>ML681982.1:1490304-1539678 GCA_007922195.1 Podocnemis expansa
CTCCCCTGGGGCTGCAGGACCCCCGAGCTGGTGGCGGGGGAGCCGCGGGGCTCGCAACCACTGCCCCCGCTGAGCCCGGGGCCGGAGGGGCCGGCGGGACCCGGCTCCCCGTGGCTGCAGCCCCTGCGGCAGGGAAAAGCCGCAGCCCCGGCTCCCTGCCCCGGGCTTTGCCGCCAGCCCTGGCGGCAGGGAGAGCCGGGTGCCCCCGGACCCCACTGTGGGGGTGGGCAGCAGCCCCGGCTGTGGGGAGAGCGGGGAGCCCCGGCACCCTGCCGCCCGGCTTCTGAGCACCCCAGCGGCGGGGAGAGGGGGGGCATCAGCGCCCCTCCGCAGGGCTCCCCGCTGCTCTTGGGGGCAGCGCCCTGGTGCCCTGCGGTTTGTCCCCCCCCTCAGCACCCTGGACAGGGTGCTGAGGGGGTGGCTCTTCCTCCCAGGGTGCTAAGCACCCTGGGAGGAAGCTCAGCCAGTTATTTCGAAACGGCATGTCCACTTGGCGTTGTTTCGAAACAACTGTTTCGAAACAACGCCCTTTCGAAATAAAACGAGGTTTAGCTTATTTCGAAAAGCGCACGGCTATTTCGAAAGAAGCGGTTTGCTTCTTTCGAAATGGCCGTGCATCGTGTGGCCATGCCATTCCTTATTTCGAAACAACCTCTGTTGTTTCGAAATAAGGAGTGTGTGTGGACATACCCTTACTGACCTTCTCTGCTCACTCCCCAGCCATCTAGGGAATGTCTGCACTGCAATGTAAGCCCAGGGTTGGCTGAACTTTAGTTCGCAGTTTGTTAACCTAGGACTGGAGGGTTTACACTAATTTGTAACTCCAAGTCAGGAGTTGTTGAACCCTGGGTCCCAACCTGGGACTCCAGCATCTAGACTGCATAAGGAGGACCCAAACCCAACCATGTATGCCTCAAACTTTCTAGCACCCTCCCAAAATGTGGCCGCTCTTGCCCTTTGTTCATGTTACTGTGTGGGAAGGCTTGACTGACTAAAGGACAAAATGTTGGCCTGTAAAATTGTGGGATACTTTTGATGGACTTCCAGAATGTCAATCCAGTGGGCAAATGTCTACATTGTAAAGGTTCCGATTTAAATCAGTCTCAAACTCCTCATGGGGTTCTGGGACCCTGTGTCAAAATCTTGGGCTAATGTGACTTCTTTGAAGATGGAAGAGGAATTGGGGCTGAGTTTGAATTCAAACACTGGACTTTCATTGCAGGGTAGCCATGCCCCTGGAGGTTTCAATATTTGATGGAGATGGTCTGGTCTGCTTTTTTCCTCTACTATTGGAGCCAGCCAGTCATTCAGCTGCTCTCCCTCTTTGGACAGTCAGGATATGTTTACACCAGAATTAAAAACCCATGGTCGACCTGTGCAGCTCACATGGACTCATGGGGCTTAGGGCTCCCTGGGAGGAAGGAATGCCCAAGAGCTCAGGCAAAAGCCCCAGCTTGGAATTCAGCACAGCAATGAAACACTCCAATAGCCTAAGCCCACTGAACCTGCCTTATTTGGGAAGGGCTAGCTCTGAGTGTCTAATTTAAGTGTAGACATACTCCAGTCTGCTCAGCTCTTCCCTGCTCTTCAAGAGCCCTATGTTTCCCAACAACCAAAGCTCTGGCAACCACTGGCTCTCCACACTCTATGGACACCAGTTGCTTCTGATGGATGGTGAAAAGGCTGAAGTGAGAATTAAGTGGAGCACTGACACTGTGCTGGTCATTGCCTAGAGGTAAGATGTTTCATCCACTATGAATACTAAGATCCTCAACATCGAACTGCCAGGACAACTCCAGGCTTTCACTCCTTCAGTGCTAGTCACCAGGAGACTTTACAAACACAGTTGGAGATTCTCCCAGACCAGTCCCATGTTTTATGACTGAACTGCGAAAGCAGATGATGGGTGGCTGACAGCACACACGTCTCTTCCAATGACCTATTGGAATCAAATGTACCACTCACTGTTACAAAGTAAATGAAACCAACACAATTATTTCAGTACAAATTCAGTAGGATTTGCCTGCAGTTGCTTCCTGCAATTCAGAGGGATCAGTACCTAACAGTAAATAAGCCCAAATGTCAACCCTCCTTTGGTTTCTTGCTTCTAGTTAGCAATTTTTTCAGCCAGTGGAAATGTAATATTTGCATGACTGTGATTATATCAAGTTTTCTTCTAAATGAAAACATTTGCAGCCAATCTAATAAAGATTCTAGAAGTGTTTCAAAAGACACGAAACCCCTCAACTAGAGCCCTTTTTATTACAGTTTTGCTTAGCACTGTTTGCACAAGAATTGCTTCTCCAGGAAAGTAAATTAGGGCACACCAATGAAGACACCTGTTTGTGAGAATTGGAAAGATGGCTGTTGCCACTGCAGGGCCATTAATCGGCTTTTCAGAGATACATTAGTTCTGCACATGTGGAAAAGCGTCGGCAAGTTTTGTTTGGTGTGCAGATAGATGCCAGCCATTATTCTGCCTTCGAGAGAGGTAATCTCAGTGTAATCCTAACAAGGGAAAATCCAGCAATTAAAGATTAAAAACAACAACTGACTAATTAAATAGGAAAGAATAATAAGGCAGGGTCTGTTATATTGAGGGATATCTGTTGGCTAAATAGTTTATCTAGTCTGTGCTACTTACGGTGAGTAAAAACTGAAACTGTCTACCTGTTAAAATACTGAAAAGATAGAAGGATTTTACTCCCGCTTTAAGGACCTGATCCAAAACCCACTGAAATGGGGGAAAAAAAAAAAAAAAAAGACTCTTATTGACTTTCATGGGGCTTATACAAATTTCTATAAAATCTTAATGAAAGTCATGCTCAAGTCCCTTCATAATTTTCTTGTGTCAAACAAGAGGATGGAACCTCTCTTTATTTCTTTGTTTATTTTATATTGTGCAGCACCAAGTACATTATCAGATTTAACAAATATCTCCTTATCTTTTTCCTCTCTTATTCTGTTTTGAACAATTCCCTTCTTCATCACAACGCATCACAGGGACATTGTTGAGTCAAATTTGGCCAAAAATTTACCTGCAGGTTCTCTGACGGAAGTCTTTACATAGCCCTGGACCAACAGAAACATTTCCCTGAATTTATTTGTAATTCCAAATGAATAAGTTATAAAACAGAAAAAGCCAAAACCCCTTCCCCTAGTACAACTGGATTCCACAAGCAGAAGCACACTGCTAGGGAAAACCTGAAAGCAGTATGAAACCAAGACACCTTCCATTGAAATCAATGACACAATTTCTATCATGATCAACAGCAAGCCACAGCAGACTATAGAAGCTACATGTTTGCAAAATAATAGCACCACTTAGCTCTTACATGGCATTTTTCATTTATGGATCTCAAAGCGCTTTATAAGGAAGGCAAGATTGATTAACTCCCTCCTACAGGTTGAGAAATCCAGACATGGAGAGGAGAAGGGACCTGCCCAACATCACATAAAATGACAGTGGCAGAGCCAGGAACGGAATCCAGCTCTCCTGAAGCTCAGTTCAGTGCCCTGTACCACACTGCCTCCAGCTATTGTATTTCAATTGTCCAAGCTGAATGAAATTGCCAACCACCAGTAAACAATGATAAGTAAATCAGATCTAACATTATTTTGGCTTTGATAAGTGAAGGTGTAATTTGCAAAATGGTAAAGGATTTTATTTTATTTTATTTACATATAAAACATTTTAAACAGCAAAGTGGCTTTTTAGTAGGGATATAATCAACCAGTGCCATAGGTTGAGATTTTTGGAGTTAAACTGCTTTTTTTAAACTATTCCTGCCTTTGATAACAAGGAAGATACAACTTCAGCTTGTTTTCCTGTGGCTCTTTGTTCAGCAGACGCTTCTGGTTGGAGAGTCTGGACTGGATTAGAGACCACTGCTGAGAGACACAGAGGACAGTGCTCCAGTTTACTTCTCCAATCCAATCACCTATCACATTTTCCAATACACCATTCATACTTCCAGCAGCCACAAGGTCATCAGCATTAGCTTAAATCAAATGTCCTCTGGCTCCAGGTCCCATGATGAAAAATTTATGGAGTCCTGGACAAGGTACAAGTTTTACAGTTTTATGGATGAAATCCTTCAGGCCCCTCTGACCTGCTGAAACAAGGTTTTATTTTATTGTAATCCCCAATTGTTCAGTATTGTATGTGCATTTTTCCTACAGAATGTGTGCATTGCTTCCAGCAATGTGTTTTTTATTACCTGGAAGAACAGAAGAGCACTAATGGGAGGAAACAACTCCATTCTTATTGCCAGTGCAACACAAAACAGAACCTCCAGACAATACAATGGCTTCTCAGCCAAAGCCATCCTGCTTACTTTGGGGTCTTGGGACCTAGTTCTCTACTCAATTACACCCATTTCATACTTCCACTGGGGTTCTATGGGTGTAAAAAACAGCAAAATGAAGTGAAAACTCACACCTTTCAGTCTTTTTCCATCTCACAAACAAAGTAAGCTTCCTGGCTTTCAGTTTATACTTACCCTAGAAAGTGTCTACTGAAAGTAATCTTCCTCCTCTTACCATTAGCCCATCTCTTCTGTTTAAAACCCATGGCATGCATACTGATTTCCATAAACTCATTCTCCTTCCCAAAGGATGTCCAACAAAACTTGAAATTCACAGAAGGTGCAGGATACAGCCTGCTCCTGGTCCTAGATTAAAACACTTTCTGGCTAGGGATGATGTCTAGCAAAAATCCTTCTGGTCTTTTTGCTGCACCAACCACTTTTCATGCTGGGTTTTTCTTTTTACCAAGCTATGTTTGAGCCTCCACCTCACCTTGACTGTGAAGTCTGCACTGAGAGGTCCAGATATTCTCAGTATCTCCTTGTCCGGAAACTTCTGGAAGTCGACAGTAGAATTGTCCACCAGGAAGGAGCCTGTGGAGCTGAGACTGTTTTCGCCCTTCACACCTTGGAGAGTCTTGGTTTCCAAATCTGATAAACACAAACAAAGGTCACCCAGAGCAGGTGAGCATATGACAGATACAAAACAACATCCCCATGGGGATGGAGTGTAATTAATAAAGGAAAATCAGACCCAGATTAATCAATGAGAATTTAATGCATCTGGGAGGAGAAGGGAGAGAAAGAGTCCCAACCACCAGTTTTGGGTAGCAGGCATTTGGACCAGCCAAAGCTGATTACAATTTTGCACACAAAATTTAGCCTGGATGCCCCTCTGTCATGACAGGGTAAGGGGGAAGGGAGGGGATGATGGCAAAACAAGGATTTGACAGGCCAAATTTAAGTGAGTGGCATTGTGCCAAGTGATCCAAATTCAAACTTCAACCTAGCAAATCACCTGTCTCCCACTCCGTCAATTCTTCACTCCAGCAATGTCACATTTTAAACTAAAAAAGAAGATCATGGATCGGCCTCTTTTTTCTTTCTTCTACAGACTCTCTGTCCTTTAAAGATTTCCTGTTTTGGCTGCCAACAGTCTAACTCTATTGCAAAAGTTTGCTAGTTTGGGAAACAGCATGCATATTGAGACTGGCGAGAAGGCAGGACGGAGGGAAGAAGGAAAGTCATTTACAGGGAAAGGAATAACAGCTATACTAGAGCAGGCCAGGAATACCCAAAGGTCCACTTAAAAATTATGTATTTCAGAGGATTTGAACTTTTAAGAAAATGTTATGTATTTTTTTTGTTCTAGTTTATAACCTGTAATTTGCTGGTCATTATTCACAGCTCTAAGTCTAAACGGCTATAAAAAGATTATTAAGTACCTACTTCTGTTTTAACATAAATAGCAGATCACATACTGAAATTGCAAAACACGCCTTTTCCATTGTATCAGGATGCAAGCAGTTTGGAGTGACTGCCTCTGCATTTCAGCTCTGTGCTGTTACTAATGGCCTGTTAACGCTGACGTACCGCTTGCTGTCGGAAAGTTTTATCCACCCTTAGGAGGACGAAAAGGACTACAGAATTTTGTAATTGCCCAAAATGCTACTTCTCACAAGTTATACCACGACGACTGCCTGGGGTTATTGTTAGAGAATTCCATAGAATATTTTTTTCCTATAAAAGCATGGACCAGCATACTTGGCTCTCTTGCATTTTATCCACCTCCAGTGCTCACTGATGAAAACAGGGCAGGGAGAAGGAAGGAGTGCAAAGAGCCTTGCATCCTTGCCTTGTGTCTATGCCCACAGGCCAGTCACAGCTATAGCCTCAGTGTTCTCCTGAGAGCACAAAATGCTCTATGCTTGCACTCTCTGGGACTCACGTCACTTCAAAGGGTACAGGGAGAAAGCAGAGCCATCATCCCCTTCCTCGTTTCCGCCACACCAGACAGCAGATGCTGCAGCCATGTATGGGTTACTCCAGTCCAGTAGGCTCAATCCCCCTGGGGCAGTATGATTCCTTAATTGCACAGTCTGGGTTCTACATGTATGTATCCTTTCTACTCTTCTTAGCGTGGGTGAACGGGACACTTGTGAGAGACAGAGAGAGGGAGCTTTCTACAAAATAGAACCATGTGCTCAATTCATGAGCGGCTTGTTGACAGCGACCAGAAGCGGGGAAGCCTATACTCTTGTATCTCCTCAGCATCTCTCCAGTCAGTGAGACTTTTTTTAAACACAGAAGGGCTTGGCATTGAACTAGTCAGCCAAAGTTGAATACATAGATATGGTTGAAATATTGCAGAGGGGCAAAGGATTCTGGCTAAATTCTCCCCTTAGATGTATGTGCAAATCCACTGACTTCATTGGAACTGGCCAAGGTATCTGAGTGCAGGATTATGTCCCATGTGTTGAAATCGGTGATTTGAGAGAAAGAAACCAGACTTTCCTGATGTAAAAAAACACCCCAGGATACCAAAGCTCTTATAAAGCAAAAACACACTGGCTTTTTCTACTTACATAAGTGATCAGGTCCTTTCAACACTAGACGAATATGCCTACTTCCATAGGGAATAGCGACAACGGTATCTTCCGCTGCAGGGAAATGCAAAAATACATGCAGTCAGTAAGCAAAGGAGGCCCCATCTGTCTCTAAACCATCATTGAAAGAGCTGTTCATGGGGAAATTAAAAACAAAGCTTTTGGTATCATAACCCTTTCCCTCCCACCCCAAGTCATGAAAAGAGGTAAAGGTCAACAGTCATCTTAAAAGGATGATATGACTCGCATTCTGACTGACTGGTTTTATTTATACTCCATTATTACACAAGAGTGTAGACTGAGACCAGCTGCTTTTTCTTCCACCTGGTCTCCAGTTAAAACAAAGCACATCTCACCCTTCCAAATTATTTTGGCATATGTATTTGTGAATTAGGAAAGTATAAAAATATTTAAATGTTCAAAGTGAAAAAGCTAAAACCCTGAACTCTAGAACTCCCTGTTCCTCACATGCCAAAGATGCTCTCCCAGCTGAACCCAAAAACCCCTCTCTTCCGCATCCCCATCTTTCCAGGGGATCTCCCAGGTAAACTCTGCAATTACTTCCTTGTCTCACTGCATGTTGTGCTGGGATATGTGTCTACCATGGTGCTATAATTGCTTTGCTGCTGCTGTCAATGGGAGCCAGATTGAGCCCAAGACACTAACATGCTCTCTCCTGCAGTTTACCTGTTGAGGTTAGATCAAATATGGTAAAGAGCTAACTATTCCAACAACACCTTGGTGCTCTGCATGCTCACTAAAACAGAGAGTGTTATGGCAGAGAGCAGATTCCTGGCTGGCAACTGAGACCCAGTAGATGATGAGCAGGAAGGTGGGGAGAATGCTCAGTCCTCAGGCTACTCCCTCCTTCCTCTTCTCCGGAAGGCTGACAGGTGGGGGCAGGAGCCACAATAACATTGTCCCCCTCAAAGGTGAAATCTGAAGGGGAACTGAACTTGGATATCTGTGGCCCTGCTTTGAAAAGGATTTTGGCATGTGAAAATAACACAGTCAGTAACATGCTAGCTTTCATCTGAAGATCTGTACTATTGCCAGGGCTTTCTTAACAGCAGTCATACTTGGGAAGGGGAAATAAAGATTTAATGTACTCAAACCTAATCCCAGAATTGAGCATTTCTATGAAAACAGCCAGTTGGGAAATGGTGAGTTTGACATTTTAATTACCATTATTATGGTTCAGGGTCAACACCTTGTTGTAATGAGTAGGGCAGTTCAA
Organism: Podocnemis expansa; assembly: GCA_007922195.1. Classification (NCBI taxonomy): domain Eukaryota; kingdom Metazoa; phylum Chordata; order Testudines; family Podocnemididae; genus Podocnemis; species Podocnemis expansa. Next base: position 1,498,455 of record ML681982.1, read on the forward strand.
ACTTCTCTTAGGGCTACTGTATCTGTCTGTCTGCAGGCTCAGGAAGATGACATGCACTCTGTCCTCTCTTCTGTTTTATTCATAGAAATAATGGCCAAAAAGTTATCCACTGTATGACATTGCCTCACAATAATTTTCCATACAGGCACGTTTTGAGTTCATCATAGATATCTTTAAAATGTTGCAGACAGTTGGGAAAAAAAGTAGATGGAGCCTTTACAACTACATCTATGAAAACATTTTTAGTACAAATTTATGCTCATAAAAGTTCATGGACTGAGAGTGCTGAAAATAGAAAGCCTCTGTTTACACATAGGTCACAGAAAGTGCAAACAAAGACAAAATCTTCATTTTAGCCCACTGTGTGCTCAACTCAGCCTTAAAAGGGCTCATGTCCCTGGTCCCCCATACTTTTGCAAAAGGCAATTGTGCCCACCCTATAGCATGACCCTCTGATGACCCAAAATTAGCACCTCTATCAAATTCAGCATGATAGTTAGGGAGTCTGTTTATATGCCAAGTTAAAGTCTTGTAACTCAGTTCACTGAGTCATGTCACCGTCTAGACTTGTAGGTGTAAGACCAATTCAGTATTTACAATACTCTCTATCTAGCCGCCCAATCAATAGGCCATAAATCTCATCTAGTGCAGACACCACTAAACCGTTCCCTTTTTTGGCCCTGTGCAGCTTTCATAGCATGAGTGAAACCCTGAATAGAAGATACAGCTTTCATTTATGTTTGGTTGGAATATCACTAAAGAAAAGTTTCTAGGGAAAATATTTGGGAACTATTAAGTTAATCAATTTAGGACAGTCAGGGCTGGGAAAAAACTCACCAAGCTTCCCTGCTGATATCCTATAAGACCTTTTATAAGCCAATGCCAGTTAGTTTTTGTGGAGCAGTGACCACATAAAAACTGATGGTATGTGTATATACATGTTGAGGCAGAAAGAGTGGGAAAGCTAGAGGAGGCAAAGACTGAGACGTTTGTTATATGATAATGACAGTAAGATTATCCAAACAAAATTTGTTATTCTAAACCCTGCTTAACTAGAACATTTCCTTATTCAACGTTCAGCTATGTTTTTAAGGGTTTACAAAAGCTATTATCCTGAGGATCTCTCAAGTACTCTAGACCAGACTGTAGAACCAACACTGGCCTGAGCTAGGGTCCAATGGTACTGGACTGACCTCTTCAACTCATCAGCACAGTAGAGCTAAAAATCCCATCTTGTGGAACTCCTACACTTTGAAGAAAAGAAGCTGCAGTGCCTGTTAGACTTGGAGAAGCAGCCCAAATTACTTGAAGACTGGGTTCAGGATCTGCTGACACTGATCATAGCTTTCAAAACCTAGTGCTAATTGGTTTAAAGCTGCGTGAACCACTTTCCTTTCCGGCATTATCCTTTCCCCACTCATCTGCATAGTATAAAGTGCAGAGAACAGAGTTGGACACAAGCACCAAGAAAAAATGAATTCAGCCTGATGTGAATGATAGCACATTAAGGGTAGTTTTGAGAAAATAAACAATTTCCAGCAACTCTTGGCACTAGACTAGAAAAAAGCCACTACCCAATTCCTCAAGCACAGTCTGAGAAATGCATACTTATATATGTACCAGTGTACATTAGAGAAATAAAATCACATACATGGCCATGGCACAGGGCTGGATTAAGACAAGCTGAGGCCCTAAGCTCTCTCAAGATTCAGAGGCCCCATACCATGAAAAATAAAGAGAAAAAAGTGTATTACATTATAACAGAAAGAGTAATGAAAAAATAAATGAGAAACTGTATATTTGCATATATACATGGGCAAAGATACAATGAAAAACTGTTAAATAAAACATACATCTTGCAAAAGGCCTTATTTGCATTATCAATTTAAATTATGATAAATCTTAGAGGCCCCAAGCCATGGCTTACTTGGCTTGTGTCTAAATCCAGCAATGCCACTGGATACCTATGACGACTTCTAACCACCTGCTTCACATGTGTTCCAACTGATTCTTCCTATCTCACATGACAACATGGATAAAAAGTTTCTCATTACTGCACCCAGAGCTTTTTTCCTGGGGCACTCACAAACAAAGTGTGAGGAAAAAAACTGTATCCTCTCTGGGTCAAGGAATTCTTTTTAAAGAGATAACCTGAAATTAAAAAGGGCTGCTACCCAAAAGTCACCGCCCATCTCAGAAAACCACCTCTCGCTGTGAACACTTAAGTATATGCATCAATTGTACTCCTGGAAGTAGTCCTACTAACTTCAGTGGGACTCCTCAGATTTGTGAAGATACACATGCTGAAATGCTTAGAGGATCTAGGCCTAAGGGCCCAGTTGAGCCTTCAGATAAGCAATCATGACTTGCACTCGATGATATTTTTGGTCCATAATAAATTTGCTGAAAAACACAGTTTTAGGGCAATTAAACATATTTGCAAACTTTGGTTAAATTATTTCTTCAGCCCTTCCAGATGCAGTCCTACCTCGAAAATGCAAACTCTTTCCAGAGATTACTCCTTTCCCTCCTCCATACAACAGGATGTCTCAGCCCTCATCCTCCCACTTCAACTAACACATTAAGATCCAGAAGGCCACTGTGCTAATTAGTGGTGTGCTCCTTTCTCAAAAAGTTATTCCCTCACAGAGCAAAGATGATTCTGTAAACAAACGCCTCTCATTGTAACCCACAGAAACCAAATACAGATATAAAGAGTCAGATATCCAACAGGAATCCACAAGTATACATACACAACCTCAAAGGAAATTACAGTGTTATTTGAAACAAATAGCTCACGTACCACACAGCATTAAAAAAAGAATTCTAAAAATATAAATCTAGTTAATTAAATTGCAGTGGAACTCAGTGAAAGAGTGAAGCAGGTGAAGGAACTGTATGACGAAGTATGAGCTCTGTTAGGGTTAGACTCAGACTTATAGTGTAAAGGGCACCATCGCCCCAGAAAGACAAGACGATTCCTTCTTCCCCCTCTGTCCCTGGAAGGTGTTGGGGGGATAAGTTACTTTACCCCTTTTCAGGGTTCAACTAACTCCAGGCTACTTGCCCAACTGGCTAACCTGACTAGTGAGTGGGATGGATGAAGCCAAGTCCTCTCCCCATTCCTCACTCTCTACATGCCCATTAGCTTGAAAGAGGGAGGGCAGATCTTCACTGCATGGCTCTGTCAATGCAAGATGTGCATTATGTTACACAAGTACATGACAAAACTGAAGTTGACGTACCTTGCATCAACTAGATGCACTGTCTTCACCATACTATGTCAATGGGAGATGCTCTCCTCTTGATGTAGCTTACACATCCTCATTCCAGTGGAGTACAATGGGAGAGCACTTGGCAATTTGACTGAATATTTCTTCATCAGACCTGCTGAGATGCTGCTGCTACATTGATGTTGTGGTGCTGTTGGAGCAGTGTACTGAAGATAACCCCAGAGTAATGAGCTAGAGGCCCCTGCATTCTTACCCTCTTCCCCCCTGCAGACAGCACCAATATGAGAGTAGTCCTCACTTAGCCAAGCAGCAGGTTGAGGATAGGGAAGGCATGGCCTGACTCTGCCTTACTCTCCTACAATGCTTAAGAAGGGCTGTGGATAATCTACTCATTAAGAAGCTTGTGTTGTTCACAAAGAAGAGGGAAGATGGTACCTTACTGGCCTACCTGTCCCTCTGACACCTCATCAACACTTTCAGTTCAGAGTGCTTGCTTTACCCTTTGAGGTTAAAGTCAACAGCTTACGTTTATTTGCTGAGAGCTGGGATTTATACTGGCCTCGAACCAGCCGGCAGGTGGACCCATCGCCATTGCAGACCCCACAGTTATCTTCCTTGACAGTGCTTCCCAGCTGGTGATCACAGCCAACGATCTGACAAGAAAGAAAGATGTGTAGTTCAAACTGAGCACCTACTGACTGCTGGATCCATCTCTGCAACTAATTACTGCCAAATTTCTCTCACATCATCTCCAGAGGGCCATAAAGTGCGCTAGCAATGAAAGAATCTGGCTGAGTGGTTGAACTGAACTCAGGAGCTAGATATTCAGCAGGTCTGCACTAAATAGCTTTTGCAGTTCAGAGAAAGAAAAAACACATTGATTTTTTTTGATAACTGTCCTGCCAGAAATTACATTTTTTCAAAGATTTGAAAAGAAAAAATAAATAATTATAGTTGAACTGATAGATACACACAATACAGAACAGAACAAATAACTAACTCTACTGTGATTCCAATAGTGTCTTACCTGATATGCAGTTGGAAAAGCCGTGAAGTTTTAATTACATTTGACAATAATCCCATTCCATGTAATCACAGCCTGTGTTCAGATAATGTTAAGGACTTGATGAAGGAGGGGAAGAATGATTAAACAAAGGACCAGGAGCCAGGAGATCTGGATTCTATTCCCAACTCTGCAAGAGGCTGGATACCTTCAGGCAAATCATTTTAGTAAAAAAATTTAAATTTGGGTGAATAAACTGAGCTCTTAAATCCAGATGTATGCTCCTAAACAACCTGTAGTGCTAACTGAACTAAATGGGATTTAAACGTCTTTCAACCAGGGCTAGGTGAATTTAGCCTTTTATATGAACTGATCCTGGACCTGAAATTATGGAGATTCATCCAATATTGCTTTAAAGCCAAGAAAATAAGCAACTCCATATTAAACACACAATATGAAAGGCCTTCTAGCATTCCAGCTTTCAAAGCCTGGAGAAGGTTTGTACCTAAAATTCTTTTCTACAGCATTTGGGTTATGACTTCAGGTCAAATTTAGAATGGATGTAAACAGCAGTGAGTTATGAATAAAGTGTTAACCTTAATGCTCCGTCTTCATGCTTCTGTGGACTTACCAGTAAGTTAAATTCAAAAGGCCAAAGTTTAGAAGTTGATTGCAACAGGTGCAGCTGTAAAAATGTACGCTCATCAGCTGGGCTTATAAAAATCCACGTGTACATGTACAAGTTGGGTTATTGCACACTAAGTAATGGTGCATGGAAATGGCTTTTTATACCTGTGTCTTTGACTTATAAAAGTGCATATGTATGTTTATGTGCACAACTGCTGGGTTTCACTGATACAAAGGGTGTTCCTGTTATTTTTTATTAGTTCCCCTTTCATACACTCCTAGAAAAAATATGAACCCTGATTACTGTTATGACTTTAATATTAACTTTTATTGGTTTAATGGCTCTCTTTTTTCTTTTTAAAGTTTAAAAACAGCATAGTAATTGTGATCCAGAGCAGGGGTGTCACTGGAGCTGAGCACTCCGAGGCACGTGCCCCGAACCCCAGCACCAGAGCTCCAGATCTTCGGCCGATAAGGCCAGAGATCCGGGGCCTGGCTGCCCGCAGCTGCGTTGGCCCTGTACCCCACCGGGGATGCGGGGCCTGGCCACCCGTGGCTGCGTCTGGCACTGTCCCTGGCCAGGGGGCGGGGCCTGGGCCCATGTCCTGGGTCTCTCCCCCAGCCAGCGATGCCCCTGATCCAGAGAATCCCTCACTGCCAACTGGCAGAGGGCACACGTTTTATCATAACTCACAAGTCTGACACGCTCATTGTCTCAAACACTGATGTCCTAATCTGTATCTAAAAGGTGTTATGTGAGGTATCATATGCAAATTGGTAACATACCACTCATAAATATTATTGTGTGATAAATGTACAATTGTACTATGAGTTAGGGCTGTGTGATGGAAACATGTCCTTAGAAGGTGTTTTGCAAGCAGGACCAAAATATAGCCTGTCGTAGACAAAAGAATGCTGTTTTACCTGTCTTCCTACATATCCTCTGAGGTGTTACCTGGCTCAATTTACCATAGATGATGAAAAATAATGTTACAGAGGTGGTGTACCATTACCCCAACTCCCCCAGATCTAGGTTCCCTCTATTAGTGGTAGAAGGAATGATTATACTCAGATGAGTTGCTGCAGACTCTATAGTATTTCAGTACCTTTGTATTTTTTTAGGTCAATCTACCATATTCAAGTACAGTTGCTTTCCTGTAATCTACACAAAAGATTTTTACATATCCTTTTTCATCCTAACAGATTCACCAACTTCATTACAAACTCCATAAAATTCATTTCTCCTCACTCCTGTCAACCAACCTCACAAATACTTCTGGGCAATGAAACATGGAAGCCATTTAATAGATAACACATCTGTTTTCCCAGGTTTTCCAGGAAAGAGGCAAGTGAAAGATGATTTGGAGGGAAAGTTTTGAGGAGAATTTGGAAAAGTTTTTAGTTTTCATCCAGTGTTCTCTTAGCAGGAACATTTGGTTCAGCTCATCTATTGTGAGGATTTTTTAATTAAAATCTTGTACATAGGTCCAAAGCTTTGGATGAGTGTATTTTAAATACACTGACAGAAATAACTTGTCAGAGTACAACAAAACTGGACAGCAATTTAGGAGAAGAACTGAAGAAAAATACTGTCTAGTTAAAACTGCAGAGGAAATTACACAGGCACAATATAATGATCTAGACTAGAATTGAGTCAGGACAGCAAGGTTAACACCTCTGATCTTGTATACAGTGCCATAGGATTTTTAGTGATCATAAATGGCTAGAGATCTCTCATTAGCCTCATGTAAAATACACCACTCCTAGCAGAACAGTGCCTTCTGACACCATGCTTTGGAAATAATTCCACACTGTCTCAAAAGGACTAATGACTCACAAACACAACTTCCTCCAGCACCTGAGGTTTTCCTTGGCAGTCTTCCATCTAAGTACTGACCTGGTCCAGCATTGCTCAATTTATAAATGAGATACAATAACATAACAGCCGGAGGTGATATGACCACTGATGAGTCACATACAGAGTTCTGAAGACTTAGGGGGATAAAAGGTGGTGTTGAAATTGGATGGATGGAAAAGAATTTGTTTTTACATCCAGGCCCTTTCACACTCCAGGAATGCATATGTGTTTTGCAACATGAGGTACGCATAGGCACATTTAGATTTGCATTCCAATGCAAGGTGTACCTTTGAGTTACCGTACGGTACTAGGATCTAGGAAGGGGAAATGCCTGCAGTTCCTCTGGCATCAGGATCCCCAACATGAGGCTTTTTGCTTAGTATGTAGGTGTGGGTTGTAATCCAGGTCCATGAAAAAGCTTTTCAGTCATGAAATTGTATCCGTCTCTTTCATATGGTGGGAGTGCTCCAATAGTTTCTTACTATGGGGACAAAAAACACTTCCATATACAGCCTGGTTAGTCAGTTGTAATTTACACTCCTCCCCCCACCATTGAAGTTTTTGCATGGAAAGCTTACTTCAAAATAAAAGTGTCAACATGAAGACCTTGCACTGAAATAATAAGAGGTGCAAATTAAAATGGGTTTAAATTTCCAGAGGGGTTGCTGTGTCAGTCTACATACAGCAAAAATGAGAGTCCTGTGGCGCCTTAAAGACCAATAGGTTGGTGTGGTTATTTCTGTGCAAGTTTGTGTGCAGACACGGCCTTCTACATGGAAGGGTCAATCTCCTTCAAGTACTTTAGACGTCAGGGCTATAGAAGATAATAAGACCTAGAAGAACAACTATATGAGAAGAACGGTGGGTTACTTACCAGTAACCATCCTTCTTCGAGATGGGCTGCTCAGATGCATTCAGTCATAGGTGTCTCCATGCCAGAGCGCCGGACTGGTCGGAAAAACTTTTGTCCTAGCCTGTCAGGAGAGGGTAGGCGGCCACTGCCCCCATGCCACCCAGTGGCTATATATATGGCCGCTCCTGACCCCCTCCCCTGTTCCTAGGAGTTGCCAACTCCAGATGCGGGGATGGAGGGGAAGGACCTGAATGGATCCGAGCAGCCCATCTCGAAGAAGGATGGTTACTGGTAAGTAACCCACCGTTCTTCTTCGAGCACTGCTTGGATGCATTCAGTAATAGGTGACTACTAGCTGCATTGATGGACGGCGGGTGAAATTGGCTCTTCTGCCTTCAGCACAGCAACACCCCAGAAGGGTATAGGCCCAGCAAGCAAGGTCCTTACAAGGACTAAGAGACCAGTTTGGGCTCTTGCCCTGACAATGGAGTCCTCAATGCAGGGCCAACCCCAAGCAAGGGGTAGGTCCAATCCACACAAGCCAATTAGCATGCATGGGTCGGACGGACTAAGTCACCTTACACCAGGGTTTTGCAACATCGCAACATGACTAACATGGAGGGAGTCACGTTCAGTTGCTGTACCTGAGGGTCTAGCTTGAAGTGTGAAGGCCAGAGGGTAAATCTTCTGGCTGCAGGACACTTCAGCATAAACCTTACAAAAAATCCGGGAGCCTTAGGGATACCGGGCTGGTCATGACGGTCACTGCCCACGCAGAGAGCAATAAGAGGTGATAAAATATCATCCCTCCACGCAAAGACCCATAAGTCACATGCCCATAGGGGTGTGTGTATTTGGTATACCGTTGAACCCGCAAGGGAAAAGGCTAGCGGAATTAAACGAGAAGATTCTAGAGGCAGAAACTTCGAGCTGATTAAGGGAAAGGAAAATTGGCAGAGGTGGTGCGAATGGCGCCACACAGCATCTCAGCCCTGTAGTCCCTGGGCCGGCGGGGGGGTGGGGGGGGAATGAGACACCAGACCCTCAGCAGTGTTACAGAGCCCTGACCCGGGAGACTTCTTACATTTCGGAAGAAATAGTCTGGACCCACGAGGCACTGGCAAGCCAGCAAGGTGGGCTTTAGGAAGTACTGTTGGCCTTGGTTATCTTATGAAGACTCGAGGAGACAAACCTTCCTGTTGTCCCATCAAGTTCCTCCTAGGACTCCACTACGAGGAAGACTATGTGGAAAAACCGGAGGAGCGATTAAAGCAGAGTTCGCAATGCCTCCAACTAGACACCTAGTTGTGATGACCTGGAGGCCTATGGAATTAGAAGATACATTGATTTATATGACCCTGCGTGCCCGAGGCACCGGCAGGTATGATATGGGCCCCTAGCTACGACGCACCTAAGTGCAAGTCAGGGATGCAAGCTTGTAAGAGGGAAATTGACCCCTCTGAGTGATAAGGCTTAACTGAGGAGGCAGTGGTCTTCTGCAAAGACCATCTGGTGGGGATATGATGCTCACAAGATACAGTCGGTGATTCTGCAGGTGTACCTTGGATATTTGGGAAATCTGACAAGGGTTACCTATGTTGTTATCCGGTCTTACCCAGGATAGAATTCCATCATGGGAAAAACGACTATTTCCTGATTTTCTGTGCAAATCAGAAATCAGGATTTGTAGATTACGCTTCATGAAGTAAGCAGACAGAGAAGCTTAACAATCTCCTATGGTGGGAGTATCATACAAATTCTACCAATGGTTTCCGGACCTGAGGGAGGTCCTGTGGAGGAAGAAAAATCTTGCCCACCAGACGCGCAGGTGCAAGTGCCCTGGGCTAGCCCTGGGTGACTATGGATCTCTGGTCGTGTGAAAGGTGCCGGGAGGGTCCCTTCCAAGTTCAGGGTGCAGCAGCAGGTCCTACCTGTTGCGGGGCAGGTGATGGATTGGCAAAGGGGTTTCCCAGTTGTCCGGTGGGCACATGAATCTCTGCAAACCGGAGGTATCTGTAGCTTTGACTAGAGCTACTAGGTGGTTTGCCCTTGGCTTAGTGAAGGTGTCCCTAACGCTTTAGGAGCGGGAGGGATCGCCGGCCAAAGCAATGCCTGGAGGGTGGATCAGGGAGGCTTTCTTCCGCTTCTTGTATCCTTTACCTGTTTCCTTCCTCTGATGATAGCCCTAAGGGCAGCAAGAATTAAGGATTGTCTGTGGGAGTGAAGCCGCAGTCTCGGTTGAGTCATTAGTGATTGAGGCAGGCTTGGGTCACAGGGTTATTGCCCTCCTAAAATCAGAGGAGCAAGGTTAAGACCTGGCTCCCCCCCATCCATGCTGTAGAAGTGGGTGTGTGTGTGTGTGTGATGGCTCTAAGGAATTCCCCCTTCTCTAGTTAGAGGAAGGAAAGGAAAGAAATGTTGCCTACCTTCTCAAGAGGTGGGCTGGGGCCATGGGAATATCCAGTCTGTTGAGAGCCCATGGTGAGGCAGTCACAGATTAGTTAGAATAGGCTTCCCTTCCCTATGGAGAAAGGAAGGGTCTTCTGAGCGGGCCCCAAGTTGCTAATTGAAATGGGGGAGGACTAAGTCCCTACCTAAGTGTCTTTGGGGAAAGCGTGGGCTGTGTGGGTCCTGAGCCCATAGGCCTTATGTGGCCAGGGGGCATGGGAAGGGCGCCGATGGGAGAAGGCCAAGGTATTTTATCTCTTCCCCTTGGGTCACGCGCGGTGCCCACTACCACCAGGGTCTTGGGTGGGAACAAGATGTCGTCGCCAAAGGGCAGGTCGAGTGCCACCTGTTGCGAAGCAGCGGCCACCCTGGCTTCCCTGAGCCAGGCTGCTTGATGGATGGTTATGGCTGAGGCCATGGTGCAGGCTGCTGTATCTGCTGCATCCCAGGCTGACAGAAGGAAGTCCTAGGAGATTATTCTTCCCTCCTCTAGGAATGCATCATATTCTTCCTTGGCCTCTGGTGGGAACAGATGTCTGAACTTTGAGAAGGAATCCCACACATCCAGCATGTATCTGCTGGTTAGGGTCTGGTTGTTTGCAACCCATAGTTGGAAGGCTGAGGAGGAGTAGACCTTACGCCCTAGAATTATAACTCCCTTGTCTCCCTCAATGCTGGGAAGAGGTCACGGGGGGGGGGTCACCCGGGCCTAACGCCATTCGTATCACATTCTGAGGTGGGATTGGGTGGTCGATGAGGGAGGGGAACTCTGATCCTGGGACTCTATACTTGAGGCCGGCCGTGTCTGACACCGAGGAAATGGAACCTGGGTTCTGCCATCGAGAGGAGGCGAGGTCCCAGACACTGGGGTGGAGGGGAACCGTAACCAGTTCTGCCGAGGAAAACACAGGCCCAAATAGGGTATCCAAGGGGGGCTTGGAGGATTGCACCTCCATCCTCAAATGGGCTGTGGTGCGGCTCAAGAGGTCGAAGTGTGCCAATAGATCGCCTGTATATGAGCCTGGTACTGGGGAGAGAGTAGTACTGGGTGCCCTCAGTGGGACTGATGGCGATGGCGTCTCATGTCGGGATCATTCATGAGGGCGAAAGAGGAATGGGGACGGTCCCGAAACATTTCACTGATGCCGCTTAGAGCCCCCTGACAGACCTTCCTCAGGACTTGAGCAAGGGGAAGCATCTCATAATCCCCGAGGCGGTACCGGAGACGGCAAAGTTATACGTTGCCGAGGGGAAGGTTCTACTGTGCCCGGGCCCGAAGGAGTAATGGGCGGTGGGGCTTGATTGCCCTGAGTTGGAGGGGGGGAATGGAGAGCTGTGCTGTTTGTGATGCACCCAGGCCTTTGATATGAAGGCTGGCTTGCCCTTCCCTAACCAGTACTGGGGAGGGAGATGTGGGCAACAAAAGGAGTGCCTGTGTGGCCTCCGCCACCTCTGGTGTCGTTGGGACTGAGAGCGACCCCGAACGAACTCGTTGCAAGCCCCTACCAGGAGAGACGGGGCTGCGTTTGTGAAGTAGCACTGGGGAAGAGGCTGAAATTCGACCTTGCGGTGCTGAGGACGGCTGGTGCCAAGGTGGGACCGCCACCTTCGGTATGGGCTGAAGCGAGCCTGTGGTACCGGAGGCAACTCAGAGTGGCACCTGGGTGGGCCCTGTCCTGCTGGTATGGGTCTGCGGAGAGCTTGCGGTGCCAGCAGTGACCTAGAGCGGTGCCGGGGCGAGCCCGGTGCCAGTGGACTGTGTCGGCGCTGATGTACCGAGGTCGGTACCGAACTCGTCCTCCTGAGGCCTCTGTCATCATGGTGCCGGGTAGGTCCCAGTGCCGAGCCGGCTTGCAGCACCAGATCGGCTCCCGAAGCCTTGGGAGAGGAGTGCCAAGCCTGTTCAGAGGCTAGGGCATGGCACCTTTGCTCCCTATCCTTGATTGTTCTAGGTTTGAAGGACAGGCACATGGAGCAGGCGGTGACCATGTGGTCTTCGCCTAGGCATCAGAGGCACTTCCTGTGGGGGTCATCCCTGGGGAAGGCCTTGCCGCACTCAGTGCAGGGTTTAAACCCCGACATGGTGAGAGGTGGATTTCAATGTTCCAGCCCGAACGCTGGAGTCCTCTTTGGTGGAGCTATGTCCACGCAAAGTGCTCCCAGTCAGGTGTGAAGCTCATACAATTGCGGACAGGCTGCTTGCTTTCGCAAGGAGCGGATGTTCCAGATCTGACATGTAAGGCGGAAGAAATGAAACTGGGGAGGGGTCGGGAGGCAGCCATATATATAGTCACTGGGTGGCATGGGGGGGGGGGCGGTGGCCGCCTGCCCTCTCCTGACAGGCTAGGACTAAAGTTTTTCCGGCATGGAGACATCTATTACTGAATGCATCTAAGCAGCACTCGAAGAAGAACCAGTCTTTATAAATGGTCAAGGTTACAATGTAAATTGGGTCTATTATGGACCCACTCACAGGAACTTCAAAAGGAGACAGTAGTTCCAGTAAGGTTAGAAGTAACTTTATAAATGTGAATATTAAACCTTTATCTGAGATTCTTATAAAGTGGAATAGCGTCTCTTTCTACCTTGGCAGTTTTTAAAGTGCCACCAGAGACTTGGTTTGTTTTACAGAGATTATGTTGCCTGATTTGAAACAAATTTTTTTGACGTTTCTGCATGAGAATATTTCGAAACTTTTCTTTCCATGAAAGTTTTGAAATTTTGACTTTTAATCCAGAACTAAAACAAATGTCAGAATTTTCAGACAGAAATTATGATTTTTGATCAGTTCTAATCCTGACCTCAGGGGAATACAGGGATTTATGGAGATGAAATCCTTGCCTGTTTCAGAGAGAGCTGGGTAAGGAAATGCTGCTTTCTCTTACCCCGCTTGCGGGACGAAGTACACTTTGCAAGCTGGAATTCTTAGTGTTTCTGTTCCCTTGAATGCACTCACACAGGGCTGGGGAAATCTGTGCTCTGTGACATGCTACAGCATAAAAGTATTTCAAGTAGCACCCATGACATTTATTTTGAGCCTGATCCCAAACCCATTAAACTCAATGGAAAAGCCATTGCTTCAGTGGATTTTGGATCAGGCCATATTTACTTATTTTTTTAATAGGCGTTTCTATAGTGCTTATCACTGTAGTACCTTTAACAGTGTGAGACACTTGAATGCATCATGGCTACCCCTGGAGACACCCCAGACTCTGTATAACAGAAAGAAGCTATCAGCTACTTTACATAACCATACAGTGTTAGGGAAATCACCAGTTAAATCAATAATGATGTTTGCTTTCTACTTAGTAGATGTAACCAGTGTGTCACCTTCTGACAGAGCACCCCCTTAACTGAACTGACTTTTAACTCTCCTTTTGGGTTTAGTAAAGAAAAAACCCAATGACAAAAGCCAGAACAACAACAGCTAATTCTTAGCTGGCTCAGACTGTATTATGTTCTGGATGCAACACAATGGCTTTGCTAAGAGGTAAAGATTCCATATTGTATTTTAGGCTGCAATCCCACACTTCGTGCTGTGTTGGATTCCCTCCCATCACACTTTGCTGAACTGACAGCAAGTGAGTTGGAAGAGTTGCGATACTCCTGACATTTAGATACATACGTAAAAATATTTTTACAAGACACTACATGAGAAAGGAAGGCCACTGAGCTAACGGAACAAGCTGCTTATGTGCAGTTTAAAGATATCAAACTGAAGATCTGACAAGATGAGGCAGAGTTAAGCGTGTGTGTTTGTGTGTGTTGCCCTAGTATTGGACATGAATCCTGGCTCTGCTCAGCAGACTTTTCCAGGAATAAAACTGCATCAGCAATGACACGTTCTGGTTGAATCCTGCCTGCTCGAAAATGCCCTTGAGTAAGAAGTTTTTGTAATCATTTCTTTTTAGAATTGAGAAATCTTGGACAGGAAATAATATAACAAAAGCAAGCTTGCAAATCTAACTAATTACAAATAAATCTGCTTTCCAAATAACCTGCTTACACAATAAATACATCCAACACAGATCATGGTAGCAACACTGTTGTCCGTAAACAGGTTACAATGTGGAGCCACAGTCTCTCTTTGTGTAAATTGTTGTAGCTCAATTGAAGTCAATGTGGATCTGTGATAATTTACAAAAGCTGAGGATCTGATCCCTGGTTCAATTTGGACTTTACCCATGTTTTATAATCAGGCTGACACATTGCATATTCTTGACCTTTAGCCTGGTTATGAAATAGGAGTAAGTCTGAAGCTACAGCAGGAGCGTCTCTGGCGCTGGGCATCCAAATGCCAGCGCTGGTGCCCCGGATCTGGCGGGGCCACCCCTCTCCTGGTCTCCGGCAGCTGTGGTGGCCCTATCCCTGGCCAGGGATCTGGGGCCCGGCTGCCCACAGCAGCGGGGAATCCGGGGCCTGTCCACCCGTGGTGGCGGCAGCCCTGCCCCCGGCCGGGGATGTGGGTCCCAGCCACCCGCGGTCACTTCCGGCCCTAGCCAGGGATGCAGGGCCTGGCTGCCTGTGGCCACTTCCGTCCCCATCCTCGGCCAGGGATGTGGGGCCTAGCCACCCACGGCAGCGTGGCGGCTTCTGGCCCTGTCCCCAGCCAGGGGACAGGGCCTGGGCCCATGCCCTGGGTCCCTCCCTGGGGCAGCAACGCCCCTGAGATACAGTATAAACTCAAATCATGTTTGTTACTGGGTTATGGGACCACTGAGTTGCATCTCTTACATTCCTGGTCACAGAAGCACCTGCAGTGCAGTTCATTTACATTCTACACTTGCACTTCTGCACTTTTTTTTTTATTTTTTAAACATACAAACTTGATATATTCCAGAGAGGTGGGAGTGTTAATCTAATTCAACAAAACAAGGAGTCCTGTGGAACTTTTAAAGACTAACAAATCTATTTCTCACATGAGCTTTCATGGGCAGAATTCCTCTTTCCTCACACTGTAACCTCCATTTCATGCATCTGACGAAGTGGGATTCTGCCCATGAAACTCATGTCATAAACAAGTTTGTTACTCTTGAAAAGTGCCACAGGACTCCTTGTTTGTGTAGCCTTGATAAAGAATTTTGGTTGTAAACTCTTTGCACAAGGGATGGTCTTTGTTTCCCTTATTTGTGCACCACCTTCCACATCCTAGTACCGAGTGAGGATCCTAGGCAGTGCTGCCAATACAAATAATAAATAAAAATATTGTTAGATGATTGATCGACAAATGTTAAAGGTTATGATAACCATTGACCACTCTGGTAACAGCAGGCCACGTGATACATGCGCAGTCTATTGCTTTGGGACTAGAGCTCCAACTCTGTAAACTTGATACCAGATTTGATATTATTTGTAATTGTTCAGTAAATATGACTTAACTTAAGCTTATGGAATGCTCATTACTTGTTTGTTCTAACTACTTATTCAAACATATGATATCTTCAGTTCCCTACCGGAGTTAATGGGATTGGCCATCGAAGCCATATGCTATCGATTCCTCTGTCTGATCAATTATTTAATTTGATGAGGGCCTAACAAGTGACTGACACAAAGATTCTGTCAAGGAGAAGGTGAAGGATTTTAAGGAGGGAGAGTCAGCAGAAGGTAAATGGGCCTTAGGAATTTTGGGAAATGAAAGCCTTTGCTCTTTACCACAAGAAATAGATTAGATTACGCATACTTATTTGGACCAAATATTGTAAGATACCCGGATTCCTACCTGACCAAGAAAGAACCAGACATAAACGGGCTCAAGCAGTAAGATTAATTGGCTATTTGGTAGATTTTCATTGCTGTCACAGTCCTATCCGCTAAGGTAGCACTGCTAATTTGCCAGTGGTTCACGTATCTATCTTCCTCTTGTCTGGCCTGAATACAAGGACTGTAGACAAGGATTTCTGAAAAAAGTTTTTGTTTTTTTTTTTTTAAACAAAAAGTCACATGCCTGTCCCATAAACAATACTACATATATCTGCCAAATGTATGGACTGAATTCATATTTGCTGTCATCTGCCACTCAACACCATTCACTGAAGTGATCATTGCACAAAATAATAATGTGTTCATTTATGAAGGGATACGGTCACATATCTTGGTTTCTGTCATCTCAACCCCAAGCTGCTAGCAGGCTGGAAAAAATGCTATGTTAAGTATCCTATTGGCATCTGATATGCAACAATATCATTTCCAGGTGTGAAAACCTATTTTCAAAAGTATTCAGAACACTTTCTTCATTACTATTACTGCAACAAACTTTTATTCATACAAATGTTCACACAAAGTGAATAAAAGGGGTTGTAAATACCATCAGGGCAGATCTGTAGGTTTTATTTTTTCAAGGAACATTTGCAAGTACTTCTGCAGTATTTGCCGCCCAAGAAAGTGAAGAGAGAGGATTGTGATTCTGTTACTTATGGTGCATCAAGATGAGAATTTTGACTAAATTCCAGTTCCAGAGCCAGCTACACAGAGCTCTGACTGAAGGCCCTGAGGGCTGCTTTAGTGAGAATGAGAGCAGAATTTGGCCTGCAGAGCCTTTGTCTCAGATGATTTATTACTGGTGATGACGTGCAAGGAGGAAAGAATCGTGTTTGTAATACAGATTCTAGGATGAATTTACTGAGCTACAGTAAGAAAAACACACTTCTGCTTTGTAAATTGAGTACATTTTCTATAGTATTTGCTGCAAAACAAAGAACCTTCAAAGTCATTTCTACAGTTTACTTTTCAAAACTGAATTACATTTTAATATTTCTACCATACTTCTTTCCATTTTCCACTGTCATTATTAGTTTATTATTCATATTATGGTAACACTTAAGAGTCCCAGCCATGGATTCAGGGTCCCACTGTGGTAGGTTCCAAACAAACACACAAAAAACTGATTTGCTCTGCCTTTCTACCTATAATTTATTAACCCTTTGGTAAGCCCAGACTATGACCAAAAGGGATTCCTTACAGATACAGAAGCCCAGTTACCTAGACTGTGCTGCAGAATCAATGCCCTGAACACAAAACAGCTATTATAATGACAGAAAGAACTTTCTAGAAATTCCCGGTGGTCAGAGAGGGGACGCATGGTGGCAAAGACCTATCTTCTGTTACAAGTTACCCTAGATTAGAGGCTTCACATTTCCTAAGCAATTCTCAGCAAGGAGAAATTTAGTTTACAAAGATGTAGCCTCATTGTGAAACCACCTTTGATTTTCAGGGAAAGCAGTTACTTTCATTAGAATGAAGATTTATTGTTATGTCTAAACCTTGGATATGGAAAACAGGAAACTCCCTTTCTGAAAGATTGCACTCCCTAGGTGAAAAATGTTGCCTTTTCAAGCTTAACCATTACTAGTAGAACATTAGCCAACCTACCCACTGGAGCTAAATCAATGGACGAGGACAAAAGAGTATGAGAACTAGGGTGACCAGACATCCCAATAAAATCAGCACAGTCCAGATGTTTAAAGCTTTGTCCCACATCCTGATCAAAGTACAATTGGGACACCATTTGCCCCAATATTCAGGATGTAGGTAAATGGTCAATTCCTAGCTGCTGTGGGTAGGGGATGGGACCCAGAGCTGTCAGTTGCTATGGGCAGCTCCACAGCTCCAAATCCCTGTGGCACCTGTGAGCTTTGGATCCCGACCAACACCTGTACCAGTCCTGGCAACATGTGTCCTCATATTTTACTGCTGAGATCTCATCACCCCACTGGGAACAGAAAGACAGGTAGTTAGCTCTCTGATTACAACCCTCCACACCACCATAACTTGCCACGTTCTATAATAGTCAACATTCAAACAGCAAAGTCCCCAATGTCTCATGAGCAGAGGATGAGAGAAAAAACTTCTGTGGAAAAAACAGCTTTCTGTAATATTTATTAACTTTTTTCTTTCATTTTCCTCAATCATTTAGTTTGTTCCCCATTTTCTTCCTCTGTTTCACTTCATTTTGGGTCTGTTTTGCCAGAGCAAAAATACATTTCCGGCCTTCTACTCCTGACACACAGTGAAGATTGTGAATTACATGTTAGTGCTAGTGTTGACAAATGAAAACAACATAAGTGATTTAAAAAACAAAACCAAAAAAACTCTTGTGCTCTAGTAGAGTCCTAATGATTTTATGTGCAGGAATCCTGCAGGTTCCCCTCTTGGAGAGTTAACTCATTTAACTTTTCCAGGAGAGAAAGACAGCAGGTTTTCCAGAGGAACAGGAAAGATCCAATAATTATTTAGCACATGCCAGTGTAAGTTAAAACACAAAGTCAAAAGCTGGCCTAGCCAACTCTGCACCAAAATCCTCAGAACAAAGTGCCACAAGTTGAAAGTAAGTTATATAAAAAGCTCTTCCCTCCAATATCACCCTGGTCTCCCAGACTGTGAAGTATTATAATGAGAACATTTAATTTGCCCTTGCTTCACATTACATGGAATGCAATTTTTTGTCAGCTGCAGTGACTTCATGCCATACTTGCATATTACCACTCACCCCCTTTTCTGTTGGGCATACATGATTTCTGTTCAAACACAGGGCTCTTTTGTTGACAGGAGCCAGTCTTCAGTCTTGATGATAAATGTGGATCTTTCAGAATTGTGTTGTTATTAACAGAGACAAGGCTAATGCAGGCCTTTCTGATGTAGTCAGACAAGCAATCTGTACTCTGGAGGAACTGTTCACACACTTGGAGATCCCAGTTCATTGAGCCCTTAATAAAACTCTCTGTGGTGCATTGTTAAGAAATATGACATCTCAGTCTAACCCCCATGTTGTAACTGAGTCAGTGTGTGAAAAAGGAATGAGATACACAATTGCTTCAAGGACTATGACCTGATCCTTGGAGCTTTGCCACTGACTTCAACCATATCTCCCCTTCTTTGGAGATTCTTAAAACTGCTGCTCATCAAAGTCATCGCAGTGCAAGGTACTACCAAACATAACAGCATTCTGTGCAAGACTTCAGGTTCGTCATGCAACCCTTCTGCTAGACTAGGGGTCTCAAACATGTGGCCTGTGGGCTGCATGCGGCCCCTAAAGCTATTTCCTGCAGCCTGCAACAACACTATTGCTATTGATATCTGCAATATCATTGTATGAAAAGAGTTCAGTGGTGTGGCCCTCAAGCTAATGTAATAGTCCTCATACAGCCCTTAAATAGTCCTCATGTCACCCTCATGGTAATTTGAGTTTGAGACCCCTATGCTAGACAGTGTCAGTGGCAGCAAGGGCTGGGTTCTATATCCAGGGGTTCCTGTCAATAATACCACACCAGACTAGTTCGAACCTGCACCCAATACACCTGGGAAATCACACGCTATCTCCTGGGTGCCTCAAAAGACAATATTTTCCCCTCTCGCAAGCACAGAGTCTGTGTGTAGAAAACAAAGATTTCAAAAAAAGGAAGGAAAGAACACAGAACCAGTTTAGGAAACCAGTGCAAACACAATTCATGAACACAATGAGCAGAACCTACCACAACTTGGACTATGTGGCATATGCCCTTTGCCTCTCTCTTCTTGCCTTCCCCTGCCCATTGACCATTGTGGTTGCACTGTAAATCCCTCAGGAGTAGGGCCCAGTCAGTTTCCTCTGCTAACTCCCACCACCTGCCAGATATGGACTTGACTGGTCCCCACTTCCCACAAAAGCTCATGCGAAAAATAAATTGGTTAGGCTTAAAGTGCCACATGACTCCTTGTTTTTTTTCTGCTGGACTAGACTATCACAGCTAATCCCTTTGGAAACTCCCTCACCCTGCTAGCTTCAACCTTTGGCCCCTGCTGCCTGTTGAGCCTTTCTAAACTGGTTCCCCTTGCAGGTCCCCTCCACTGCTGGCTCCCTCAAGATTTCTCAGCAACATCAGTTTCAGTGGTTTCAACCCTCAGTCCATGAGAAACTCCCCTGCTGACACAGCAATACCATCCCTGCTCTTTAACAAAACAAAACTCCAAGGAAATCATTAGTTCTACAATTTAACAGTGGGAGGAGATAGTCACCCTGTGCCTGACCACAGCTCTTAAGCCAGGGCTGGTGCAGTCTCAGTAGGAAGACCCCATCCCCTTACTGCTGATTTTAGTCTCTAGCATCCAAATGCTTCCTTTTGTTGAGCTCTATTCCAGTGAGGGTGAATCTTTCATCAGAACAGGCTAAGCGCAGTTCTGTTGGTATTTATTTATATGATGGGGGACAACATTTCATTGCCCCTGTAATTAATACTAAAGTGATTTTGCAGCCAGAATGAGCCCAGCATGCTCAGCAGCTAGGTGTGCTTATGCGATACAGTGCAATCATGCTGAGTTCATAGCTGTACTCATGCAAATACAGAGCCTATGCAGATAAAGTGCAATCACCCCCTTTCCAAAAAGATACCACCCGAGGAAAATAATTAGAATGCCTTCTTCCAGAACAGCAGAGGATGAGAGAAATACTCCTGACTAGTAAAAAAACAACAAGCAGTTGTGTGGTACTTTAAGACTAACAGATTTATTTTTTGCATGAGCTTTCGCGGGAGAAGATCCCACTTCCTCAGATGCTCACCCATCTTCGAAGCATCTGAGGAAGTGGGATCTTCTCCCACGAAAGCTCATGCAAAAAATAAATCTGTTAGTCTTTAAGTGCCACACAACTGCTTGTTGTTCTTTTTACTGGACTAGACTAACATGGCTATCCCTTTTGAAATTGACTCCTGACTAGGTCAATAACTTGAGAGAATAGGTCTGACCAGGAGGCAGCACTTTTTAAGCATCTCCTGTTTCTTTTTCTCAGGAGATGGTTCCCCAAGAATCCTCAGAACACCCAACATGGCAATGTTTTCCCCCCCAGAGCAGGAAGGGTTGACACACCTCCCTCTCCGGAGCAATTCAGTGCTGTATTTTGCAGGAGACAGAGCACTGACTTAGGAGCCAGATAAAATACTCATTCTATTAAGTCACATGAACACATTGCTGCTGCTGTGCTGCCACTCTCTACTGGCTCAGAATGGGGAGATCTAAGCTCAGCACCTGATAAGACAGGACCAGGCTAAGGACTCAAACTCAGATTTTGCCATGTGGCAGGGCCAGTGCATCGCTCAGCTTTCTAAAGCTGCCAACTCATGCCATACTTATTTTGGTAGCTGAGACCACAATAGCTATATATATATGCATGGCCCTAGTGCACTAAAACACTCATGGTGAGCTCAGCCCCAGTCCTTAGGAACTGTGCTGAAACTGCTCTGCACTGAGAAAAGGCTATTTGCCCACAGAAGAATGATGCACATGAAAGGTCTGTAGATGTGGAGGAGTGCAACATGGACAATACTGGTCTAAGAGTATAACTAATCTTCAAGCTGGAGATGTACTCAGACTAGTTCTCCGTGAACCAGTACGCTATAAAGAGAATATAGCCATGGCAGCATGAGGGACAGGACAGTTTAGCCATCCTAAGTGCATGCCTGCCACATGCGAGGTACATATTCAAGGCAGCTAGTTCCTTCCCTGCCCATGCCACTGCAGTTACACACTGTTTCTAGCACATTAGCTTGATGAGTGCTAATGCAAATACATCTCCACCTGGGAATAACTCCCCCAGCTTCACATACAGACATATCCTAAGGAAGCAAGGAGTCCTGTGGCACTTAAAGACTAACACATTTATTTATTGCGTTAGCTTTCGTGGTAGAAAAATCCCCCATCTTCAAAGCATCTGACAAAGTTGGGTTTTCTCCCACAAAAGCTCATGTGATAAACAAATGTGTTAGTCTTTAAGTGCCACAGGACTCCTTGCTTCTTTTGCTGAACTAGACTAACATGGCTGCCCCTTTGGAACTAGACATATTCTAAACATTCAAAAGGCAACTAGTGATTTTGGGTGCCTCAGTTTTCAGGTGGCTGAGCTGAGACACCATGGAGCACCTGATTTTCAGAGGATGGGTGCTGAGCACATTCAGAAAACTGAGGCCCTCTTCAGATGCCTTAAGTTGGCAATTAAAAATTGAAGTACTCGAAATTTCCTGTCACTTTCTGATGATATAGGTCCAGGAGCCTAGCACATCTTTCAAGGATCATGAAGTTATACTAACCAGCACAAGGCATGTTATACCAAGACAAAACTGATTATGGACAGATACCATCACAGCAAATGCCTTCTAAATTTTTAGGATGGTAGCTACCTGGTACCTAGCAACTATGGTAATGGGTGCATTACAAATGTCAAAATTTCCATTTAAGAGGAAAAATTAAGTTATGAGAAAAGGAGCCAAGGCAGCTAAATTACAGGGGAGGCTGAAATCTCTGCAACATTTAACTAACTATGTTTTGTTTTCAATGCTTTCTTTCATGTTAGTCTGGCTTCTGCACTACTTCTGTCATTGCCTTGAGAAAAGAAAGAAAAAGTATCAACCATAGCAGCTGGCATGGGGAAATGAAGTCCCTAAAAATGAACAGACATTGACAGAAGCCCAAACGCTGCCTGTTAGTAGATAATTAACCAGAGCATGTTTATGTCCAATTCACCATCAAAGGGCCTGTGATAGTTGTCCCACTCCAGCCACTCATGCCAGGGACAGTGAAAAGCAACAACCCAACTATGACAGTCTGAAGGCTCAGTTACACTGAAACTTCAGTCTCACTTAGTGGTCATGGATAGGCAATATGCCATATTTAATAGTAAGGTATATGGACCTTGGCATGTTGAGTCATAAAGTAATGGTGATAAGTGTGTAACAGCACATTGCTGAGGCATACAATATATAGGAATATTTGCTACAATCATAGTTATGATTTTGCAAGGGTAATAACAATCAAAGAGAAAAAACACACTTATGAAAAATACACTTACTTAGAAAAAAACCAATCCTTGAAATGAATGGTAGTACAGAACAAGACAAAGAAAATCAAGGGAGGAAGCAGAAAAGAAAAAAAAAGGACTGGAACTTTCAGTATTCTTATCCAATTAAAGACAATGGTATTTATTCTTTGTGTGTTCTGGTTTTTTTTGTTTGTTTGTTTTTTAAATACTCCCTACATCATCCCAAACCTTACTACATTATCATTCAATCAATGTCATCTGAAGTGAAGCTATTTCTCCCTTCTATTGAAACTAATCTTCTAATGTTGGTGGATCTGGATTTCATTATTTAGATAATAATAGAATAGCTTTTCCAAACATAAGACTGGTAGCTTTATATGTTTCTTCAACTGTGAGAAATTCTTAATTGCACTACAGTAATGAAAGAATATTAACCTATAATACTTGATGTCAAATAACCTGTATTCTGTGGCAAATAGACAGGATAGGACTGCCTACCTGACTTCAACAATGTATCTGGAGCCCAATGCATCTGATGCCCTATTGTAGATTGGACTAATCCTATTTTACAGACCAGCTGAATTCTGGGTGCTCTTTGAGCACTGCTAGTAAAATACTGTTCCTCTGTTTGGTTCGGAAAATGACTTTAGAATGTAATTTCACAAAATCTTTCCTTATTTTAATATTTATT
Organism: Podocnemis expansa; assembly: GCA_007922195.1. Taxonomy (NCBI): domain Eukaryota; kingdom Metazoa; phylum Chordata; order Testudines; family Podocnemididae; genus Podocnemis; species Podocnemis expansa. The sequence goes on from ML681982.1 coordinate 1,521,949, forward strand.
AGTTGTTCCATTAAGACCAGTGTAATGCCACTGAAGAATATTTTACTCTGACAGTGGATTAGCTATTTCCAAGAATGTCATGTGCTACATAGATTTTTCTTTTTTTTTTTTTTAGTGTTCTGAACGCTTTCCATAAAAAATCAGAACAAATGCCAGGGGGAACAGACAATAGAGACACTGGATAGAACTGAAAGGACCCTAGCTTAGGTCACAATTTCATGAACACAAGCTGGGTCTGGTTTGTGCATGTGACAGAACATACCATATAACATAGCTTAATTCAGCATGACAGATTAGTACTATGAAGTCCAGGACTGGAGCAACCAGTGGTGTTACAAAACAGGACCGAGGTACATTGGCAGAGTTTGATGGGAATCTTGCAGAGTGCTGACAAACTCCAGTCTACTCAGAACTCTGCCTGAAGCCACAGCATCTCACATTTGAAATCTGATGCCTCACATGCTAGCCCTAATTTCTCATTAGCCTGTTCTGATTTCTTGCTGCCCTAGCAACTCATCTTCATCCCTAATGGTTATCTCTTCAGAGGCTGTTACGTGCTGTTCTACTAATCATTTCCTTTCCCTCATTTGCACAATGAGTAGCCATAGTATGAAATGAATGCCAGTCAGGAGAGCGTTCCATGGTCAGAGTTCCCCAAACGACTCTAGGGTCCCTCTGTATTTCATGCTCAGTGTCCCCAAGGGACTCTAGGCTCCTTCAGAGTTCCATGGTCAGTGTGCCTCAAACGTCTCTAGATTCCCTCCTGACCCTGTATTTCAGGAGAAAGAGAACATAATGATGATAGATTCACAGATAGAAGGGGTCTGTAGGAATGTAGCACTCTTACCCTGGCAGCAAGAAAGGAGGCAATTACTAACAGGAGAAGAAACAAATCCAAATCTGCCTCAAAGCTCTGGTTTGAAATGGGCAGCTCTTTGAACATTAGGTCTAACTGAGATCTCAGGTCTACACTATGAACCAAATTCTGCACAGCGTTACACCTGGGTACTTTTCATTGACTTGAATAACAGGCGAGACTGCTAACATCAAGAAGGGATTTGTCAATGGCAATCAATCATAATCAAATAGATTAGGGTGCAACCATTCTCTATTCATAACAGTGTAACAGTGAAGGCAGAGCTTGGCCTTATGCATCTTGATTCCTTGTGGTATTTTGTACAATTATGCAGCTGTTCTCTGCCTGCTTGTGTCTGCAGGGTTAAAGTACGCTGAATTCATCCCTCTATTTTTTGGGGGGGCAGGGTTCTGGGGCCTCCTAAAAATAGGGGAACGCGCTGGAATGCTGCATTGTGGGGCCCCCTAAAAATAGAGGAACGTGCTGGAACACAGCATCCCAGCAGATTCCCCCAAGGGCCGGCTGAAGGAAGGGGCTGGGAGGGCTGGAGCAAGCCAGGTAACCTCTCCCTCCTGCCTGTGTCCCCTCTCGCCTCCCGCCCCCCTGGCTTGGCTCCGTGGCCACATCAGCGACATAGGTAAGGGGGCTAGAGGGGTAGTTTGGGGACAAGTAGCCAGCCAGTGGGGAAACAGTGGGGGCGGGGGGAGAAGGGGTAGCGATGGTGGGCTGGGGAAGCGTGGAGAGGGTTGGGGGGCTGAATGGGGGTGGAGTGGCAGAATGGGGACAAGGGGACTGAAGGGGGCTGAGAAGGTGTGGAGGGGATTGGGAGGCTGAAGGGAGTGAAGTGAAGATGGGGGAGCTGGTGGGTTAGGAGTGCTGGAGCGGGGACATAGGGGCAAGAAGCTTAGGGAATGGGGACTGGGGCTGAGGAGGACATGGGGAAGGAGGGGTCTGACGGGGGACAGTAGCTGGGGTGGGGGCAGGCATTTGGGGGGGGGGGGGCAATGGCTGGCATAGGTGAATGGGCACCCAGAAATTTAGGAGGGTTTGAGGGCCCACCAAATTATACTTTAACCCCTGTGTGTCTGCACCGATCTATTTGTATTCTTCCATATCCAAAACATGCATCTCTTCAGATCTGCATGTCTGAATGCATATTAGCAACTCCAAAAAAAGGCAGGGTACTAACATGCTGCAATTCTTCATGCGGTCAATTTTTTGCAAGTGAGTTTACACTGTGTTTCAGATACATGAGTTTACAACTAAACAGACTTCTGACAAGGAAGGTTACATGCTTGCACCTCTTCAGACATTTAGTCAACAGAAAGGTGTCTGCCTACATGGACAGACACACTTCCACCCCTTTATGTGGATCTTGCATGCAGCAACAAGGAAAAGCAAAACATTACAAAATGCAAGACTATGTTTGTAAAACTATAAAGATTGGATCAGAAGGATTCATGGGCAGGGGCAGGACCTTAAACTACTTTAAATTCACTTAAAAAAATAACCAAGTAGATTGTGAGCTTATGATTTGTCCCTTTAAGTCTGCTTTCATATGAGGTGTAAGCTGCATAAAACAGAGTAAAAATATAAATGTTTTAACAATTGCTGAGTGTAGTTGGTTCTCTCTCTTTGTTGCTTCTGCTGAGGACAATGATTGAAGTGTGATGAAAAGCAACAGCCTTGATTTCAAATAAGTGTAATAAGAAACATTATAAGCAAGGCAGAATTAAAGAAGAAAGAGCCCCGTTATGCAACTTAACCATTCAGTAGCCAAACCAGAATTCTCCACTTGTATCCAAATTCCCATTCATTTTTTCATTTTGTCACACACAATATTCTTTTTTAAAAAGGAAAAAAATCAATGCTAAGCTGCTTTCACATCAACTTATTTTCTTATAGCCTATGTATTTCTATTGCTAGATCTTGATCCTTTGATGAAGCCTGAAAATCAAAAGCTACCCAGGTATTATGAATTCCGCTATACTTATTGTTTCTGAAAGCAGTTAGTGACTTCATTTCTCCACCCACTCACAAGCAAAGTGTTAAAGGTGGTTACTGAATCAGAGATGGGAAGGCATCAGTGATATCTGCAAATAGTGAGTTGGTTTCTGATGTTTGTGGCACTGGTGTAATTAAGAATCAATGGTGGCACTGAGATCAAAATGTGGCCTGAGACACCAGGAAATCAGGATGGACATTTTAATAACTTAAGATATTGATAGGAGAGTTTCCAACAGCCTTTTGTGGGGAAAATCATCGTCATCATCACAAAGTCCATATATATATATATACATTTGAAATAGGAAGAGGTGAAGTTAAAAAGAAAAGGGTGAGTTTAAAATTGCTCCCATTCCTTCAGCTTGCCAAACTCCACTTTCAGCAAGTCTGTAGCCTTCCAGACACTTTCTATTATAAAATTTACAATGCTGATCTTGTAAACACACAAAACTTCCGCATATTCTTTACATACACAGTTCCACTGGCTTCAGTTTCAAATACTCATGTGGGTTGAAGTGCACATATTGTAACATACAATTTGCAAAATTGGTGTCTAAGCTAAGAACTGCTCAGCATTTCAGATCTCGATTTTATGACAGAAAAGTAAGTTGAAGATAGGGACCAGAATGAGCTGCTAGAAGACCAGCTGGGCTTCTAAAAGAATGGAGATGAGAAAAGAGGTCCACATACTCCAGGAAACCAAAGCAAAAAATGAGATTTAAAGTGGTTAGAAACAACAAGAAGGAAGGGCTGGATTTTCAAAAGCACTCTGTGTAAACCAAACATTGCTCCAATGGAGTCAATAGCAAAACTCCCAACATTAGGCCAGTGCTGAATGCTTTTGAAAATCCACCTCAAGTGTACTTTAAATATTAAGGAAATCTGTTCACAACATTATCCACACTATTTTTATCCTTCCACTAGAATTTGCTTTTCCTATTGATAGACATGTTGCATGAAGTGCAGTAGATCCACAATTAATAAACAGTTATGGAAGATTGGCACTACAGGAATCTTAAAACTATTTCTGCCTATAAGAATGTATGCTGTCACTAAAGTTTATGCGAATCTGTCATTGGCATCAATAGATGTTGTACACCAAAACAAAGGCAGAATATGGCCTTTCTTTGTTATCAAACTGCTGTATATTGTAATCTAAAGAACCCGGGGAAGGGGAAAAAAAGAAAAAAATAAGATACTGTGCATCTTGTAGGACTCCCTAAACAGCAAGGCTATACCCTCTGCTGGCTACTATAGCCAGGAAAATTCAGAAGTGAAAAGAAGTATATGCAATAGCGAATCCGCAACAAACTAACATTACATTTCTCGCATGCGTGTATATGTACACATGCATGTATGTGTACACCCCCCCCTTGTAAATAATGACAGCTTAAGCATCTTGTCGATAATGTTTAAATATTATCTTACATTTATGTCTTAACGAGTCAAAGATTCCTGATACAGCTGCTTCTAACTCCATAACACTATACATGAGGCTAGTTTTGCTTATTCTGAAGACAAGCAATAGTCTGTGCTTGTTTTATGCTAAACTGGGGGGTGGTCACACAGGAAGCAAAGACATCAGCTTACCTACTTATGACAAAATTCATCACAAATATGACACTCAGCTATTGGGATGTCTATATGTCTGAGCAACATGAATAATAAGGGGATAAAAATCAGAAAAATGTCTTATATTCTCTATGGAGCATCTTGAGAAGGGAATTAAGAAATGCACACTTGCCAGAGGTAGCAGAGAACATCACATTCAACTCAGGGAATGGTAGTGTATACCGCAGACAAAAAGCTAATTCATTATTCCTGACATTACCACCTTTGGGAACATACTGTGGACAAATAATATGCCACAGACTGACTCAATCACATACAAGAAGAAACAGTCACCTAGTTTGGCTGGAAATCTGACACATATGGCTTATTGTTGGATCCACTGGAAAAAATGTACCATTTCTACAAAACCTCATACCTACCTTAATGTTATTAAATCAATGCAGAATTGTTCCTAAGACTCATTAATCCTAGTTGCAATGTTTATATGCATTATAAAGTGAACACTTTTTTTTCTAGCTTCAAAACGTTAATTTCCTGCTCTACTGCCAACTAGAGAGTATAAGAAAGCTAGGGTGGTGTAATCAGAAGAATGTACTGCAAGAGTCCACAGAGCTTCCTTAATTGCAGAACAAGCCAAATGGTGCCGCAGGTCAATGGAAACCTACAAGCAAGTCAGCGAGGAACTTTTTGACTTGTATGAGTTTTGTAACTATTTCAGCATGAATAACCTAGAAAAGATATCCTTACCTTCCTGTGACAAAGTGATTTGGGGGCTTGTGACCAGTCTGTTCATAAACAGGCTGTTTCTCTGGGGCATATAGAGGACCGCACAGTAAATTTTCAGCTGTGATCTTTGAATGTGACCTTTTCCCATAGCAACGACAAATTCATACCTCTACAGGCTTGTAACTGTCTTTTATGGTACCTCCAATCATGCAAAGGAAGCAACATCTCGGCTGAAGATATTACAGAGAAATAAACGGAGAGGGTTACTTCATGTTCTGATGTGTTAATCAGGTCCACAAACTTTAACCTTAACAATGGGCTACCAACCCAGATATACTTCAGACTCCTGGAATTAAAGTGCTACATCTACCTTAATGTAAAATACTAACATGATGGGATAAGTATTACTCCCAGACAATCTATATACATCCACAATGTATGCACCTGAGAGTTTATAGAAATACTATCTCCAAACCAAAAGGTTCCCCCATTACTAATTTTAACAAGGGTACTACAACCTCTACACTGCCTTAAGCATAAAAGGTACAAAAGTCTCAATGTTAGTTCATCACAAAGCATGCAATTTCTTTGTTAGAAATTATGCAGTATCTTATAGGTCACAAATAATAGGGAAACATTTGGAGTAGTAATATTTATAGTTAAGATAATTCCCAGGATCTTGGAAAAATAGTTGATCATTTTATTTATGAATTTAAAATTATTTCAGATATACATGGTAGATGCAGCTAAGGAAAAGATCAATCTAGCCAACATTTCTCAGCTAAGGCTTGGACTAAAATGCTTTAGGACAGGAGCTAAAGGATTCATCTGTCTGTCTTAGAAATACTGACGAACAACTTGGTGTCTAAGTAGCATAAAAAGTTAAGTAGTATCAGGGTTCACATTAGAAATGGTGCAGTAACTTTCCATTCCTCCAACAAGTAGGGACATGCTTCTTTTAGTGGTCGGTGTTGGTTGTGAGCACTGTTCCTGGGGAAAATCTCTCTCACAAAAGTGCATCTTACATTTGGACCTAAACAGATCATGTCTGGCAAGGAGTTACTTAGCTGCAGTTTTGACCCCAAGAACATTCTGCTCCCAGTTCCCAGCTTGCTTCAGCTAAAGCACTTTTAGCAAAACCATTCCTCTACCCAGGTTCCTGGGCTCCTTCTTGGATAAACTGCAAAGCAACCAGAAGTGGGATTCCTTTATTATGTGAAACTTGCTTTTCAGAAACATTTATGTCCTCAGATGAAGCCAAGAGACACAGCCCAGTTTCAGTTCACAAATGAGGTCAATCAAATAAGTGAGGTTTGCTCTATATATCCTCCATAATTTAGTTTCAAGTACCCAATTCTGGGTCAGAGTAGAAAATCAAAAAGAAAGTATGGGGAAAACAACAAGAAACAGAATGCAGAAGAAAATCCATTCTGAAATCTAACAAAATAGCAAAAACACATAGCATTTGAAATGGGTTAAACCTGGAAGTTTGGATCTGGATCTAGAGTCCTCCCAAGTTCAAGGATGTTTGGACCACACATCTGTCACATGACAGAGGCAGGGCCAAAAACAACTGACCTCAGAGCTCAATCCGAACCTCCCCAAGGTTAGAGTTTAAGTTTCATCTCACCTCTAGGTAGCTAAGCACGGTTAGTTAAATAGTGTCTCTCCCCCCCCCCAAATATTACTAGCACAGTGTATAAATTAATATGAATATATAAATTAGAAAGCCAATACAAATCAATGAAAGGATCATTAAGGACACCTGAAAAATCAAAGCTAATATGTAGTATTTTCCACCTGCAGATTTCAAAGTACTTTTTAGAGCAGGGTTAACAATACTGTCTCTATTTTACAGATGGGGAAACTGGAGCTTAAAGAAACTGAGTCACTTGCTCAGAGTTACTCAACAAATCAGTGGCTGAGTTCCCAGTTCAGTGTTCCAGCCAATGAATCACTATAGTGGTTGTGATTTGTAGACAGATTAATTTGAATAGTAATAGTCAAAGGCAGAGTAATTTCTTGAATCTTAGGAAGTTCTAAAATATTAAAATGAAATATTAAATCATTCCTTTTTAGGGTTTTTCTCCCCCCCCCCCAGACCAACTGCTATAGCTAAATGTGTAAAACACAGGAACCATCAATACTTTCAACAGGTAAAAGAAGGGAAAATCATCACACACATCCAAAAAAGAGAGAAAAACCCCTTTGTTACCTGAATCTGCCCAGCTCTTCCTGTAGCATTTTAGAGAATGCATATTAAAATTACTGTCAAAATCTATACAAAGAACAACCTACAGCTGTGTGCATAAGGAGGGGATAGAGGAAGAGGAGTGAATGACATTCAGATATTCAGGAAAAGAATCATTTCAATATATTTAGAATAATAACTTTCTGCTTACTTGGCACAAGCCACTAATGCACATATCCAATGACTCAGTGTAGCATCGTGTGCCATCGAGAACCTTCGGAGCCAATTCCACAACGAGGGTTGTCCCTTTGGCTTGGCACTTTAGTGAACACGGGTTGTCAGGATCATTAGAGACAGGAAGCCATTCATAAAACTGTCCCTGGTACTTGACATCGTTATGAGCAGAACACTGCTGGGCCCGAAAATCACCTGCTTCTGGAGGGCAGTCCTGAAGAGGAGAAATGGGAGGTAGAAAAAGGGGTCAGTTCAAGGGGCTAATTACATTCTTGTCAAAAGTTGCACAGCTGGCTGCACTATATGGCAAAGTATACATTAAGATGTAGGAGTTTTTTATGTATGAATACACGCTGGACATGCCATTTTATCTGCAGACTTCTATGCATTCAGGGATTACTGCAGCAATACTGACAAACATCAAGGCCATTTGGGAAATATGTTTCAATGTAAGAAAAACATTTGCTTGTCCTACCCATAAAACTGGTCACTCATGAAACATTCTTTTTCACTTTAAAATGACATACACATGCAAACCTTTAGCTAACTCTTCTTTTTCCTTTTGAAAAAACTCCACAAATAACTTGATTCAAATGTTTGTTTGTTTAAGCATTCTTCAAGTCTCCCTCCCCCCCAAAAGTGACCTAAATCAGTCAAGGAAGCAACAAGAGCCAGAAAAATTCTATGTATATTTGTATTACTTCAAACTAGCTAATACAGACCCAGATTTTACAATTCCCAGAATCAGCAACTTTTTAGGTTTTGCTGTACAAATGTTAAAAACAAAAACCTTTGTTAAGGTCTCTGGGAAGGTTTCTGAAACATTTTGGGTGCAAACACAAATGGCCTAATTTGCAATAAATTCTGGGATAAAGATAGCCAACTGCTGAATAGTCCAACCACCCAGGACAGATTTAACCGATTGGTGAATACAGATCTTGCTGGAACTTCTCTTTCTGAGATGAGAATTGGATATTTCCATAGACTGAGATGTTCTATCACTATCACTAACCCTTAGCAGTCAAAATATTGAGTTCAGTCCAAAGAAATCATGAGTTCAGTCCCAAGAAATCAAGGATCAGTTTTCATGGGCAGCAACCCACTTCATCAAATGCATGGGTTGCAGTTCACAAAAGCTTATGCTGAAAGAAATTTATTAGTCTTTAAGGTGCCACAGGATTTTCATTGCTTTTGCTCTATATAGACTAACACGGCTACCCCTCTGGAACTTAAAAATCAGGAGATTTAAAAAAAAAAAAATTTGGGTGCCTTCTATTTGCCTTTTGATCCCTTAGGATTCACATCTATAAGCTTTTCTTTGTAACCACAGGAGCTAAAACCTTTTTCAAATTTTTTAAATTTTATTTTTGTTTTATTTAAATTGATGAAGCTAAGTCTCTCACATAATCACATGATTTCAGGCTCTGGGGCTATAAAAACACTGAATACTACAACTGGGATGAAACAGAAAAAGTTTGCAGTGCTGCCCCATTAAGAAGTGAAGGCTATTCTTGCTGTTTGGTTAGGTGCTGGTGCAGTGTAATGTCTGTTATGTCATTTGTGTGGGGACTATAACTTTTATTTACTGAAAAGTATGAGGAAGGATCATACTTGATTCAATAGACTTTTCCCATCTCTAAATACAAGGATCCTAGTACACACAAAATTCTTGAGCATCCTATATATTTAGTTTTGCCTTGAAGTAAACCTTTCCTGTGATGGAGCTTCCAGCACCTTTCTTGACAGCTTCATGCACAGAAAGGCCTTTATACTAGTTAGCTAAAACATGGTCTCAGTTTTACGCCATCATTCCTGGTTTCTGTTGTGCTGGCTATTTACAATACGTCCCTTGGAATTCCATTTGTTAACTCCTTCCTGATATATTTGAACAGCTTCAATTTCTACATTGTTCAGTAAGAACTGTACTGTCATTGACAGTCCTGCAGGCAACTTCTAAAACTTAAAAACTTCATGATTTTTATTGATCAGTTTCTAAGTAGTACTTCTTATTAGGCAAGCTTTCAGATTTCTCTTGCGAGCAAAACAAGACACACTTTCTAGCAGCATAGTCAGGCTATATGGAAAACAAATAGTCCATTTTGCACAAAAATGCAATGTTTCAACATTTGTTTTTGTTCCACTTTGGAACTAAAACTCGATCTTTTAAAAAAATGCATTAAAAAGAAGAAAGAAAAGCCAATGGCTCCATCATCATAGCACTTACCTGGCATGTGGGACCCAGACTCAAGATCCTGCTCTGCCTGCTTCAAAGCAGGTTCAATTTCTCCTGCTGTAGCTATTCTACTTTGTTTAAATAATCAAATATTCACTGGACTAGAAAGAGAGACTGACTCAATAACCTGACAATTAGGATACTTGCTTATGAATCAGGCCGAGCAGGGATTTGAGCCTGGGTCTCCCATATACCATGCCCATACTGGGAAGGGGTGGAAGTCTTCCATGTTTAGAGTGTGAACTAATTATGGAAAAGAAAACAAAAAAGAGTCCTGTGGCACTTAAAGACTAACAAATTTACTTATTGCATGAGCTTTCATGGGAGAAAAAAATCCCACTTTATCAGATACTTTGAAGATGCTCTGACAAAGTGGAATGTTCTCCCACAAAAGCTCATGAAATAAATAAATTTGTTAGTCTTTAAATGCCACAGGACTCCTTGTTTGTTTTACTGAACTAGACCAATATGGCTGCCCCTTTGGAACTTGAAATAATGGTGTCCCTCACAGCATAACACAGCTAACAGCACACATTTATGACTGTCTGAGGAGTGGTGAGAAAAAGGACTGTGGCCACTCCCACCTCTACGATAATGTAGATCAAAGTTCTAAGATGAGCCTTGATCACTCTGTCCCTGTAAGTGTATGTACAGAGGACAAGATTGGCCAGCTTCAAGGTCTGACTGCTGCAGAACTCAGACAACACACAACTTCTACTACTCTGTGATGGAAAGATACAAGAATATAAATGTTATGTTTGGATGCATTTATTTTTTCATTTTAAAAAACCCTGTAAAATTATAAACAAGTTAATTTCACTGCCTCTTGTTCCTGGCAAGCAGCTGATGCAGGCCAGCATGGCAGCGAAGTCTAGACATCATTTACACAGACAGAAGAGAGAAGATTCATATTCTGGATCCAGTTCTGGTTCCACAGCTCTGTATCGGCAGGCAGAACTACGCTTTCCATTTTGATTCTATGTGAAGGTGAAGAAGGCAATCAGAGCTTGACCCAAGACCACATTTAACTCTGTTCACTAATCTGTGGCCTCACTTCCTGCCGTGGAAGCCTTAGTGTGGCTATCCCTCTCTGACTTTTCCTGTTCAGAAGTGTATTGAGTCAGGTCTAATAGTTTGGCTTATGCTGTTGCTCATTGAGCCAAGCTAGAGCTCTTGTTTGGTTCTACCTTGGCTCTGCCTTCCAAACTTCCTGGCTTGTACAGCTTTATTTTTATACAGACAAAAGGCTCAATAAAGTGCACAACATGGAGAGCTTATAATCCTGCTTTGCACATATCTCAATACTGCACTCATTTGTTTGACTTTTATTTTTAAATCAAAAACATAAAAGTAGATAGTCAACATATAAAGCTCTCAGGACATTGCAGGTGACCAAGACCAAATGTTAGTGACTTCCAGTTTTTGATTTTCATGATCAAAATAAAACAATAGATTAAAAGAGCAGAACACAGCACATGCTTTAAAAAGTTTTCATAGGAAACCTGAAGCCAGAAAGTAAGCACCCACACAAGCATGTGTGTGCTGGTACACACATGCCAAGGGGAGTGAGAATTTGACCCAACTGTGCAGAGGGCCAATACAAGGTATATATGTCACTTCTTTTGCAATATATCAAATATATTTGTTAGTCTTTAAGTGCCACTGGACTCCTTGTTCGTTTGTTTTACTGAACCAGACTAACACGGCTGCCCCTTTGGTTTTTTCTCACTAAGGCCATAAGCCTGGAGCTTAACACATTTGAAGGCTTTGAGTCTCTGTATCAGGCTTGGAGTGAATTTCACTACCTTATGCGCACGCACACGCACTCTTTTATGAACAGCCCAAATTCTATCTTCCATCTATCTCCCACACTGGAATGTGCATCAGACAATCATACAATAAACCCCCCCTCCAAAAAAAAAACAAACAAAACAGTACAGTCCCTGCCGCAAAGACCTTACAGCCTAAAAACTGGTATCATAGCTGTGGAATGAGGAGGCAAGAAGAAGCCATGATATTTTTGCCTTGTTTATTTCAAGCTATAAAACATAATTTACTTCTAAACAATTATTACACCTTCATAGAAGATAATGAGCATTCTTTTCCCTTTTTCTTTTTTTTTTTTTAGTCACCAACTCCCTGGCACCTCATTTTTGAAATTTAAGTGTCCAAAAATCAGTATTTCAGTCAACAGAAACATAGGGTCTGATTTTGTGATGTTTTTCTACTTCTGAAAATGCTTTGCTCTACTCACTTTTCTTTAAAAAAAAAAAAAAAGAAATGCAAGTCAGCTGTTGCAAATGGCTGGGGTTGGGCCAGTTGGCAGATCCTTCCCTAGTACAAACAGGCACAGCTCTACCGCACCCTACAGAATTACTCTGGTTTAAACTAGCTTAAAGAGTAACCTGACAAGTTGACTGAACCTGAGATGGGAGTTAATTTAGCATAGCACTACATTCAAATTTTATTTTATTTTTAAGAAAAGGTATCTGTGGGCTTGTCTAGATGTAGTTCATAAAAGCCTTTCCGCCCTCTGGAGAATCAGGAAGCACTGAATAGGATGGAAAGACTTATTCAAATTAAGTCTCTTTTCAGTTGATGAGGATGAAACACATTTGTGTTTATTTGAATCCCCCCCTCCCCCCCGGGGGATTTTTTGAGCATCTTTAAAGTGGTCTGTTTTTACCAGGATGGAGACAATCCTGACCTGACCTACAGACAATTTCAAACTGAGTTTATAGGCATCCATCCCGCACTGACGCTGTTGGTCAGAAATATCTCACAAACTTTTACACGTTGAAGGTCATGAAAGAGCCTTCTACAACACTGGTTCCCAACCTTTTCTCTGTCATGGCACACCTTGATACCTTCAAATTTTTTGAGGCACACCACCATTAAAAAACTTCTGAATATTCAAATTAACTTAAATTACTTATGAATATTCATGAACCATGGCACAGTGTTTCGGAAATGCTGCTATGTGGAGTAGTAGGGGTAGCAGAGCAGGGGTGGCAAACTAGGGGAGGTCAGGAGTTATGTGCAGTGGCAGGAGTGAGTGTGGGGAGCACAGCAGGGTAGGGGTGGCAGAAGAGACAAGGGCAGCCCCGTAGGGAACAACACAAAGGTGGCAAGAGAGGAGAGAGGAAAGGAGAACAGGAATGGCTTGGAGGGGGGGGGGCAGAGGGGAACCTGGGGAGTGGGAAGGTAGGGCAGGGAAACCTGGCTCAGCACTCGCCTCCCCCTTCTCCACAGTGGCTCCCTGCCACCCATGGCAAATCCTCACCCCACTGCTGCTTTCTTCCACCCCAGTGGGTCCTGTCCTCCCCTCTTCCAGCCCCATTCTGCCTGTGATGGACCCTCCCATCACCACAGGGGCCAGAATTGGGCCTCCAGCCCCTAGCTATACCCCCCATACGTACAGCCGCCCCATCCTCCTAGCTAGACCCCTGAACCAAACAGCCATCCCACAACTCCAGCTACACACCCTCTGCTACATGCATGCACGCACGCACTTGCTCCACAGAACCCCCAGCAGCTTTCCCCCCTGCCAAAGCCCTTACCTGGGCTGTTTGCAGGCTGGCTGATAGGAGCTGTTCCACCCTGCAGGGGGGAGATTCACAAACTCCCAGCCTCCGGCTGCTTTCTGCTGGCTGGGTTAAGGTGGAGCGGGGTTTAAGGTGGAGCTACTGGAATGCTGTGTTGCGGCTGCTCCTGCTATTTTTAGGGGGACCCCTAGAACTCCACATTCTGGTGCCTTCCTTTATTTTTAGTGGGGCCAGAAGGCTGCCTGCCTTAAAGTAGGAGACCCCAGAACTGTGTTCTGGTGCCTTCCCCCTTACTTTAACCCCTGCCTATTCCCAGCCCTGCACAGCCCATGTGGCTGGGCTGAGCAGGGAGGGAACTTTAACTCCAGCTTTTGGGGATGCCTGTGGCACACTTTGGGTGTTGCCATGGCACACCAGTGTGCACCGGCACACTGGTTGGGAACGACTTGTTCTACAACTCACTTAGTGATTCTAGGCAAAGTTAGTTCAGGAACCGATGCCTTTTTGACCCACTAGAAGTTTGCTTGCCCTGAAAAGTCTTGTCTCCAGGTCAGGTCGAAATTGTCTCCATCCCGGTGAAAACAGACCACTTTAAAGATGCTCAGAAATTCCATGGGGGAAGGTTGGGGGGAGGGGGGAGATTCAAATAAACACAGACGTTTCATCCTCATCACATAAGCACCTAATCCTGACGGCATTATTAAGGTTTCACTGACTCTCTCCATTCCTAAAAATCTCGCTTTTTAACCTGACCTCTTATTTGCCCCTATTGTAATTCATAAGAGTTGTGGAGTTCTGCCATATTTGAATCCCATTCAAAACACTTTCTATTAATCAACAAGCCAGTGGAAAAGATAAGATGAATCCCAGATGTCCCTTGATGGTGATAGGTAGATCAGATTACATGGGACGAAAGACGGTCAGGCCTTTTAAAAGTTTACTTAGTGGGTGAAATGTAAAAGATCATATCTAGGCTGTTATAAGGTGGAAGCAGTTGTGGAGTCTTTAAAACAGTTTACAGTATAGATACTTGTGTATTTTCAGAGGCCATGAGAGATTTATTGTAGTTTGAGCTTTTCCTTTGTGCAAAAAATGGCTAACAACTGAACTATTCTGTGTAGCATCTGACATAACAGTTTGTTGAACCAGTTCCATGGCTTTGTGCTCTATTTTGATTCTGCAGGTTTATTTATAAAGAGGCATATCCTGAGTTTGTAATTCATCCCAAGCCTGAGTAAAAACTAAGTAAGCACCTGAGGTTACATCTACACAGCCTGCAGCAACAAGTCTCCCACCCAGGTTAACAGACTTGAGCTAGCCAGGCTCACATTAGTGATCTAAAAACAGCTATGTAGCCAGCACTTTGAACTTGCAGTCTGGGCTAGAGCATGGGCTCTGAAACCTAGGATGGAACATGGGCTTCTACAACTTTACGTTGAGTGAAAGCTCGAGCGCTGCTTGCTGACTCCATGCCGGGCACCTTGCTTCTGTAAGTTATATAGACACATTCTGAGATGCAAGCAGTGAAAGATGAGTCAGCAGCAACAGGGGAGATTTTCTATGAATGTCAGACTCACATTACAGAGCTTTCATTACTGTTTAACTCAGTAATTTTTTTCTTTTTACTGTCCTAATTATTTTGCAGTGTGTCTTTACGATTCTACATTATGTTTGTTTGATCTTCTAATAAAACAGCCTTTAAAGAAAGTGAGAGTAATTCACTGTGTGTGTAGCAGGAAGACACAACCCCCTCGGAGACAGCCTGGAAGGATCTGCCTGACTAGAGGGGGACAGATCCAGAAACAGCCTCTCAATCAGGCCGGAAGCAGAGGGGAAGGACAGGAAGTAAAAGAAGGGAGGCAGCCAGCTCAGTCAAGCTCAAGCCGCGGAAGGGGAAGGATGTATCTCTGCTCCCACCTGACCCTGGGCCGCCCTGAGGGAAAGCAGACCTATGGCCTACATCTCTGGGCCCAGGCACTGGGAGATAACACCTGAGCCCAGAGCCGTCACCAGCCCTGTGGAGGAGCCACTAGCAGGGAGGCCCACTGGACCCCTTGAGCCACCTCCCACCAGGGACCCCGAGGTCACACCCATGCCTTGCAACTTGGAAGAGCTACCCCTGGCTGCTGAGGATCCCCTGACCACCCAGACTTGTGACCTGGAGGAGTTGCCACCTGCCAACGGGCCCAACGAGCTTCTAGACCGGCCACCACCCGATGGAGAAAGAAGGATTCTATAACCCACCCCTGCGTGACTACCCTGACGAACCAGCGGATGAGTGTCCAACTCAGGTACTGATGGGAAGCAGGGCCGGGATCGGTACCAGGAAGCACAAGCACCAACACTTGGGGTCAGCATGTTGTGGCCAGGACCCCGCTGACCCCTGCACGGAAACCCCAGGCTCAGCTGGGGACATGGGCTGGGACACAGTGGAGCTGTGTGACCCTACGCCTCCACTGATTCCTCTCTCTACCCCAAGTACAGCCTCACAGATTGTGGGCCCTAGAGGTGGCACTGCCATTCCCCCTATACCCTAAAGACTTCGTTTGTGACTTTGTCCTGCCAAGGGGCTACAGACTTGGCAGTCCTGCCCTATGAAGGGCAGGAGACCCTGAGCAGCTGCCCCTCCACCCCTTGGGAAGGTGAGCAGCCGTGTTATGGTGTGATACAGTTGAAGCAAACTAAGTTAAAATGAACCACTGCACTGAGAGGAACTTTTTTTTTTTTTAATGAAGTCAGGTTTGCACTCAGATTCTCTTTTGTTGCAAATTGTCTACAGACTTAAAACACAAAACTATCTATGGGCTTTAGCTTCACTTCCTGTTTCCATCAACATGAACAGCAAAACCTCCTGTGATTTTGTGGAGTTGTCACTGGGCTCTAATGCCTCATCTATACCAGGGTTTTGGGGGTTTTTTTTGCACTGGTGTAACTACCTGATTCAAGCACTTATCCCTAGGGCCTGAATCTCCAACATCTTGCCCCTTGTTGATTTTCACAGGACTTATTTAAATGCTTTGCTGAATAGGAGTCTATACATCAAATGTTCAGAAGCTCAGCTGAACTACATCACTGAAAGAAGATAACAACATAGAATAAATAAATAAATACCTAAAAGTAAATGAGGTACTGTCAACAGATGCTTCTGTTTTGTACCAAACTCCAAGCTCTGTTTTATCACAGAGTGACAACACAAATAAGACAAACAGTCATATAATAAAGACCAAAATCAGCCATCAATTTACCTGTATGCAGTTGCATAAATTGACTAACATTACATGGGTCTTGTGTCAGGGTAGAATTTAGCCCTGAGACGGCAAAACTACCCTCCCGTATTCTTAGTTACGTTCAGAATAAGTAAATTTTTAGACTGCCTTTCCCAGGTGCATCCATAAATGAAACACTGAACTGGATACTATTAAAGCCATTTTTAAAGAGGCTTGTCATCAAAGCTAGCTTGCTTTGTTTCCAACTATAATTTTCTTTTTCCAAAATGTAACACTATTTTCACTTTGTTCCTTTTCTGATTGAAATGTGTGTTTTGTTTCAGTTTTTGAAATGCAAGCCAGAACAAAATGATCTGTTCAAAACAAAACAAAAAAATTGTTTCAGAATGTGTCTTTTGAATAATTTAAAACATTACAGACTCTGTACAGGTTCCATGAAACATTTCAAATGGGATGAAATAGAGTTTTTTGAAAAAAATTCAGTAGGTATATTTTGACTATTGATATTAATTATCTAGTTGGGACAGCATGATATTGTGCAATAAGCTTATGGGGTTTGTCTATACAGAGTCTTAGTATGTAGCAAGCTGGGGTGTAGACCTACAGAGTCTGCCATGCACTTAAGGTACGTCTATGCTGCATTTTAAAATGCATGACAGTGATTTTCAGAGCCTGGCTGACAGACTCCACCCTACAGTTCAGCGCAAAGAAGAACTGTGTGGTCTCTTGCACTCAGTAGACTGTGCAGCTCAAAGAGGAGGGGAAGCTTCAGAGTTCACTCTCTAGCCTGAGCCACAACACTGAAACTGTTGCTTTTAGCATCATTGGCTGTGTTCACACAGCCTCCTTATTTCGAAACAACAGAGGTTGTTTCGAAATAAGGTTTCAGCTGTTCACACGATGCACAGTTGTTTCGAAACAAGGGGAAGCCCTTGTTTCCAAACAACTGTGTTGTTTCGAAACAAGTTAAACCCCATTTGGGGTTGAAACAAACTTGTTTTGAAACCCTTGTTTTGAAACAAGGCGTGTGAACATGTTGTTTCGGAACAAGGTGTTCCAAAACAACATTGGATCCTCAGCACCCTGGCCAGGGAACCCTCAAGACCTTGGCCAGGGTGCTGAGGGCTGTCCCTCAGCCCCAG
>ML681982.1:1540078-1918371 GCA_007922195.1 Podocnemis expansa
GGGGGAGCAGCCCGGGCTGCCGGCTGAGCCTGGCGCCCCCGACCCCATGGCGGGGTTTGGAGGCAGCTCCGGCGGCGGGCTCCAGAGCCCCGCAGCTGCTCGCCCCCCCCTGCCGGGGGCTGCACCCCCCTTTCCGGGGCTGCAGCCCCTTTTCTGGGCTTGCAGGGTGAGCTGCCGCAGCAGATCACCCCCAGGGGGCTGCAGCCCCCTGAACCAGGTACCAAAATAGCAAGTTCACAGTGCGAACCTGCTATTTCGATTCCTGTTTTTTTCCTTATTTTGAATTAACATTTTGTTAATTCGAAATAAGTTGTTTCGAAATGAGTGTTATTTCGATATACGGTTGTTTCGAAACAACCGTATCGAAATAACTCGCTGTGTGAGAACACAGCCATAGGATGGGCCTGTCTGTAGACCCAGGATCTGAGACTCACTGCAGCAGGTGTAAATATGCAATGTAAGTTTCCGTGCGCACCACGTTACTGTGCTCTGCAAGTTCCATAGCACATTTTGATCTACTGCTGTTTCAGAGGGACAGGAATAAGTTACCTAAGTGTTTCTAAATATGGGCAAAATGTGCTCTCCCCCCCGCCCCAGTGGGATGGTAGTTTGCTTCTGGACTTCCATTTATTTTACTCTCAGTGCTGCTTATTTGCACACACTGGTAATTCAACAGCTTTCCAAACAATATAAATCACTTCTGTTATCAAGTGAGAGCAGGACATTTGTATGTACTTTCCAGATGTACAGTAACTCTGCTTGTAAACAGCATGGCAGACACCAGACAAAAGTCACCACAAACTCAAGAGCATGTGCACTGACCAGTTTCATCTTTCTATTAGGAGAAGAACCCAAGGAAAGAGTTGATTAAGAATTTCCAAATTACCACAGCACTGAGGTAATATATAAAAACTGCTTTTCAAAGTCTAAGGAGAGTTTTCTTTCCAACAATACATAGTAAATGACACTATCTAACATCTTGGACTGAATGAGGAACTTGTGGCTATTTGAGATTAAATCCAAAAAGTCATAAACAAAAATTCAAAAATTTAATTATGAGCTGGAGAAAATTACCATTCCAATTCTTTGATGCAGCCTGTAATTCCCAATGCTTTAAGAAGAGTTTACCTCTGCCTATTATAAAAATCCTCACAACTGTTAGTTCCACTATAAATTTAGATAGCATGCTGTGAAACTGTTTCAGGAGCCAGGTTGGGGTGGGTGGCCAGAACTTGGTGGCATTTTTTTCATACTTTTTACAGAGTAATTAAATGCGCTGTAAAGAATCATTGATTTAATACAGAGAGAGATGTCTCCAACACAGAGTAAAACACTCATTTGTTGTTTCACTATCAGTGAAGACACACAGTGGATTGTAATCTGCATTTGCTTTGAGTTTTTGGTGACTCCCATAGCTATGCTGGGAAACAATATTCTCACTGGGTACAGAGTGATATACAATATGCCATTCTGGATATTTGGTGGTCAGAAGGGTGTATGATGGAATAATACACTACAGAGAAACTTAGACAGAAAATGGAAATACAAGGGCTTGAAATGAAAAATTTCTAAATGGAAAAACCAAAAAAGAAGCTATTATATTGTCCAGGTCAATCCTACTCTGATCAAACTCCTAAAATGCCACTTATGAGGAGAGGGCAGAGAGGAACACCTGCACTGATCTCCCTAATCTGCACACATTTATTTAGGCTGAAGTCTATATTAAACAACTGTCATGCAGGTTCACAGTTATTTTGCTAGATGACGGGGAGATATGAATCCAGACCTTAAAGCTTCTATTATTACATTAACATAGTTAATAGCATTTGTTCATGAATATAAATAATTGTTAGGTAGGCACTAGGAAGAGGAATTCAGAAAATGTAGGTGTCCAGAGGAATAAACTGAACCCTTTGAAAGATAAGTGCTGTAGTCATAATAAATAGCCTGAGTTTAGGAGAACTGTCATTTAAAATATCATTCAGTTTCTTTTCTTGGAGTTTAAGTAAACTTGATTTTAATAAGGAGATTCAAATTGGCTTATTGTTGCCTTTTTCACATGAACATGGCTACAGAACAAGTTTTCACATGCTGGCAAACCAGCTTATAGAATTTTCTGGGTGAAGAAAAATGCGTACATTTGTAACAAAGCGCCAGACTCAATGGTTTTGCTACAAAAGATTTAATTGATATTCCAGCCAGCAGGTAGAAAAACTACGCAGTGCTAAACAAATGAAAGATCTGACCTTCCAAGCAGCAGGTGCTGCCCACAGGTCTAAGCCAGCATAATTTGTCTGGGAACATTTCACATCCTTTACAGGTTCAATAGTTTGAACTGCAGAGCTGTAACTACCGCAGGGCCAACGGTGCAAAGCCCTGGGTGGCGCAGAGCGGCTCAACAGAGCCGTTCTGTGAAAGGTCAGCTTTCGCGACGTCAGCTCCAAGTGTCACTAATGGCAAGGGGCACATTCCAATCAGAACGTACCCCAGGCGGCAAAAACCGGCGTTATGGCTCTGTTGAACTATGACTAAATAACATTGCTCCTTTGAAAAATGGACAATGGTTTTGATGCTTGTTCATGCAAAAGGAACACATAGTGGTATAAAGCAGGAATCATAGAATCATAGAGTTGGAAGGGACCTCACGAGGTCATCTAGTCCAACCCCCTGCTAAAAGCAGGGCCACTCTCACTAAATCATCCCAGCCAGGGTATTGTCTAACCGGACCTTAAGTATCTCCAAAGACAGAGATTCCACCACCTCCCTAGGCAACCCATTCCAATGTTTCACCACTCTCCTAGTGAGAAAGTTTTTCCTAATATCCAACTTCAACCTCCCCAGCTGCAACTTGAAACCACTGGTCCTTGTTCTGTTCTCTGTTACTACTGAAAGCCTAGCTCCTTCTTCTCTGGAGCACCCCTTCAAGTAGTTGAAGGTTGCTATCAAATCCCCCTCAGTCTTCTCTTCTCCGGGCTAAATAAGCCTAGTTCCTTCAGTCTCTCCTCATGAGCCATGGTATTTTGTTTGCATGGGAGACAGAAGATGGTCATGGCCTTTTTGTTTGCATGGGAGAAAGAAGGTGGTGTAGTCAAATAGACTCATGTTCCAATGCAAGATGGGACCACTGTGATTATCTAGTCTGATCTCTTGTACAACACAGGCCTCGGGAATTCCTCCAAAAAAAGTATTTTAAAAGATATCTAATTTTGATTTAAAAATTGACAGTGATGAAAACTCCACCATGACCCTTGATAAGTTGTTCCAATGGTTAACTACTCTCACTATTAAAAAATGTATGTATAGTGTTGTGGCCAAGTAGAGAAGATAGGATTTAGGGGAAAGTGGTTATGGGCAACAAGGTCTGGTTTTGATTCGCATCTGTAAGTTCAATCTTGGGTCCATATAATTGATCCAAAAGCTATTACAATTATTGGCATTCTTGTGAGATTTCAGGCACAGCTTGTTCTCATTTGAGAAAAACACCAAAAGAAGAGCCTTGTTTGTAGTGTTCAAACAGTTGGAGAGCATTTTTCAGTGTGTTATAACATACTGTCATCCTCACATGTGAAGCACCAACCTGACAGGATGGAATGTCGGACCTGCTCAAGCACTCATCACCGTGTCTGCCTATATCCTTGAAGCAGTCCATTAAAATAAAAAGCATCTAACAAATCTAAATGTTTTCAGTTGTTCAAAAACATACAAATTTGGAGGACAACAAGTGTTTGGGCAGAAATAGAAAGCAGCGGACAGGTGGATGGAAAGATTGCTGAGGGAGAGGCAGACAGAAAAGGTGAAGAAGAGGTTGAATGATGGCTTTAACGTGATAAGTAGGAGAGAATCTGCTAGCTCAGAAATGGTCTGAAGGAAAGAAAAGAGAACTTTCCAGCTCAAAACAAAGCTAAACAAAAAAAAAATCCATCTATGGTCTGTCTACAACGCAGCGCTGCAAGAAGAATCCAGCTTCAGAAACTTCTCCTGCAATAGAAGTATCTTTTTAAGAGGTTTGTTTATTTTTCATACCATAAGATGTATACTTATCAAAGCATGTTTTAACTGCATTCAGAAAAATTTTCTAAAGAAAACCCACTGGGTTGTGCTCCCCACCAGAAATTATACAATGGTTAAAACCAAATTTGGAATCAATATTAGTATTTACATAAAAATGTTTCTAAAGTAATTCAGAACCCAAATCATCATCAGGTTCTCTCATTCCTCTTTGCAATATTTACCAATGTGGCTTCATATTCATAATGTTTTCAATTTCTGACCAACACAAGGCAGTGTAACTGGTAAGCATGCCAAATCAGATGTGTTCCTTTACAGGGCTGCTCAAAAGCTTTTGAGACGAGTGTCAACCTCTCTCACAGCCTCCAGCTGTGACTGGGGCTTGCAGAAGAATAATACAGGTCACTGAAGAAACAGATGCACTTCTCGCCCCTTTTGCCTCTCCTCCCCTTTTTCCTGGTCTATTTTTTTCACCCTGTAATCTAATTTCAGGATGAATTAAAAACAGCTGCAGCAAAAATCCCACAAATGATAATGTCTATGAAAATGTGTTCACTGCCAGACTCCAAGAAATACACTTCCAGTTCTCTAATTTCACCCCCCAAATAAAGATCTTACTTTTAGCATTATAACTGCCATTCTCCAGGAGAGGACAGTCATATAAACAAAGTCATGTGAGCGCTGAGAGAGAGCTAAACTCTGCAGGAAATAAAAAGACTGGACAATTTTATGTTCAATACCAGAATTTATCCATACTAATATAGCGGCAATCAAAGCTCATGCACAAGTTGATCCCTGCAAGAATCAGAAAGGGATTTTTCTACATATAAAGCAATGAACAAGTGGCTAGAGACAAAATGTAGGATAATGTCTCTTTTGTTTTCCATGTATTTATGAAGCAAATTTGCAAACTGGGGTACTTCACGTTTGTGAGCAAAAATGCACGGGCAACTGCATTTCTACACTCCTGCACCTCAACACACAAGCAAGGTGTACAGGTAACTAGCCATTTGCAAGAATAGCTACTAGATTTACGTGCATAATCATGATAATTGTGAATGCAAACATGGAGAGTATAGTTCAAAAGAAATATAAGATTTTTTTACTATTTTGAAAGTCACTAGGGATATCCCTCTACCACAGCTACATAAGGAATACATCTAAACCTGTTCAAATGATTCAAAATGGTTAAAAGATAAAGGGAAAACATTTAAATGTATCTTTTCTGCAAGAATATAAATTTGTATGAAGTAACCAGGCTTCTTCTTTTAATATGAGACTATTTGCAAATTGTTTCCTGTTGAGCAAGTATGCTGAGCATTCCATTCAAATATTAAGACCATCCAGGTGGTCAAAAGTAAGAAAGCATCTGAAAAGCCCTAGTGGAGGTCTGAGTACACTAACGTCTGACTCTTGTAGGTCCGATTAGGTTTATTTCTAGTAGTGCAAATGCTGCAAAAAGTTACTGAGGGTAAGTAAACAATGTAGCAAATTTCAGCATTGCATTCTCTTCCAAGTACATTGATGCTGGAATTACACATTGGAGTGAAATCTCAGCCACACTTAAGTCAAAAGCAACAGAGCCTGGACTGCACCCCGAGAGTTTAAGTTTTGGTTACCTGGTGCTGGACGATCAAATGAATTTTATATTTCTAATTAGTTCAGAAGTTTGGGGGCCAATACTGTTAAGTATTAGGTAAGTTAAAATAATTCTTCCAGGCAAACTTCAGCAGCTTTTATTCTGAAGAAAAACCATCCAGGCCCACAGACCTGAAACTGAACCTAACGTAAAAATAACATTTTAAAAAATCCTGTGTCTTAGAAAGATCAGCTCAGTAACTCCAAAAGCAGCGTTGTAACCTATCTGAAATCACAGCTACTCAGAAGGGTGATCCAGCAACAGCAAACCCATGCAGAGCAGGATCTGAGTATATTTCTCTTTCCCCAATGCTTGCAGGAGCCAAGCAGGCAGGGAGGAGGGCTGATATTATATACGCGCATATGGAAACCAAACGAAAGTTGGCAGGTCTAATTTCAGGACCATCAGCCTTGACGGTGCCTCTTTGCTTTGTTCCATGTCATATGCCACAGAGATACAGTATGTGACTCGACTGACACAAATTAACCTTCCTCCTTTCTTCAATGTCCTGGTGTAACATAAGTGCCTCACAGTTGGAAAACAGCCCATGAAGCAGCAGGAAGGCTTATTTACGGACTACTCAAGTTGTTGTCAGTTAGTGCAGCACTTGTCTAGACTAAAGGAAGACTTCAGTGACCCGAAGAACACCCCCAGAGTCATATAAGTTTTGACTGAAAGGCAAAAGGACAATAATTTGCCCTGCATGGGGATGCTAGAGCTGTGCAGAAATGACTGATCCTTTGTGAATTGTGTTCTGTGAAAAACATGAGCCAAACCCTACGGAATTCACTGAGTTTTTGACTCAGTTGTTTCTCAGGCATAGCTCCCATTGAGAGGCCACTCCATCTGACCCTGTGAGGTGTGAAAATTTGACCAAATGCATGACTGGCTTTCATTTCCATTTTCACCAGTGAAATTCACACTGATCCATGTAATTTTGGAATTTTTACAATTTTTAGTGTAACACAGGACTTTCCACACTACAGTCCTTGCTTCCATTTTCACTAATGTAAACACTCTTCACTGTGATGAAAGGAGATGTTAGAGATGTTTATTTGATTGTATTGAAAACAATGTTTCACCACCGAATACAACTGAAAACCTTTAGAGAGGCAGACTATGGCAAAAAGTTCTAGGTGAATGTCGCAAAGCGCCCTAATAAAAGGTTCAAATGAATTTCAACCCTGGAGAGGAACAGTTCTTTCTCCTCAGTACCAGCTCCCTCCTAACCCTGTGGAATTCAGTCCTTTGGGGCTAAATCCTGCAACCAGCCAGTCTCCCAAATGAACTCATGAGGACTTTTACGAAAATAAAGAGTAGAAGAGCATCAGGCCCTTGCTGCTATCAACTAACTCTATAGAATAATGACTCCACTTCTCCATGCTTCACTGATTCAGTCCATTTTACAAAGGAAGTAAATAATCATGGCTGGATCAATGCTAATATTATGATTCTACCGCACCTACTTCATTGCTACTAGATTTGTTTTAGTGATGAAGAGATATATACCAATATTTTCACCCACATTATTTAAATACTTACATTATTAATTCTATTCTATTAATTCTATCACCCAATTTTTATTATTTACTAACTTCACATATTAATTATAAATAAATGCTATTAGCATTACAGTCATAATAAAGGTTCACTTACCACGTTGCTGCATGTTCTGTATCTAATATTTCGCCCTTCACAGCTCCTGTGTCCAAAAAGAAAAATACCCCCCCCATGTTAATTAGTGAATACCACAACAATGCTTAGTGTTAACTGAACATTGCAACTTCTTATCCATAGATCTCAAAACACTTTTTACAAAACAGAATAAAAATCATTAGCCCAATTTTTGCCTTTCCCATAGGCATGACAAATTAAGGCCACTCTGATTCTTGAATGTAGTTGTATATTTGTAAAGGTACTCATAGCATTCACTTCTTTTCTCCATTTCTTGCCTAAAAAACTCTGTTCAAGTGTGAAGAAGGTTTCTTGAAAAAATGCATAAACTTTGTAAGAGTTAAAAAAAATGCAACATCAGAAATTTAGCTGGAAGCCCATACCTGAATTTCATCAGAAATATTTCACACCTCCCCAGTGTGCGTAAGTAACCTCACAGTTGTGACTGTCTGATGGTGCATAACTATGCGTCGCAACCACTCCAGCACATATCCTAACACTGACATGTATTTATATGAGAGAAATATTCTTCATGGGCTAGGATAAAAGGAATCCTTCTTACCTAAGCTATGGATCAGCAGTGGAGCCACACAACCTTCTCAGAGCTTGGCTCCTGTCTTATGTAGCCGGGCAAGGGGATAACAAATCCACCAGCCCTATTCCATTCCTGAACCCATGCTGCAGAGCTACTGAGCCCTACAGAGCTGGATTTTAGGGACTTCCCATCCTTTACGTGGGCTCACTGAATCTCTCCCTCTCTCTTTTTAATCTCCCATCCAGAACAACAACAACAGCAGGGCCTTCTGTGCATGCAGAAGAAAGCTTTAGAGCCAACTGTCTTTTCAGTTGTGTGGATTGTTAACATGTATCCCAGCTCATTGAGTTTCATATGCTGCAGAAGTTCAGAATTAGAGCTCTGCAAAAAATGGATTTTTCAGTCCAAGAAAAATAAAAGAATTTCATTACAACAAAATCAAAATGTTTAGAATTTTAAAAATAAAATTAAAACAAATTTTGAAACAAAAAATAAATTCAAACCAAAAAACTTGGGATGTTTTGTTTAAGAAAACATTGAAGCAAAACACTGATTTTGGAGGGATTTTTAAAAGGTATTTCTTGACCAAAACAATTCAGTGAAACAGACACAAATTTGCGAAGTGTTTCAGTGGTAACAAATATGCATTTTTTGCCATGAAAACACTTGGGCTGAAAAAATGTCACCCTGCTCTATTCAGAATATTCAGCACAGCCGTCAGTGAAAAACAGAATTGAGAACTTGGCCCTTACTCTATTCTTCAGCAACAATGGAACAAAATTCCCTTCATTTTTAATTTCTCAGCCATCCCTGCCCCACCCCCACTGACGGAGCAAGCATGCATTCCTTGAGGACTATATTGCTGCCAAGTCAAAAAATTTAAACCCAAACCTTTCTGAATTATCCAAATGCAAGGACAGTATTTGCAAGATTTTGAGGCTTTTTCTTTTTAAACTACAACTTCGTTTCAACTCTGAGTTAACTTGCAAGTAGGTGAACGGGTTTTCCTCAGTCTATTCAAACAAATCAGAAAACTCACAAGACTGAATTCTCTACTGCCTTGCACAATGTGTGGTCATTTAAAACTAAGTGCGTGCAAACAGGGCCAGCCCAAGGGGTTTTGGCACCCTAAGCAAACTATGACTTTGGTGTGTCCCCCCCACATTATAAGAGATAATACATTAATATATCTTTAAATGGAGGAAAAAATTCACTTCCATCTAATTTGGTGCCCCTTAAAGCCTGATGCCCTAGGCCAGTGGCTTTTTAACTGGTGTGCCGTGAGAACTGACCAAGCATGCTGTGAAATTTTGTTACAGATAATGAAAATTGATGTAAAACAAACATTGTTTCATCTTAAACAATATTCTATTCAACCAAAATTACAGCTCACAAAACTGATGAAAATTAAGCATCAAATGAAAAGTGAGGTATCAGTCTTATGATTCTAAAATGTGACCATTCTAAATGCACGTGGCCAAAAGGCAAAACTGAGATGACATGTATTGTTTTCTGAGAGATTTGAAATATTAATGCATTTGATCCTTTTTTAGCTTTTTGTATACACTATGGTGCAAACTACTCTAGTAAGACTACTTGCATAGTAAATGTAAGTAAATGTGATGTTTATGGAATTGTTTGTCTTATTGAAGTGTGCCATGTTACTGAAAAGGTTGGGAACCATTGCCATAGGAAACTGCCTAGTTCATCTACATGATTGAGGAATGGAGGAAAAATGGACCCATTCCATCTCCTGGAATGAAGATGGTCATGAGAAATTTCAGTCCACGGATAAGTTCTAAACCAACTAACATGTAAGAAAATGTGATGTGAATAATAACTGTAGCCCTGCTGGTGCCATTCTTTTATAGTGCAAGAAAATTGATTCAGAGAAAAGTTTAATCATTTAGATATAAAAATGAATGACCTAATTCTCCTTTTAGGGATTGTCAACACATAAAAATGTAAATACAGAAGTATTTTTAAAGCAGTGCAACTCATCAGGTCTAAGAACTGATGCACATGTACAGAAGCACTTATATTGGTATAGCTTGTTCTGGTTCTCAAAGCAAATTAAGCCAAATGGTTAAATCTTTCTACTGGTACAACTGCATCCACACAAATGCTCATTCTGATATATCAGTTTACAACACATATCTACTTGTAGTGGTAGTGTATACCAGACCTCGTACTGGTTAAAATGCACTGAGTATAATAAATTATTTCCAATTTACATCAATAAATGTGAAGGAAGAATCAGGCCAGAAAACTCCCTTACTTGGTTTATAATTCAGAACTTTGCTCTTTCAAAGTCACTTCTTTTCCCACTCCAATCACACCCCTTTCCCAAAGCACAAGGAATGAGCATGTAAGGCAGCATCTAGGCAAACTCAGTGCAGACCTTGCAGCAAATTTTCATCAACCACATCACAGCAACTCATTTGACACTCCTGGCACATACATCATTCATTAATGCCATGAAACCCATCAAATATTTCTACCTCACACAGACCTGCTGTTATTGTGGCTTCAATTACTATAATTTATAGTCCTCATAACTGATGGGCTGCCATGGAAAAGTAAACTTCTTTGGCAGACGCCTTCTCTGGTTGGATCTCTGTTTCTTCATATTATCTCATCTAAAATCAAGAACATCACTCATATCCATTTCCTGATTGGTGGAGAAACAAAGTAGGTTGATTAGCCAACAGCCCCACCTCCAGCCATTTTTTCTTCCTGCTTTCATGCCTTTGGCCGACAGCTGTGCTTGTTCTGAACAAACGTGCAGTTCTGCATGGAACCAGAGCCACTAGGACTCATGAAAACTAAAAACTGGTCTTGCAAAATCCTACTTATCCACTTTCCTAAAGCGAATAATTTTTCTCATGTGTGACTAGAGCACCTCTGGTTTCATCACCACCTATCATCATGATCAAGAGCAGGCACGTAGATTTTGTCTGGGCTGGTGCTTTTTCATGGCACCTTTGCAAGTCTTCTAAGACTACTGAGCTGTACAGGACAACGCACCAGATCATCTTAAAAAAAGCAAGAAACCTCTGTCATCATTAAAATGATTATTCAAAGTGGTGTGAACTTTGGTAACCTCAAAACTGAAGGAGACAATGCTATTATCCTCTGTACTTTAAACATGTTATATCTTTGAATATTTCAGAATTGAAAATATGGGATAAGGGCATCATGCATTTAAATTGTAAGACAGAAATAGACACCTCTTTGCACTACACTAATATTTAAATCAGTTCCTCATTTAAGCAGGATCAAAAACAGAGGCTGTGTTGCAGTACGACTGCTTTGCAATATACCCCAAACACAAAACAGCTTGAAAATTGTAATGGTGGCAGTAGGAGCTAGAACAGGTAAAAACCTCTGGTGGCACAGAACATAAGTAGCAGCATCTTGATGCTCCTACCATCCCCCTTGACCAGGGGTCTCAAACTCAAATCACCACAAGAGCCGCATAAGGACCAGTATGTTAGTCCTAGGGCTGCACCACTGAAACCTTTTCATACAACAATACTGATAACAATGTCCTTGCGAGCTGCAGGAAATAACTTTAGGGGCCATGCGTGGCCCACGGGCCATGAGTTTGAGACCCCTTCCCTAGACCCTGCTACAAAGCGGTGTGACTGAGAAATCCTCATGCCCCAATGACTACCAGTGTAAATATTTTGAGGGCCTAGCCCTAGTTCAGGAAAGAGCAACGGTTACCTTTATACTGCTCCTCTTGAGCTACAGTGTACATTCCCTTGGTCACATTTGATTACCTGGCCCAATACATGCAGCAGCAGAACGTGAATGTTGAAAGAAATTGTACGTGCCTCTGAAGCTCTTGAGACTTCTGAGGTGCAAAATCAGGCCCTTGCTTTCGTCAAAAGAGGATTTATGATGTGTAGCTGCAGCCCAACAGATGTATTGCCTGCAGCTCAGTGAACATTCCTGTATTTCTAATGATACCCTTCATTCTCAGAAGGGATGTATGAGAGTATTGATGATTTACAAAATGTGCATCTGTACAACATGGTAACAGGCACAAGTTGTAGTGGATTGTACAGAGAAGGTGGCTTGGTGGAGGTGTGTCTTGATATACAAATCAACATGCAGGTTGTATTAATATATTAATAAGAAGGAAAGAACCCAGGCTGCTTGGATCCAAGACAAGCCTCCTTTATTTAACCCATCAAGCTAAATTTTTCCATAAGGTTTTTAAAAAGAATGTTTAACAACTTTGCATTTATTAAATATTCACACATACCCCATTTAAGGTAAATTCCAAAGCTTTGTTACCATATTTTCTTAGAGCACTCTGTTTTGTGGCAAAACAACCTCACTTTTTCTTTTATCTCTACAGGTTCATGTCCCTTCAGGCTCACAGTGGAGGTGTGATACATGGAGCTCCTTGTTCCCAGATGCATTTAGAAACCTTTCAATGGCTAATGCAGTAAAAGAGCTCTTCTTCCCATGCCTCAGATGCTCTTTTTCTTTTCAGGTGCCAGAGTAACAGGGGAATGACTCCCCCAACCACCAGAGCCTTAAGCAGTGACCCTTCCACCAGAGCAGCCAACATTTGAAATGTTCTTTGAGAAATGAATCACCGCATATGCTGGGGGGCTGGGCCACTAAGCTCCAGTCAGTTTGGGAATGTTAATTTTATTTTTTTCTATGAATACCCAGCATTGTGGCCAGAAAATTGATGCAGTTTTTGGATTGTTCTCATCCTCCTTTTTTAGCACACACCCTCCCCCACTCATATTGCCTTGGGAGAACATCCAGCAATCTCTTACATGTTCTGGCGTTTCAGGTAATTTTGGGCAGGCTACCTACTTCCTCTGGCATTGCCAGAGAGGTAGATGTTAAGCATGCCCCTGAAATCAACATACCATTGATCCACATAACCAATACTTGTCTTCAGCCCTCTCATTCTACACAATGAAATCTTGACTTCCCTTATTTCTACTATCCCCCGATGTCATGCCCTCTCCCCCTTCCTGACGTTTCCATTCTCTCACTCTTTCCATACATTCTCTTTCTTTTCTCCCTCTTCCTGAGGCTATGTCTACATTGCAGATATCTGTTGACACAGGATACATCAACTTTCAGCCACTAGTGGCTGATGCCACATTGCTATCCTTGGGTCGGTGGAGTGCATCCTTGCCAGGACCACTTCCACAGACCTATAGGACAGTGTGTGTGGGGGAGAGGGGAATGAGGGAGACATCTCTTTGCTCTCTGCAAGCAGCCCACAGGCTCCTGGCTGCTCTTCCTCCCTACTGATTCCGGCTGGAGGGCAGGGATTATCCTGTACCAAAATGGGGGCTGGCTGTAGCCGCCTGCAGCTTGCCTAGTCCCAGCTCACAGCCGAGAGCTGGGAGACAGCCATCCAAGCCTTGCTCACCCAGCTGTGAGCCTGGCTGCAGGCAGCTGCAGTCCCACTGGCACCTGGGATGACAGCTAGCCCTGTTGGTGGGCTGCAGATGCCCAGCTGCAAGCCTGGGCACAGGCACCTGTCAGAGATCAGCACTTACAGAGCTGGGTTCTGGCTCCCCCTCCTCTTCACTTGTTGATTTCACTGTTCTGGCAAATCAGTAAAATTGATATGTGGGACAGCTCCGCCACTGTCCTTAGGGGACACACTGACACCGTGTCACTCCTTTCTGCCAATAAAAACATGTGCCTTTTGTCCCGGTGGTTTATTTTGTTGACAAAACAGAACAGTTATGCCGACAAAAGGGTGGCTGCAGTCAGTGGTTAACGTAAGGGGGAATGCAGCGGAACACTGTTCTGGGGCCCACCAATTTTAGGGGCTAGAGTTCCAGGGCCCCTAAAAATAGAATAATGGGGCAGAATGCAGCATTTTGGTGTGTTTCCCCCTTACTTTAACCCCAGCCACCTTGTGCTTTCCCTTTGGGCTCTCAGACTCCAGGAGCAGCGAGGCAAGCAGCAACACAGCCAGGAGCAGTGACTGTGAGGTGGCAGTGAGCGGAAAGTGCATTGCACAGGGCTGCTGGTTTGGGAATCACATGTCAGACACATGATCCCCTGCTCCCTCTGCTTCCAGCCAATTCAGCAGTCCCATGCCATGTGCTCTCTGCCACCTTTCAATCACTGCTCCTGACCGCGCTGCTGCTGCTGTTTGCCCCACTGTTCAGGGAGTCCGAGAGCCCGAAGGGGAAGCACAAGTTGCTGCACCAGTGGGAGGCAGTTGTGGATGTGGTGAGCCAGGGACCGGGGTGGTAATGGAAGGGTCTGGAGCAGCACGAGTCACTGAAGCAAGAGGTTGGGAACACTGTTCCCTCTAAGCTGTGCATGTGCACACAGGTCATGAAACCTGCGCACACAAAAAAATGAAGTGCGCACAAAAAAATCCAATAGTGCTAATATTAGTGCTCACAAAGAAATGTTTTGCGCACACAGCCTATGAGTAATTAGAGGGAACATTGGTTGGGAAGGGATGGAGGGACTTGGGGGGCTGAACAGTGGTGGAGGGGGGCATGAGGACAAGGAGACTGGGTAGAGGCTGGTGGGGGCTGCATAGTGGTGTTGGGAACTATGAAGGGCTGGAGTGGGGGCTAGGGATGGAGAGGGCTGGGGACGGATGGAGGGATTTGGGGGGGTTGAAGGGGGTGGAGTGAAGACTGGGAGGTGCCGGTTTAGGAGGGCTGGAGTGGGGGTTTGGTGGCATGAAGCCTAGGGAATGGGGATGGGGGCTGAGGAGGACATCGGGAAAGCGGGATCTGATGTGGGCACAGTTGGGACAATGTGCATTTGACACTGTGCTTCATTTGTGAGGAAAGAGCTGGTGGGGTTTAAGCAGTTTGTTTTGCACTTATATTATAATTGGGGCCCGCATATGCATGAATGGGGCCTGGACAATATGGGAGAGTGGCCCGGAGAATAGGACAGTTCTGGGGCCCACTGAATTATTATTTAACCACTAGCTGCAGTGTGTACATCAGAATTGTTTTGTCACCAAAAGTCACTTTTCAACAAAACGCTCCAGTGTAGACCAGACCTGAGATTATCCATCCTTCTCCATGTACACTACTTCTCCTTCCCCGTTTTGTGTTCATCCCTACTCTTTGCTGCTTCCTGGGTGTCTGCTCCTTTCTCACCTGCTCAGCCACCAGAGAGCAGCTGCTGAGGGCCATAGACAGTTTTCCCTGACATATAACCCACATGACTGTAGCAGTGAGACACACGTGAAGAGAGGCAGCAAAAGTCAATGAGGACTAGAAAGACAGGCAGCTTCTGCAGCTTGCAAAGCATATTTGAGCGTGGTCCTTTCTGGTGTGAGGCAGAGCTGCAAAGGAAACTTCTGTCCAGTTCCAGGTCTTCAGAACAATGCAATAGCTAAGCAGGATCCCAAGATATCTCAAGATAGTGTGAGCAAAAAAGGGACTATTGGAAAGAAAGATACTCCTGAGGAAAGAAACTCAAATCAAAGACATATTTCCTCCTAGGAAGAGGTGCAGAAACACAGCAGAAGCTCATTTTCTTTGCTGAGTTCCACTTCTCTTCAGCAAACAGTAAGGAAACAAAACGGGTGGCTCTTTTCTCTCCTCACGTTCTTTTTCCTAGTCATCATGAAACTTATCTAGAGGGTGGGCCCAAGCACTAATAATCAAGGCAAAAAAAGGTGTTGTTTTTTTTTAAATAACCCAATGGGATGTGCCAACATTGTATGTGCAAAACATGCCACTGACATGTTCAAAATGAGAAACTGTGTAAAGAATTTACAATGTCCCATTGTTTTGTTGCCAGAATATGTTCTGCACGTGCAACAAAGCCTTGAAGTTTTTAGAAAATTTGTTCTTTAAGTTTAGAAGACTAACAGCTTCTCCTAGACCCCCAGACCTTGTGCCATGAAACATCAGAAATATAATGGGAATAGTGAACTTTAAGACAAGAAAAGTGGGCAAGAACAGACAAGCCAAAATGCCCTGGCAAATTTAGAAGTACATCTTATGAATATCTTTCTGTAGCAGAAACAAAATAAACAACCAGAAGGCAAAATGCCAACTTTAGTCACTGCAGTCAGCGAACTGGCTAGGAAAATCAAAACACAAGTCATACGTCTCAGGTTGCCAAAGGCCCACATGTGGGATACAGAGTAGGATAATGACCTAAAGTGAGAGAAAGACTAGAAGGAGCAATGCAAGAGACTTGAAATAATTAGAGATTAATACTTGAGCACAAGTATTTGTAATCTCAATTTTAGGGAATCATCATTTCTGTTGTAAATAATGTATTATAATTAAAATGAAACAAAAACTGACCCTTTGTTTGATGGCAGTAAATTTAGATTTAAAAGAGACTCCATGCCAAATTCTATGCCATGTTATAGTGATGTAAATCTCAAATTAACAGAATTACTCTGGATTGATCGCTATATCACTGAATGTAAAACAGGGCCCTGTATAGTAACAAAGGAGACATTGTTATAGAGAGAATAAAAAGAAAGAAATTACTTTAACTAAATATGAGCCTGACCCAAAATCAGAATGTGAATACCCTGAGACCTTGTGGATATTTCAAAATCTCAATGGCGAATGTAAACAAACAATCTGCTTTTCAGCCACCGAGGGTCTTTTTTAATTTGACATTAATGCAAAGAAAATATTTCTTTTCTGATGTATGCCTTTTCATAGTTAGGAACTGACTGACTTAGGTTAGAGGTTTTCAAACTTTATCAGTGTGGCCCACACCTTAACAGGGAGATTACCTTGAAGGTTACGTCACCCCTGTCATTAATGAACACCTAGCACTTCTGCAGCAACTACAGCAGTTGCTTCAATGGAAAAATAACACTAGTAGTTCAGTTGTAGCTGTTTTTCAACCCCTCCTTAGTGGCAACATGGAAAAGAACCAACATGCTGGCCAACCATCTCTCCACAGGACCACAAGATAAAGAACCACTGACTTGGATATAACTAGTAGTAGAATTTCTTGAAAAATAAAAAAAATGGGGGGAGGTTGCAAGAATGGCCACCTTTCGAATTCTGAAGGCAGAATTTATCAAAATCTGATTTTTTTATGACAGCTCTGTGTAGCAGAGGGAGTCTAATCAACTGTCAAGTATGAGAACTATTAAAGTTCACTAATTTAATATCCTATTACAGGAATGACCCTCTATTGCATCTTCACTTAAAAAGCAGATACATTTTAGTCACTGATGAAGTAACATGAAAATGGGAGCATGTACTCAGTGCTAATGAGCAGTGGAAAGGGGACCAAAATTTTTGTTTTATTACTTTACCCTGTTCAACCAAAAGAAAGTGATAAAAATAGTGATTCAACAAACTGTATGAGCTGAACACACTAGACAAATGTTTAAACCCAACCGTTTATGCAACCTCCTCTGCCATTTAAACTCTGAGGATTCAGACAGACACACTCTGGTCAATAGCAGCAAGAATCACAATTCTGTAAACCAAAATTTTTGCTGGTGAGATCTGACAAAATCCTAAACACAGCTTCTTTTTGCTTCCATCGAAAACAGAGAAAAATGGAACTCAGAACCTAATCACATTGGTTTTGGTTTTCCATGAATAAGGTGGCTTTACAAAACCAAAGCCATGTCTGGTCCTGCCTGTTTCTACTTTTTAATTAAGGGTGGGATTTTCAAATGCACAGAGGACAGATCTAACTCCATTCCCAGTGAAGTCAACGGAGATTTCGACATCCCCTCCTAAAAGTCTACTCATGAGAAGATTTGCACCCATGACTCCCACTGACTTCAGCAACAGCTATAGAAGAGCCTACTGTAAACAGAGAATGGCATGGAATGCTGTTGTTTCTTTAAAGTGTCAAAATTAGCTATGGATTTGAACCATAATTTGGATTCGTATTTCAAACACCCACATATCTGTGGTTAAGGCAGTCAGATCCCAGAATTTTATTTGACCCAGTATTGAAATACGGGTTAGTTGAAATTTTGGATCCTACTTCAAATTCTGATGCACATACCACAGTCAAGATTTGGGGGTGTTTGATGTAGGGTGTGGTCCCATAATGTTGTAGACCATGTTGTTTTGCTTTTTTCCCCCCATATGTGTGAGTTTCTGCTTTCAACAGCTCCTTTGCTGTTTTACTAGCTGGCTGGGCAGTGAATGTTGGACTACAATAAAAAGCCTCAGTAATTCATCTCTAGTATGTCTAACTAAAATGGCAACAATAAAGCTTGGTGGAAAGTTGAAGAATACTACAGAGGTTTAAAAAAAGCCCACACTTGGACAGATTTCTTTTAGACTTCTGTTTATTTTCATATATTTAGTCTTTCTGGTTTGTTTGTCACTATAATATCTTTGCTTTCCATGAGAATATTTTTTTAAAATGTGTTTGGTTTTAGACTTATCAGTAAAACACACATACAGTGCATACTGTATATATACACAAAGTCCATTACATTTGCAAATATTTTTGCAGTTGCTCACTAGCCAAGAGAGGCAGAGAATGAAAGGAATTAAAATAAATGTTTTTCAGCAAAAGACATTTACAGCTTCCTCCATTACTCCAATGGAAAGTAAGCATAGTAGTAGAAATTCTTTTTGGAAACCTAATCAAATATAACCGGGCCTACTGCAGTACAAAGACGCGTCAGAGTCAAAATCATCTAGAACATCTTTGGGGCTCAAAACAATAAAACCCTAAAACTGACCATGTCCGATGTCAGAAAATGCTCAGATCTAGATCCAAATTTTATGGTGGGTTCTTACATAATAATGTGCCAAACTAAATCCTGGACTCTGAAACATAGTAAACTCTGAGGAAGTTTGAATTTGAATCTAAACTACATGAGTATACTATAATTCTCACTCCCCTACAAGCCTAATCTACCTCTCTTCATAGGAGCTTTAGAGAATCAGAGTGTAACCATCTGTAGATAAACATAGCTATGCAAAATGTTTACAGCAACACTCCAAACTATGCAAACTGCTGGTTTCATAAATTTTCATTTAAGACTCAGAACAGGTTTGTGGAAAGAATCATGAACATGCAGAAATTCTTCAGATGAGCTCAGGTCTATTCACCACCTAAATGAGGATTCTCAAGCATTTTCATAGTGTGGCCTATAGCTCAGTAGACAGATTGTTTTATGCACACCATTCCTGTCATTTTCAATTGAAGGGGTCTCTTCTAGTACCATTTACAACAGCATGGACCACTTCCCTCTTTTCTCTTTCATAATCATGTAACATATCTGTGGCAGCTACATCAGTTGCTTGCACGGAAAAAGAACAGTAGGAAAGCTTTTCATATATTGTTACATGTCTTTAATGTGGTACATCAGCTGTAAATTAGGAAAGCCAACACCATATGACCAGCCAACTTTCCAAAGGCCTCTAGTAAGTGGTCCACAGACCACAATTTGGGAAGTGATCATTTGAATGATGTGAAATTTACAAGTTTTTAGAGTTCTGACTCAAAACCAGGATTTACACTTGGGGTTTTAGACACTCTTTTAGCTGGAACTTGTAACATCTATGGACAAAATGGGGACGTACTGCTACCAAAGTAAAACACAGAAAGTTCTCCCAGTTATTGTGAAACCTTGTTTAAAGACACAGGATCTAAAACAAACAAACTAAAATGATATTGGCAAGCTCAAATTAGCCAAGTGAATTTTACTAAATAATGATATTCAGAGTTTCTTGTAGACTTTAAATCTATAACCACAGGGCAACATTATGTGTCCACACACACAAGTCTCAGTTTCTATTCTAGGATGAAGGTATCAGTGGGAATCATTCTTCCAAGTCAAGTAATTTTGCCTGTACAAACTGCTTAATGATTTTACAAGTGTTATAATGATCTTATTGAACGATACTGTGTGTTTTATTAGAACACTATATTTACACTTTTAGATACTTATGTTATTAACAACAATGCCACTTTTACCTCAACACTTCTGTTTTGTATCATATGGAATTTCTAATACTGACTGCAGAGGGAACAATCTAAAGAATAAAGAAACATTTTGTTAAAAAAAGTCTCTGCTCAGAACATATAAAAATGACATTAGATCACTAACAACAGAAGCAGAGGGAACAATAACTAGAATAGTTATTTATTTTAAGGAGTTTTTGTACTTTTGACTTTTGAAAAGGACCCATCTTTAAATACAGTAACTGGGATGCTGTGAAATATGGCTCAGAACAAAACTGGGACCAGTCCAGATGCAACCAGCCAACATAAACTTAGGAAGGAAAATAAAATTCAGAGGAACTGATGATGACATTAGTGATTAAAAACAATCACAGAGGGTGCCAACTGACACAGAAAACCCAGTCACAAAGCCCTGGAGACAGCCACTGATGTCTACACTCCAATTAAACACGCACAGCAGGCCCTTGTCAGCTGTCTTGGTCTCATGGGGCTTGGATTGCAGAGTTGCAAAACCATAATGTAGATGTCTAGGCTAGCCCTCTCCTCTCATGAGGTCCTATAGCTCAGACTCCCGCCTAAACCTTTACACTGCAATTTTATAGCCCCACAGGCCCAAGTCAGCTGGTATGAGCCAGACAAAGGTGTTTAACTGCAACATAGACATACATTGCAGGGTCTCCAGATGTCATGCTCAGGTACATGACCAGATGTTTTCATTTTAGAGGGACAGACCCAATATTCAGGACTTCATCTTATATGTCTAATACCTCTTACCCCCAGCCTGGTTTTTCAGGCTTGCTATCTGATCACCCTACCCTCAGGGAAGGAGTTCCATTAAGGGTGTCCCTGATCAAAGAGGTCCCCACTATCCAGCCCACTCTCTCAGAAAAGTTCCAAACAATTTACAAGAAATGACTCCTTTAGGGGGTTTTAAAAATTCGAAATAAGAAAATAAAGCAGAGCTTAATGGAGAGTGATAGCTATGTCAAAGAATGTGTCAAGTTCAAAACTGAGACTAAGAAACTGTTTTCCATGCAAGGCATAATTCAGCCTATTGAACTCAGTGTCACAAGATACCATTCAGGTAAAGAATTTACCACAAGTCAGAACAAAATTAAACATTTACAATGAATAATAAAAAGGTCTAGCTGTATATGTTTCAGGGAACAAACCAACCTTCTAACTGGTTGAGGGAGGGAGAAGGGAACTTTCCTGCGAGCCACAGAGTAAGTGCCGCACCTTGTTCTGAGGCATACAGCCACTCTCAGATGTAGACTATTGGACCACCTGGGCCACTGCTCTGATCTAATATGGCGCTTCCCATGTTCTCAGAATTCTAGAGGTGAGTGTTTTTCTTTCTTTCTTTTTCTCTTTCTTTCTTTTTTCTTTAAAAGAAAAAAGACTATAGAAATTTTAATCCTGAAGAAATTATTTTTTTTTCTTTATTAAGTAAGTTCTGTAGGTAGAAACTTGAAATAGAGGGAAAAACCCTACCAATCTCCATTCTACTGAAAGGACACATGCATTATGCCCAGGGCCAGCTCATGGGGTTGTGGCACCCTGAGCTGACTTTTGCTTTTGCGCCCCCACCCCAGGGGGTAGAGGGAGTGGAACCCGGCCTGCGCTCTGGGCTGCGTCACCCCACCCCCAGGGCCAGGAACGGGGCAGAGTGGGTCAGCCCAGAGGCCAGGGTCCGCTCTTGCGCCCCTCCCCTGGGCTGACTGTTCTGCCCTAGCGGTGAGAGAGGGGAGTCTGCCCCATGGGCTGCTCCACTTTGCCCCTAGGGGTGGAGTGGCTGCCACAGGGGAGGGACGGGGGTGCATGGTCCAGCTTCTGGGACAATCCAGCCCACCCCATCCCCAGTGCCCCTACGCTGCAGGTGCCCTGGCAACTGAAAACAGCTAAAGTCCATGACTGCATTCACAAATCAGAGGCATAAACCTCAACTGTCAATTCAGAACTGAGCTTGAAAAATATGCCGGAGCACACAGGTAGCAGTGAGATGGTAGACTATGCTATGGACCTTAGAATCAAGGATAGGTAGTAGCAGATCTAAAAAATACATTGCATTAATTATCTCACACTCAAAAATATATTGTGTACCATTTTCATAATGTTAATCAGAGTTCTTACAATGGATTCTTGCTCTGATACTGCATTTTGAAGCAACATGTGCACCATGTGAGTGCACCACACATTCAGCAATTTCCAGAATCAGAGGTCTATATGATGTTTGGTTATTTTAAATTCCTTAACTGATAATCTGCATCATCAGGAAGAGATGGCAATCAGTCTCTGATGGAACATACCTACAGCTATATGGGATGCAGACAGTATAAAAGTATGCTATTTATTCCTTCTCAGAGCTGGTCTACACTGATGGCAGCAAATCTGCTGCCACCAGATTGATTTTCTTAATTGACTGATCAGGTATATGAAGTCCCATTCAGACAATCAGGAAGCCTATCTTGGAAGACCACCCCTCTGGAAGGAGTAGTGCTAAGTCAAAGGAACGGCATTTCCCTCCAACTCAGTGCACTGAAGACACCATGGTAAACAGATAGCTGGCAATTGGAGGGAGATATGCAAGGTATTTTAAGGACTTTCCATATCTTCCTTCAATTGCCGCAGAAATCATGCCACAGTATAGACCAGATCTATCTCTGAAAAGAAAAGGGTGTCTATCAATGGCTACTATACTGAGGGACTGAAACAAGCCGGAGTAGAATCAATGATCATTCTAATTTAGCTAATCCATTGGATTCAGCGCAAAAAAACCCCCCAAAAAACCACCAAACCACAAGGAGTCATATGGTACTTAAAGACTAACAGATTTATTTTTCACATGAGCTTTCGTGGGAGAAAATCCCACTTCGTCAGATGCTTCGAAGATGGGTGACAAAATGCAAGGCACTAAATACAGCCATTGGATTCACTCTGCCATATGTAACAACAGGAATGCTGAACACTTTGCTAAAAATCCAGTCCACTACATCACTGCCTTCAATGCGTATATGCCAATCCGGTTCAATAGACAACACATTGCTTGTAACGGCTAGCAAAAAAGGAATGGGACTGCTCCCCAATGCTAGATGAGTTCAGAGACCACTTCAGTTAGCAAAACAAGTGGGGCTGGTGCAGCTGGCTTTGTGGTTTGTTCACATTACCAGGGAGAAGTCACCCTCAGGAAAGATTTAAATAAGGGAAAAAAAAATTCAAACCAGTGACCTGACCAGCATGAAGACTCTAAACAATGCATGGATTGTAACTCTCTCGTGAGGATTCCCTCCGTTTTTACCACCATCGCTTTTATTGCTGACAAGATCTTGACAGGAAGATGTTAATGTTTACTTTCTTTTCCTTCTGCACATACATCACCCATCTAATGACAAGAAAACCTCCACCCTGTTAAGCAGTTTATACAGGATTTCCTAGAGGAAAGAATGATGATAATGGATTCTGACCCTTAAACTTGGATGCAGGTCAGTATCCATGGGATTTCACTTTCAACTACTCATTCTGTTTCACGTACACACAGCCAATCCCATGTTCCATCCTTGTGCAGGAAACACCAGTAACAATAACGGGTAAGATTTCTAAGTAAATACTCTGGATTTTCAGTTAACCTATTATCTCCTAAAACCATTCCCATACCCCTGTGAGTTCTGTTTTCCTGCTGTCTCCACCTTTCTTACTTATTATAAATTAATGAAGAACCTGGAAGATTATGGGGGTGGAGTGGGAAAAATCACATTTAGCATCCTGTCAAGCCCAGAAGCAGCCGACCAATTTTAATATCATGACAACACTTGTTAACATGCAAAATACAGTTCCAAGGTCACTGCATATTTATAGAATTAGGGTGTGGCTGAATTTAGATTAACAGAATTGATATGATAGCTATTTGCAACTGTAAAATATTTCCAATAAAAGACAAAGTTGGACTGAAAATGGATATGATATAATACATCAACACATATGTTCTTAGCCACTTACTTTTCCGTGTAAATATACTTGGATCCACAAATGCAACAGAAATGTTCTTTACCTTAATTGCAAAACACTTATTTTTTCACTCACAAAGCTGAAGCATATAATGCTAATTTCACTCCAGCTGGGTCAGTTCCTATAAGAGACTGAAGGCAACAAACAGGGACTAGATTCTGGGCAATGGACTCAAACTCATATACAAAAACACCCAAGAGCACATCTAATACAAATTTGGCCTTTATGAAAGCACTGTGGCTACTTCTACAAGACATAGGAAGGTGTAGCCAATGGACCCGCTGCTCTTCCACATCTTAGAAGTTTGGACCACCAGATCCGTGTAATGTGGGGACCCACAGGGCATTCCTAGGGCTTTCATGTTGCAGCATATTCTTAACTCCCTCTCTCAAGGAGAGCAGTACAGATACTGCATGAGGATCATCCCCATAGTGCCAACGCATGTGGAATCTCCTTGAATCTGGTCTCCATTGCTGATACTTCCTTGTGCCACCACACTACAATTTAAGTACCTGGTGGCTTTTTGCTGACCTACCACGTGCCTCGCCTAATGTCTTTACCTTACCTCCCAAGAACAAGATCAAGCATGTGTCATCCCCTCTTCATATCTTATGGTTTTTAAATCTTATGATTTGTCCTTTTAATGATAAAACTACTAATCAAATGAAAAGTAAGAGTACAGAGAAGGCAGGTTAGGAATTTCTTTTCTCCTTGTCTCCCAAGTCAAGAAGAAGAGGACATCCAATGAAACTGAAAAGACAGCAAATTCAAAACTGGAATAAAAAACGAACTACTTTTTCATGCAATATAAAATTGGACTGTGGGGCTCACTGCCAGCACACATTATTGAGGCCAAGAATTCAGTAAGATTTGAAGAGGGAACAGATATACAGAGAACATGAACATCCAGAGTGATAAAAGTTAATGATGACAGAGTATTTGAAGGGATTAAAAGCCTCATGCTTCAGAATTTAAATCCATCTAACTACTAGGGATTAGGATAAAGTCTTCTTGGAGCAGATTAAAGTGCATGTAGAGGTTCATGCATCTTCAGCTCAGACATCTGGTGCCAGTGACTATCAGAGACAGGATACTGGACTGGTAGGACCTTGGATCTTTTATCAGTTGGGCGATTCCTGGGTTCCTAATACAGTTATACTAGTTGTAGTAATATTACAGTTGTTCCTGTAGTCCCAGAGGAGACCAAGAACCTTATGCTAGGCACTGTCTATGTATAACATGTGCTATATGACAGATCCTGCCCTGAAGAATGTGAAGTTCAAGTGACAAGCCTGAAAGTGTGGGAGAGGAAATAGAAGCACAGAGAGGCAAAGTGATATGCCCAAAAGCCCTACAGCAGAGCCAAAAATAGAAGCCAGCTCTCCTGACCCAATGAGCTGTCTGCTGCTCCACACACAAGTAAGGATTTAACAACTTAAATGAACTGTACACGCAAAGTACATATTGTGCAGGGGAGTGACAGTGAGCCCAAAATCCACATTGTACACAAGGCAAAGGAGAAATGATGAGAAGAGAACTCTTAGAAGCAGTCCAGCACCGTTTTTTGTTTTGATGGATGTTGTTTTCCACCTCTTTTCTCCTCATGCAATATGCCGTAATGTAATCACATATATTT
Source organism: Podocnemis expansa (assembly GCA_007922195.1). Lineage (NCBI taxonomy): Eukaryota > Metazoa > Chordata > Testudines > Podocnemididae > Podocnemis > Podocnemis expansa. Next base: position 1,565,480 of record ML681982.1, read on the forward strand.
GGTCCAACTCTTCTCTCTTTAACAAATGCGCAAACTCCAGTGACTTTCCTATGGGGTTGCAACCATATAACTGAGACCAGAACTTAACCATCATATGTAAAAGCAACATTTTCTAAAGAAATTGGCTGCATCGCTAAATTAATTATTTCTTCCTTAACCACCAACAACCTCACAACAGAACTCAATATTCTAAGTATCAAAGTAGCTCTATACTTGCAGAATATTAGTGTAGAGGTAAGTCACACAGCTCAGTGAGGAGAGTTCTGTTCTACATACCCTTTCTATTATTTAACAGACTTGTGAAAACGCTGACATTAATTGGCGTTTGCTGAATGTAAGGGCATCAGAACATCAGAGCTCTCATCTCCCACATGGGTTTGCAAACAAAATTTTAAGCTAACACTTCATCCTTGCTCAATGGCCACAAAGGCCTAACAGCAAATTGTACTGGCCTTAAACAGCAGGAGCATTGTGACACTGTACTAATCAGAACATGGGCAAGAGCAAGTTGAAAAGAAGTTGATTTCAGTTAATCAACCACAGTTCATTACAATTTAGGCTAGTAGAAGGTACACATGTAATTTGAGGCTAGTAGAAGGTACACACGTAACTATTCCTCTGTATTCGACATTAAGACCTATGGATCTCAACCTCTGATTGGGCAACAGCTCTCATCCAGTTTCATAAGGCAGGAACAATTGTTTCTGTATGAATGGTGCATTGCAAACTGATTCTATTAAAGACAAACAGAACTGATTTATGAGTTTATTCATTAGATACACTCTGATTTGAGTTTATGCCTTATCTAATCTCTGACTCTGCCTTCATTCTTCTACTTATGTAGACATAAAACATGAATAGCAGCAGATGCAATGTGATGCAGTTGCACTAAGGGGCAAGAAGCTGAATACATGGATTCCACATATCCTTGTGAACTATGGAACATTGATCACTATTTCTCTCTCTGACAACACTGAAGATACTTAGGTAGGAGGGGTACACAGGTGTGGCCAAGAGGTCCACATATTATAAAAATCCCTTGCTAGACATCAATCATCACATAAGGGATATGTGATGTGGAACAGATGCTACTTTAAATTGGACACAACAGCAAGCTCAAGGGCCTACATGGCTATTCCACATTTTGTCTCCATATCGTAGCTGGAGAGAGGTGGTTCTCATCCAGACAGCTCTTCAGTGGGTCTCCTGAAAAAAGCCTTTTTCTTTAGGCTCTGCACAGGAATAAGAATTTGACTCCCTGGCTAGAAACAGAACAATGCAGTGACACTTTTACCCAGGTAGGGAATGGAAATATACAGTTTTCCCTTGGACTTCATGGAACACTCACTTATTAATCATTACACTCTACTCATCAACCTAACAATTACAACTACCAAGAGATTCAACACTAGTATCTGTGTTGTCTGTCTGATGCTAAAATACAATATTCTATTTTTGTCTTGTGATACAATGTCTTATGCCACCTCATGTCTTTGCTAAGCAGTGTTATGTGTTGTAATACCAGGGCTATGGAACATGTTCAGAGAATGCTTTACTTGATTTATTTTATTACATATTTTAATTTCATTGATACAGAACAGTAAATATTTGTCAGATGGAAAATTATATTATGCTTTTGTGCTATGATACAAAAAGATATCAGATAGGTTCTAAGCAAAAAAATTTACATCTGGTGTTTTCCTTCAAACCTTTCTCCCCGGATGTCTATTTATACTTATTACATAAGCTTGGCTTACAAGGGCTCTATTTACTTGAGTACATATAAATAACACTTTCTGGAAATATTTCACAAATACTGCTTATCTATAGTACCAAGTGCTCTTATCTACATCTTACAGAAAAGGAAACTTTGGTACTGACAGGCTAATGATTTTCCCAAGGTCCCACAGCATATTAATAGCAGGGATGGGAACAGAACCCATGTCTTCCATCTCTCAGGCAGATGTCCTGTTTACTGGTGTACACTGCCTCTCACTACTATTTGATAATTTTATCACATCCTGTGGTGGAAAGAGACCTTGTTGCATGAAATGCCTTTAGGGAGCTCTGAAATTTGAAAAATACCCTCCATAGAGCTCTTATCTGTCTCACTTTTAACCCAATATATTATTTTGTGTCTATGTGATACCTTTACAATCTCTATGTGGCTAAAGGTTTCAAGGTGCTAAACCAGGAGAATTAGCTCCAGTCCAGTATGTGGGTGTGAAAAGGATTACCACTCAAACACAGTTGGAGCATGGGAGTTTCACTTTTCAGTAGCTGGCAGCATGCATACAGCATGCTTAGGTAAAACAGTGCAGAAAACTTTTGTTCTTCTAGGGGTTTCATATTTTAAATGGTATAATGGACTATCAACTCTGCTGGCTGGTTACCTGAATTAAAACCAAAACCAAACCAAAACCAAACCAAAAACCAGTACATGACATTCTACCACTGCAGCTGAAATTTCAGCACTATCCAACCCCTCCATTTCTCAATATGCTGTGATATATATCAGCACTTTGCATTCTCCCACCACTCAGATAGAAGCATTTATCAACTTACTTGCTGCTCAGGCAGCGTCTGAGTGAATAGGAAGCACCTCCTCCACAAGTGCGTGAACATTCACTCCACGAACCCCAGGCATCCCACAATGTGTCTCGGTCTTCCTCGGACCGAGCTGTTCTGGAACTCTAGAAGACAGAGGGAGGAAAAAAAACACATAATCCAAGAGATTAGTGCAGAAAAAAGTGTTCTAGGTCAATTTCATTGTAATTCATTTAGTCTTCCTGCATACCAAATATGGTGAAGGTCTTAACAGACCCCAAAGAAAGCCCTTTTGCTGAAGTAAGTTCTTAATAGTAGTGCTTGTAGTAAGTAGTAAATAAGGTACCCAATTTTAGTATTTTAATGCCACATTCCATCACAACCTTGAAACAGGGAGGATTAAACTGAAAGACTATTTCATACAGCAGTAAGAGTGGGAATTTTTTTGTGCTTATGGGGAAGGCGGCTGGCAGAACGGAAGAACAACAAGGTACAGGGTTGTCTTTGATAGTTTTTGCAGCAGTAGGAAAAAAGAGAACACAAAGCCCATTCGGACAACTGGTTTTTCTAGGAGAAATTTCTGTAACAGGAGTTGGTGATGGAGCTTGTAAAGTGCATGTGTACAAATGGAGGCCAATTAACGTCCTCACTGAAAAACTGGCTCATTTGTACTTTGGGCCACTTCTCAAGAATGTTGCTTTTTTAAAATTATAGTTAGAACAGATTAGAAGAATGAACAAATATAGGACAAAATCTTCGTGGAGGGCACTTTTAAGCATCCTTATTAACCACTGGTATAGTAGCACCGGGAGCCTGCTTTAGCTGAAAAACCAGCAGGGATTTTTCTGGGAAGCGGAGACAGATCGACACTTTGTTAGCATACACAGAGGTAAGTACAACTTTTATAATGGAATCTGAATCCTGGCAAAGACTCCAGTGTTGAATATTGCTATTCACAGATAGAAGAGGAAGCACTGTGTGATCTGGGGCAATGAACAGTTTCATACATTATCTGTTCAGGAAAAAAAAAAACACAATGTATCTCAGAACCAAATTCAAACTCTCAATGTCTACAAAGAGATGAGCATTATGGTGCCTTCTCTCTTAACAACTGGTAGTGACAGTGTGAGATATGTGTAATTTAGTATTAAATTACAGTTTGTATTAGTAATGTAGGAACCAGGAATCTATTTTTATCCTAACTATTAATACTGAGAGAATGTTCTAAAATGTGAATTTTGTAATTTTATAAAGAAATGACAGGGTGTCCTGTGATACATGTTCTGTCATACAGGTTAAGCATCCAGTAATAAGGTTGATGGAAGAGAAGGCAGTACTTTTATTAACCGCGCCATCATTGAGCTGAGCAGGCTCTGTTCAAGCATCTAAGGCACATGGGTGTACTCAGAGGCTTAATTTTGGTATTAGCATAGCCCTCTCAAGCAGTTTATCAGGATTTAGTGGCATGTTATACGTCCTTAACAACTAAAAGAGCGGAAAATGAAAATAGCAGAAAATAGGCAGAGCAGATTGTCTTCACTGGAGTTGCACCCATTTACATGGAGACGAATTTCATACTCTGTTCTTGTGTATGAGAGATGGTTACCATGTCTGTGTTAGTTTATGCTAGTAAATGGATTAATATTACAGAAATGGCTGATTTTCAAACTCCCCAGTTATTACAGAATTTTATTTTATTCTTCCTACTTTATTCTATTTGTTACACAGTGTTGACTGCATTTGTGTTCCTTTAAGAAGTTGTTTCTACAAGAAGTCTTACCCTAAGAACCATTATTACTTTGAAGTGTGTTAAGAAAAGTTACAGGTAGCTTACGCTTTAGCAAATAATAGATGAGTCCTACGCATGCTTTGCTGCAGTACACATATGAAAGCATTACACTTTTTTAAAAAGACATTCCTGTTAGTTTTCTTTTCACAAACATCCACATGGCAATTCAGGTGTCGCTTCTCTAGGAACCCAGTTAATCTGCAACATCTAAAAGCACTGGAAGGGTTAAAAAACTAATAAAGGAAACATATTTTCTAATGTCTGATGTCTTCTGGAGAGCCTCTGTGTGAAAAAAGTAACAAGTAAATATTTATAATTTATTTTAACAATTATTTAAGTTTTAAGGCCCAATTCTGTCCTCAGTTACATAGGTGAAATACATGGAAATTAAACAATTTAGTTTAGATAAAAGTATTTAGACTGTGTAGATTGAAGTGATAATTAAATCCCACTGTTCTATTCACTCCAAAGTCCTGATTCTACTCTCACTTACAGTGGGTGCGAACCAGCAGTTACCCCATGGAAGCCAGTGGTATTAATCCAGAATCAGTTAGATCAGAGCTGTGCCACAAACTAGCAAGTAGTTAATGATTCTTTTAAAAGATTTGCACGGCAGACATCAAGCCAATTTTTCTTCTTTGTCTCTGTGCTTGTCTTACCACCACCCAGACCAAGCCCAATCTTGGAAAATGAGGTGGTGGACTAAGAAACTGATGAGATTAGTAAATAACTTCATTTGCCTCTTCTTAAACAGATATGCCAGTAAATCTGGTGACTGAGAGAGCATTGGGTTAAGCCAGAGACCTACAGTGGGCAAACTTCTCTCCTGCAACTTTCATAGCACACCTCCATTCAGACCCTACTACTCCATTCTTGGACTTCTCTCATGCTGAGGTCATCTGTCATGCAAATACACTACAACTGTGTCTTAAACAGGAACAGCACTTTCTTCTCCAGGCACAGCTTTCTTAAAAGCAGGTTCTAATTTAGGTTGGTAATCAAATCATGTTTTAAGCACTGTGATATGCAGAATGTTTTCCTTTGGATCCTCTGGCAGCAAAAAATAGACACTGAAGTTAAAAACAGAGAATACTAGATCCAACCCTTCTGTATATTATACTGATTAGTCACACTAAATTCTATTCTCTTTCTCATCTTTATGAAAATTCACCTCAGCTTAATTTTGAATCAACTCTATAATTGCTAGGATAAATGCAGCTATTAAAATTAATACAAGTGATTAAACTTTTGACTATGGCCAATCCCCTGCAGCTGCAAAAGATCACACGTGCAATAGATTCCCAGATGCATTCCATCCCCACGATGCAATCTTATTAGCATTTACTTGTGAGATAGGAATAGTTGGATGCCAGTTTACTGAGGTTATTTCAGACGGCTGATTTCTGGCTACCAGGTTCATAACATAAAAATGCGTGCTGCTTGTTTCTACTTTTCAAAGAAACAAATATCTTCAAATTGCATACAGATACATGTGCTAACTATTCAGCACTGGGAATGAGTCCAGTCTGAAGAGCAGCTAAACTAGGTTGCAAGGTAAAGCCACATAACTGAGCACTCTGATCTCATCACATATTATAAGCAGCCCAACTAGACATAAGGGTCCAAATTTCTCTGAAATAAATTGCACACCCACCCAGAAGAGAGACATGTGCATGTTTGCCTTCCAAGATTTGTTATAAAACCTATATATATTCCCAGCAAGTATGCGCTCTCAAGATGGAACAAGCTCCAAGTTTTCTTTTAACAAGTGGAATAAACATAGTTCATTTCAACTCAATCCATGTTTAATGTTAAAGAAAGTAAAGTGAATTTTCCCCTCTGAACTACGCATTGGAGACTGAAATCCTAGTAATGGCTTAAAGGCCCTTTCAAATCTAAAAGCATTTGTTTATTGCAAATTTGAAGAGGCAGGAGTACAAACATATAATACACTTAAGCCAGTTTCATCTGTTCTGTTTTCTTGGTTCTGACATTAACACCTCAGGATTTCCTCCATAGTACAGATTTAAGAGAAAACATATCCTATGGAAAATCATTTCAGTCCCACATAGCCAATGACTCTGGAAAGCAGATTTGACTAAACTGAAGAATGCATATTAAACTGTTAGCCCAGAGCATTCTAGCTAGGCTACTTCCGTCTTCTGCAATATTTCAACCATTGCCACTGAATTCTTTAGCAGATGAGAAGAAGCAGGACTATTCCATTCCAGAGCAGCTTTGAAATGCTAGTACCATTTGAAGCTCCCTTCAACCAACATTTATTTTCTACCTGGAAAAGCCTTTATATCTTGCCAGTTGCCTTCCCCCAGGCTGATGTTTCTCTAAATAGCAGTACAAGCCAATTGCCCAGAATACAGACTCTGGGCATGACTCATATGTTTCCACTGAGATCAGGAGAGTTTTCCTCACTAGAAGTCATAAGCAGGGCTCCTTATTATCCATCCACAGATTTATCTATAGTCATCTTAGTTATTGGCTCTATTTGACCCAACATCTGAGCTAATAATTGCAGAAATGTCAACTGTCACCCAACAGTACGATTACACATGAGAAGCATTAAAAAACAGCCAGAAATAACTGAAAGCAATCTTTTTCTTATACTTCACTGCCTTAACACATACTGTTCCTTGGACTGATCCTGTAACGACCACTTCACATGTCTACAGACCCCCCCCCCCCAACAACAGACAAGACTGAAAAGATGTGAAAAATATTTTAAGGGGCCAGAGAATCCTACATCACTATTGATCATGAAAGCTGGAATCAAGTTCCAAAGGGGCAGCTGTGTTAGTCTAGTCCAGCAAAAGAAGCAACGTGTCCTGTGGCACTTAAAGACTGACATTTATTTATCACATGAGTTTTCATGGGAGAAAATCCCACTTTGTCAGAGGCTTTGAAGATGGGGAATGTACAGAATGGGAGGAAAATAAATGCAGGAGGATGTAACACATGGGACCAGGTCATACTGTAACAGCAAATCAAAGCACTTGTTAGGATTCAAACACTGGGAAACAGCACACAGAACAGGGTCAAGTCAAATTACCTGTTGCAATGGGAAAAGAGTCCATCTTCATGATTTAATCCTCCTTTTACAAAACTGAATCTGCATATCAGTTCAATTGTGTGAAAGCAGGATTAGGTTCTAAATTACAGAGCTAACCAAAACCCTTGCCTACAGCAGGGTTAAATACACACTGAGTTTTTCAAAGGAGCCTCAGGGAGTTTGGGAGCAAACCACAATAAACTCCATGGGAGCTGGGTGCCATGAGGTGCCTAACAGTTTCCATTAGGTCCCCCATGTTCAGTGTTTAATAATCAGCCTTGAAGGACTGTTTATTACAGTGTTCAGGTTTTCATGTTATTAGCAGAAAGACACATCTTCCTTCCCCTAATACACAGCACATAGTAGTCATTTAAACCATTTGGAATATGATATGATGGAATACAAACGTCACACCCCTTGAATTATAGCAGCTGCCTTGAACAAACAGGAGCTGCACTCATGCTGAGAGAGCCATGTTTCTTTAATGCGTACATGTGTATGTACTTGAGTGCTGAAGCATATATGTGAAGGAAAAATGGGATGCGGAGCAATTTATATTCTAAGCTCTATAAAAGGAGTCCATCCCAAAAAAACATACTGGAAACCAATTTAAAATTTTGTTTGGAATGAGCATCTCCCTATTGAATCCAACCATTTGTCCATGGCGCACAGAGATCACCATATTTAAACGTAGATTGCATAAGTTTAATTCCTCCACCAGTTCCAAGAATTCAGATATTCCTCCGCCTCCTGTAAAATGCAGCTGGAGTCATATCTTTGAAGCAGCCAGACCGAGTTCCTGGGACTGAACCCATAACACTGTCTGTTGAAAATGCCATTAACCCCTTGATGGATGGATGCTGATCGGGAGCCTGTGCCATAGCTATTTCCCAGATGACATTTGTAGCTGGCTACGGTTAGGGAGTTCAGATCACCTGGTTCTTATCAGAGTCTCACTGTTTGGGGATACGATGATCTGTCATTGACAGTACACACGGCTCCCCTGAGGCCATTGCCTAAACTTGTCTTTTGCTACTGCAGAAACGAAGCTCGTAACAGAAAATATTTTTTTCTCTGCATAAAGTCCTTCATCTCTTCCTCCTCCCAGATACTCAGTTATACCCCCATATGGATTACTGCCAGACTCTGTATTCTCTCTTTTGCAAATGTTGGTGTTCCTTTGGGTGTGTCTGACAGGGCAGGGATTTGCTATAACAATACTGTCTCCACTGCAGAAAAGAAGTGACTACACTAAGGGCTTGCCTAGATGCATAACGTCAGGAGATGGGGTCAGCGACCTCATCCCTTTTTAAGGAATAAAAATCTCAATTTTTTCCCCAGTGTAAATATACACTGCACAAAATTTTTCTATCAAAATATTGTGTATTTTTCTTGCATTCCATCCAAGGTGATAGCTAGATTAAAGCTCCACTAGGAAATTGCTTGAAAATCTGGTTTTTGACAGAAAGCAAAATTAGAAGATAACTTCACAGCCTGTTGAATGAATATGGGTAATTACTGTCAAACAAAAAGTTAGCTGCTCAGGCATTTCTGACTAGCTGTTGGAACTTTCTGGACTATTATCTCTAGGAATCTCATGAATCAAATATTCGAACAGTCTGGTTCCAGGGACTAGAACACATGTTTAATATATTTAAGCGCAAAATGAGTCATGTACAGCCTGATACAGTAATACAGTACTGAGGTACCTCAGCTATATCAAAATGTGTTACCGTTCTGCATAGCTCATCATAACAGGGAGCACAGTGGTTATCAAGGAACACCACGATCATCTGTGAAATGCATTAGGGTCCTCAGTCCAGCTTCTAGTAGACATGTGCCCATTTCATCGAAACCCACACCACAACAGCAGGTGACCTTCTGATGGCTGTCTCAGTGGAGCTGCGACAATTGAATGGGAGTGAAACTGAATCAGCCTCTTATCCCGTGAAACTGATAAAGTGGATTGCAGCCCACAAAATCTTATGCCTGAAGAAATTTTTAGTCTTTAAGGTGCCATAGGACTTTCGTTGTTTTTGCTATATACAGACTAACGCTGTTATGCCTCTGGAAATTGGCTCTTACCTCATGGGTTCATCCGTCAATTCAGGATGGAAGAACATTGAAGAGACACTCTCGGGTTGCTTGAATAGCTGTTACTCCTACCTGTTTCTCTTCTAAGGCTACATAGAAGACCCCAGTCTTCTGAACTGCCAGCCTGCTAACTTTCAGACTGCACAAATTGTAAGTGCTTTATCTTGGGCTCCTTGCACAAACACACCTGAAAGTTCATTTTGCGTGTGCAGAAGTTTTATATTAAAAGTGTTTTTTTAAAGTAAACAGTTAGCTGCTCACTTCCTTTGTCAGCAGCCCACAGGTGAGGCTGTTTCATGACAAGCACCTTGTTGAGGGAGGTCAGACTTACTGCATGTTGTCTGATGAAAAGGATGCTGCTGCTTAGAAATCTAATGAAAGCATCTAATCTTCTGGCAAATACTATGGAAGGAAAAGTTTACCATTGACAGCAACAGTAATGAAACAGAAACAGTCACTGTAGTCAATGTTCCCTCTAATTGTTCATAGGCTGCGTGCACAAAAAATTTCTTTTGTGCACATGTTCGGAACCAGTGTTCAAATTCGTGCACACTCCCAGTGAGTGTGGTCAAACTTATGAGCGCAACGACGCAAGTATATATGATGCAAATAATATCTAAATTTTATTTTGATATGGTGATGGAAATATTATAAATTACAAAACCTTATTTGAAATACGCTGCTTGAAACCCCGTTCTTAAAGTAGCATAAAAATATTAGCACTGTTGAATTTTTTTGTGCGCACTTTATTTTGTTGTGTGCATGGGCTTCACAACCTGTGTGCATGCGCGCACACACACACCTCAGAGGGAACACAGACCATATAGTCTGCTCTCAGAAACAGAGTCATCATAGTCTGTTTGCCTTGTGGGGTCTCCACTTCCTGGTGAGGGGCAGTTTCCACCCACCTGCTAATGTGCCACTGATGCACTGACAGTACACTGCACTACAACACTGAGGCCTAGTCTATACTTACCACAAAATTCGGCAGTAGATGACAGGCAATACGCAAGCTATATAGAGCTCACGTATCTCCTGTTGACTTTCTATGTTCTAATTAGCATGGCATCCCTATAATGCTTCACTGACAGGGCACACACTCCTGCTGACTCAGCATGACTTTTTCCAAGGATTGATTTATTAAATCCACTTCCAGATTGACTGAGTGGATCCTCCACTTCTGATCAAATCTATCCTGGAGAATCAATCCAGTGGCACCAAATTTGCCCCTGTAAGTAAAGACATACCCTCAGAAGCCACTACTGTCAACCTGGAAAATCCACTTTTTAGCTGTGTTCCCTTTTACACCCGCCCAACCAGAACAAAGGGATCACAGGTCCTCCTTTCCCCTTCCCCCCACCGCTCCTGGCCCAATATCCTAGCACAGGACACCTTCAGTGGGCTCTCAGTGACTCACAAGGGAGGTTCCAGTGTGGAGGTACAGAAGGCACATGCTGGGGTTTGAGGAGCAGCTCTCTATATTGTGCTGGTGCAAAGGCCCATTTTCTAAGGCGACTGAGTTTATTCTTTAGTGAGAATGTCAAACTTTTACAAACAAGTTGATTTTTTTTTTTTACTGACGCAGTAACCTTTTTACTGACATCACTAAAAAAGCTCATAAATATAATAATGTTACGAAAATGTATACTCACTCGATATTCTGTACACAGGAATTCAGAGTTATGCAACTGTTTTAGTTACAGCTAATTGATCAGTCAGGTTCTTTGGGCATATGCAATAACAGAAAACTGGAAACAGATGAAGTCTTGATCAGTGTAGTTGTATGACAGAAGAATTGATTCTGAATGATGATAATCAACGTCAAAATACAATACCAGGCCATGAAAAGGGGGAATGGGAAGGTGCAGCTGAGGATTAGTGGAGATATGCCAGTGAATAAATGGACAAAAGCTGGACTGTTACTAATTAGTATTAAGACTGAAATCCCTCTCTGAGCACAATGTTGTTAAGACAGGATGACTAATTTCAAGAACGGATGAACACACACAAACATTTATTTCCTCTACTTATTCAGCAGCTCTGTATACAAAGCAATATTTAATGAGAGGTGGCTGAAAGGAGTACATTATCCATGTTGTACCCTTTAATTTAGCCTCATGAGACTCCTATTGCCAGAACATGTGCCCCAAGCCTATACTGCCACACAGCACTTCAAAAACATATCCCTTCCGCTTTTATAAAGGAACAGGAATCAGGAACAGTATCACAGATGATATCACAGAACACCTGGTGGCTTAACTTTGTACTCACCCATAACCACTTCAGATTTGAAGGCTGTGTTCACACAGCACGCTTATTTTGAAACAACAGAGGTTGTTTCGAAATCAGAGTTAGGCTGTTCACACGACGCATGGCTGTTTTGAAATAATGGCTTCTGTTGTTTCGAAACAACGCCGTTGTTTCGAAACAAGTTAAACCCCATGTGGGGACGAAACAACGTTGTTTCGAAACAAGTTGTTTCGAAACAATGCCGTGCGAACACGTTGTTTCGAAACAATGGTGACTTGTTTTGAAATAACTGTTGTCTGAACCTGCTATTTCACTTTGAGCTTTTTTCCTTAATTCAAATTAACAAACTGTTAATTCGAATTAACTTATTTCAAAATAAGATGTTATTTCAATACAAGTTGTTTCAAAACAACTGTAACGAAATAACCCCCTGTGTGTGAACACAGCCGAAGAGGATCTATATCTTCAAGTCAGCAGCAGTGCTATGGGTACCTCAATGGCCCCACCATATGCCAACAATTTCATGGCTGACGTAGAACAACACTTCCTCCTTATCTATCAACACTTCCTCTTATCCCCATGTGCCACTCCTCTACTTATGCTATATTGATGACATCTTCATCATCTGGACTCATGGAAAGGAGGCTGTTGAGGAATTCCACCAAGATTTCAAAAATGTCCATGTCACCATCAACCTCTGCCTGGACCACTCCATATGGGGTACCCACTTCCTAGAAACTATAGTACAAATAAGCACAGCCCTGTGCAGACACAAAAATGTGGAACTGCACGCACTCAGTAACAGCATTGATCCAATCCAAAATCCGCATGCCAGGGTTTAGCTGCATCTGCAACCACATCGGTAACCGAGCTTGGGCTCACATGCAGCATTTCACACTTTCATTGGTTCATTCCCCATATGGGTCCCACCCACTTTTTCCTTTCTTGTTTGTCGTTCACATGCTGTGCTATCAATCAGAATTCCTCACCCACCAATGAAATCTCCAACTGACAGCAATGGCTTGCTAACTGGAAACAAGAAAAGGAAGAAGTGGGCAGGGAAATCATGGGGAATGAGCCAATCAAAGGCCAGCAGTGGCTCTCCAAGCCCCAGCTTGAGACTCTGATTGGCTGGCAGATCACAATCGAGGATTGGCTGGAGCACCTCCTGGTTCCCCTACGTGCTGCTTACATTGATCAGAACAGCAGCTTCAGCAATGGATCGCATTGTGAGAAGGTAAAAATAGAAGCCGCATCTGTAAGTCAATCAGCAGCAATGGGTCTCTGGTTATCCACACCCGTGGATGTGGATAACCGCAGATCTGCAGCTGGTACCCACGGATCTGCAGGGCTCTACAAATAAGTGATGGACACATGCACAACCTTATACCAGGAACCTATTGACTGTTGCCTACATTCCTCCAGTTTTCATCCAGAATACTCCACATAATCCACAGTCTACAGCCATGGCCCAAGATGCAACTGTATTTACTCCAATCCCTCAGAGACAAACAACTTCAAGATTTCTATCAAACATTCTTAAAAACTACAATACCCACCTAGGTAAAGAAGAAACAGATTGACAAAGTTAGAATTCAACTACTACAGGGCAAGCACAACAAGGAAAACAACAGAACACCATTGGTAATCACTTACAGCCCCCAAGTCAAACCTCTGCAGCACACTATCAAGGATCTAAAGTCTATCCTGCAAGACAATCCCTCACTCTCTCAAGCCTTTGGAAGTAGTCCTCTCTTCACTTACAGACAGTCCCAAACCTTAAGCAGATACTAGTCAGCAACTACACACCATACAACAGAAGCATTAAGGCAGAAACTCATGCCTGCAACAAATCCTGTTGCCAACTCTGCCCACATTTCTACACTAATGACACCATTGTAGGACTAAACCAAACCAGCCATTCCATCTGGGATTCATTCACCTGCTCATCCACTAATGTGAAATACGCCATCATGTGCCAGCAATGCCCCTCTGCCTCATACATTGGCCACACTGGACTGTCTCTGTGCAAAAGAATAAATGCACATAAATCAGATATCAACAATGAAACATTAAAAAAACAATAGGGGCACACTTCAAGTTCTCTGCACATTCTGTGAAAGACACGCCAGTTACAGTGCTTCAGCAGAAACACTTCAAATCAAGACGCCAAAGGGAAACTGTAGAGTCGGAATTTATATGTGAATTTGACAATTAAATTAGGCCGGTCTAGAGATTTGGCCTGGCTGTCTCAGTAGAAAAGGTGATTTTCTCCTCTTTTAACCTTCCCACCTTCTTATCTGTTATTCCACTCAGTCTGAATCAAAAGAACTTCCTTGGTTTGCGGAAAAAAATCTGAATTGATCATGTGACTTACCCTTCTCTGCATTTATATAACCCCTTCCATACTGTTGTTTCCATTTCATATGTCTGATGAAGTGGGATTTTACTCATGAAAGCTCATGCGCTAAATAAATTTGTTGGTCTTTAAAAGTGCCACAGGACTCCTTGTTTGTTTTGCTGAACTAGACTAACATGGCTACCTCCCTGGAACTGGTTTATAAAGCACCCTCTCATCCACAACACAAGAAGTAAAATAAATAAATAAATAAACAAAAACAAAATAAATACCCCCCCCCAATATTGTTAAGAGGCAAATAACTATTTTCCACAGCTGGACTTGTAGTTGCATCTCAGGAGAAATGTGCCAAAGGTCAGGTCCACTGTTCCCCTTAAAAGGGCAACAGTCAAGTGGGAGGTGCTGGCACAATATGGCACTGACATGTTATTATTTCAAGATGTGGCATACTGTGCTCCCCATAATATATTATAACAATGCTTAGAAAATCAGTCACTCATTCTGTTTATCCACATAGAAATGGTCACGGGGGTAGGCAGTGATGCAAGTGAGATAAAAGAAGGCTCTAACAGAGATCAAAGTTACAACACCCTGCTGTATTTTTCTTGTCTGCACAGGTGTAAACAACAGCCATGGGTGATTCAAAAAATAAAGTACGAGGTGGGTCAATCTCCACCTTGTTTTCTAATTGAATCTGAAATGTTTTTAAGGTTTTGGACTGGTCCAGGTTTGGGATGGGTGTAAGCATCTGCTGAGTTCTGAACCCATCCAAACATTGCTGAGTTCAAAAGTTCATCTTAAATGCTAACCTTTTTGGTTCACATTCCATTTAGGAGAAAGAAGGGACAGAGAAGGGGCACAGAGAAGTAGAGAAAAAACAAATTAAATTATTATTTATGGTAGTGCTTTTAATGTGCTAGGTGCTTTCCAAATACTTAAGAAGGGAAGCTGTTCCAAGAAGCTCTCAACCTAAGAACAAAGACAAATGGACAGAGGTTAGGGGTAAGGGAACAACAGTGGGCATCTCAATTCACTTTAAGTAGCACAGAAGAAGTGGGTAGTTCTGAGGCACTCAAATATGCACTGGTCAGGGCATTCATGTGAGGCCTGCTAGTGGTACACATGAGCTCATATAACCTTCTGCAGGTTGGATGCTCAGCCACTAACACCCCATTACACACTGAATGATAGGGAGTATGCCAGACACCACTGGAGTGGAAAAACAACATCCGCAAGGGAGTAATTCCATCTGGCATTGCTGACTTATTGGTTATTGGCTGAACAAAGGATGGGGAGAAAAACCCTGTACAAAGTCCACTGTGAAGAAAATATCAGACAGTTGGCATTGCAACTCAGTTGTGTCCTCCAACACCATGTGCTGACTTCCAAATATTGTGATCTCCAAGCCTTTGGGCCCAGTTAGTAGTGCTGAGGGGAGCAGGGGAAGACTTTGATCCTAAAATGAGCCTTCACCTCCTTGTATGTTTTTCAGCCTAGACATAAATGTCGAAGACTGCTTGTTGGTATGTTAAATGTTCAAGAGGCGGTCGATGATGCCATCATCAATGGCAGAGCTGGAGAAGCTTCATGTAGCCACTTTCTCTGAAATCAGACTAGCTGACACACGCTCTTGATGCAACATATATTATAACTTTTTCTGACATGGAAAAAGCAATCAAGATTGTTATGAGCACAGGGTGGGTACTGCAGTCAAAAATTCCTTAGTGTCCATGGTCAAACATCCCACTGTAACAACAGACCATATCGTGTCACTAAGAATCTAGAACAGGTGGCTCTCTCATCATCATCAATATATATTCGAACATTTTCCTTCAACTCTGAAAAGAAGGACTTGTTCCATCAACAATTCTACAGAAACATCCATAAGCAACTATTGGGTGATCAGCTCTATCTAAAGTGCTAGAGCTGGCTCAGATCACAGGATCTTGTCACTATACATAAGCCACCATGGAGTAGGAAAAATGGATGACAGAAAGCAATGACTACTGGAGCTCTGCACCCACCAAGGATCATGAATTACCAAATTCTAATTCCAAGGGAGTCATCATGGAAGGTCTCATGCAGGCACCAGTGAAATCAGAATGAATATCCATTTAGCTGTGACCTTCATTTTTGAAAAAAAAAAGTCTTTACAAGATAAAGACTAATTTGTGGCATATTCCAGTTAGCAAAGCCAAATGCATAGCACATCTCCATCACAACATGGACCCCACTCCTGAGACCTATGCTAACTAAAAGCACATTACAATGAACAGCAAGGCAACACATTCAGTGACATTGACTCAATATATGTGAGAAGCCACAAACGTCCTTTGAAGTTAGACATGCAAGAGGTATTCATGACGGACTCAAGAAACCAGCAGGGGCCTCAGCCAAAAAGACTGCCCCACTCAAATATTTTAATGGAGATAACATCAGCAGAAGCAAATAGATGCACACTGGATGGCATGCTATCACAAACACCATTCATGTGAAGCCACTGTTTCTGAAGCAGAGCTAGATATGATCCTCAGGAATCACGCTACTGAAGAACTTGATCTAGGACCATCTATCTATCTATAAATAAGCTTGAAAAGACAACCAGTTCCCTAAATTCAGGAAACACTACAGGAAAAGATAGAATTCCAGGTGACATACTGAAAGAAGGTTACATTTAAACATCCCCAGAATGACTTGCTTGCCTAGTGGAGGGAAGGTGGTGTACACACGACAAAGGAGATTGTAGCTGTTGCAATCACTCTGGAATTTCTCTCCTTAGTCTTGCTGGTAAGGCATTTGCATGGGTCACTCTCAAAAGACTGCAAAGTTCTTGGTGAATGTGTATAGCCAGCGAGTCAGTTTGGCTTCCACTTCCATTGATTAACTATCAGGGTGGCGTTCATGCTGAAGCAACCGCATAAAAAGTGACAAGAACAAGGAAAATGTGTCTAAATAGACATCATAACCACACAAAGGCTTTTGACCTGGTCAGCAGAACAGATCTGTTCCAATTGCTAGAGAGGACTGCTTGCCTCCCAAATCCTTCAGAGTCTGATTCAATTCTTCCACAATAGAAAGAAAGCTAGTCCAATATAACAGTGACCAAGCTGTCAGCTTTGAGATCTGCAATGGTGTAAGACAGGGATTTGTTTTGGCAGAAACAAACTCTTCAGTACTTTTTTATTCTGGCCTGCTTTGTCGTGCTTCTTCCACCTAGCACTGAATGTGTACATCTCCATACAAGATCAGATGAAAAACTCTTCATGTCTACAGGCAAAAAGCAAAAACAAGACACCTGCAGATAAGAGTACTTATTTTCTCAGATGAAGAGGGCTCTTCACACACTGTGAAGAGGGTTCCAAAAACTTTACAGTAGCTTTGCACTAGCTTGTGATGAAACTGAACTACCCATCAGTCTAAAGACAACTATGGTTATGGCACAAACTTTATTCACTGCACCAGAAGTTTCAACAGCTGGACCACACTAGGAATTGTGCACAAGTTTTATTGTCTGCAATCAACTTGATTGGATGCTTTATCTCTAGATAAAAAGCTTAATTCTCACATTCAGTCAACCGACCAAGCATATATAGGATAACAGAAAATTAACAATGAACACCAAGATATGGATTTATCAGATATGCATTCTGAACACACTACTGTATGGTGGCAAGACTTAACCATCTACAGGAGGAATGAGAGGAAGCTAAGTATCTTCCACATCTGCTGCTGCAAATGTATTCTAAATATCAAGGGGGAAAACCAAAGTCTCTGATACCAAAGTTCTTGAGAAAACAAAATTGCCAAGTCTAATCACTATTCTCAAATAGGTGTCTCCACTGGGTTGCTCATCTGCATGGCACAGATGATGGATGCATTTCAAAGGATAGCATTTATGGAGAACTTAATGATGTTCCAAGACTACTGGGCTGATCTAGACTTAGAGTCAAGGATATTTGTAAGAGGGATTTGAAGATTCAGTTTGCAAAAGGCTTCACTGTGCCAGCAAGTCAAAGAAGCTGGAGAGAGATGGTTGAGAGACAGGAAAGCATAGAAGGCCTCAAGTGCTAATAGTGCTTTGACTTCATCTTGTGTAATGTGCCTTAGAGCCTGCATAATGTGTGTCAAACACTGTCCCTTGAGAAATGGACTTTTTAGTCATTCCTGAGATACTGCAGCATAAAACACAACACCTGAAATGCTTTGGCACTTACATCCTTGTCTTTCAAAATGGATTACTGCCGTTTGATACACACAGGGATGGGGCCTCATGGATGAGCTCAATTCATAGGAGGCTGCATGGAAGAAGGCACTGAGGCAACTGTAGGAACAGGGTGAAAAACAACTTAGGAAGCAGGCACAGAGAAAAACAAAGAGAATGGAAAAGAGGAATGATAGATACACAAATACATGTACCATACCAAGCGTAGGGCCCAAGAGTGCCAGGGTGTCAGTCTAGGGGGTGGTTACATTATAAAGGGACAGGTTTACAAGCTAGAACTAAATTTGCAAAGTTAAAACAACAACTCGGAGTGCACAAAATAGTTAACTTCTTCAGCTCCAGCCCTCGTCAGTTCAAATGCTACACATCCTTTCCATCTTCCCCCATTTGCAGCCTGCCAACACATACCCCTACCCCTGCCATTGAAGATCCCCAGCCCTCACACAGTGAGAAGACCTAGTTTTTCTTAATAGCCATTTTCTCTTGCTAGGTCTTGCAATCGTCTATGACACCCATAATAGAAGTGCACAGTTCACCTTGGGAAGACCTCTGATTTGATATCACATTTGAAGAGGGGAGACTGAAGGCTGGAGAATCTGCTTTCCAGATAATATAATAAGATGGAGTTGGGGGCGGGGGGGGCCACAAGCTAATGGGGTGGAAGTCAAGGCCTGAGCAGACAGATATGGAGGTAAAAGGAGGCTGATCACATGGAGGCTCGTTGATGCTCACAGGAAGAACGGAAAACTAGAACAGAAGTTTTATTTGTGGCTCTGCAATCTCTAGAAGAAAACGAAGTATCACACTGAGCAGGTGTAGGTTAAACACTTCCACCTGGAAATGCATCCTGAGCTTCAGAGGTTCAGCCAGCTCAAACTCTTGTATGGGTTACTATTTGTAACACTCCATACTCCTAGTGAGGCCGATATCACTGGAGGAGGACAGAGCGCTACACTGAGTAGCTGTGGGTTAAAATAGTATGGAAGAGAAAGAGAGAAACGATCTTTGGATAATAGGTGGCAAATGTTTTGGAATGGGAAGAGAGAGGTCCAAAGATCTGTATAATTTCAGATAAACATCCAAATTTTGGGGCTTGTCCAAAATAAACCAAACTTTTTGAGCATCTCCCATCACTAACAGTTACCTCATGGACTCATATTTGTATTTATTTTAATGCTGCTGCACCATTCAGAGTGCTTAGAACTTCAGCTCTAGCGTAGCCAAAAATGAAAAGGCATGTGTTTATGTAAAAAATAAAGAGAAATTAAAAAAAAAAAAGTATGGGCTAAGCTCAAGTTCTTACATCAAAATTAAATGAAAAGAGGGGGGTTTGCACAAAACACACAGGAATTACTATAAATCTTGGAGTTTGTCTACCTTATTTTTCCCTCTTAAATCATTGTAAAATATAGGTATGATGACCTCATAGTGGTATGTACTTTTAAAAGATGGAAAATACACCTTATCTCATTAGTCTATATATACCAAGCAAAGCCAGGTTGTCATAAATAGCAGGTTTGTTTTCTTTTTTTTAACTGAACAACATAGAAATAAGGATGTAAAACCTACATAAACAACCAGGATATAAATTATTGCTGTCCTTATGAGTTCCCTCTGATATCGCTTGTGGAAAAATACATATTTGCACAGCTCCCTTTCACTAAAAAAAATAAAATAAAGACATCCACACATTCAAGTCAAAATGTTTCTTGTAAGAAACTGTTCTCCTATGTTTTCTGCTCACTTTTGATATAAATCTTTCGTAAGAAACCTTCCCACCCCCAATGCCCCTTTAAAATAAATCTTAGATAAGTAGCCCACCCCGTCCTCCCTGCACCCCTTTAAATCACTAGCTCAACTATTTTTTCTTTGAAAGTCATTGCCTGGACTAGATTTTTAAGGAACGCATTATTGATATCATGCTGACTTGACTCCCCCCCCCTTTTAAAAGTTACAACAACTATGAAAATGTCATATCCAAAGTACCATTATAACCATTATCCGTCTCCATATTGAAATCAAAAAGGCAGAACATGGCTTGAGTATTAGAGAGCTATATTAGCCCACAATGCCAGATAATTTTAATGGTTGAGATTAAAATAAATACATAAAATTCTCCTATCTCATTTCAGCATCAGAACAGTAGGAGTCCTTACTGTGTCCTTTATTCCTTTTCATTTCTGTTTCTACTAATGCAGCACAGATTTTGAACAATACTCTCACAGACTTCAAATGGGAATGAAAATTATATCTAAGTAAGTAGGAAGGGGAAATCTGACACTGTTATAATAATTTTGCGTGGAAACAAAACTACTTATATTTATTTTATGGGACAGTTTAAATTTATTATATGTTGCATATAATTTCCTGTCTCATTTTTTTTTAGTGTTCTTGGAATTCATTCTAGGATGGCTTACTTTGTCACTTACCCTCATCCCTCTGTTGAATTTGCTGTAAAGAATTTCCCAGAAAGGCAAAAAGCCCAAAGCACCACTCTAAGGAATGGTGGAAGACTTAGAATAAATTCTGTAAAACCAATGAAGAGGCAAATAGAAACTGAAAATTAATGTACTCTAGTATCAGTGTATATACTACTTATTTCTCTACATAAATAGAGAAAGGAACCCAGTTATAAGATGTATCCAAATAATTCACAGGTGGTGAAACTATTAGAGTTCTGCAGATGCTTGCCTCATAAGCAGAATAAATCTCGCATGCTACATATACTGCTTTCTCTCCGGTCACCCGTCCATAATGCCTTCCGATTTCACCACAACTATTTTGGTTATTTTTATAAGAAATTGGGACAAAGTCTATATCTGGCAAGCAAGAGAGACTGCTCATATGTGAAAGGAAATACTAACCAGTGTGTTTAAAAGGAAATAAAAGCTTTTATCCATTTCTGAGAAATACAGCACAATCTGGGTACAGTGAACTCTGGTATGGAGAAACTCCATTGGATAGAGAAGTAGAAGGAAAATTCCAGATTGCTTCAATGGACTGCAGGAAGCTTAATGAAGTCCCAGCTATAATGAATGAATGCCAAACTTAGAGGTAAATTGTTCAGTGAAAAAAAAATGTTTCCCCAAGAAGATGATTCACAGTGTCCTAGTACTACACAGCAAATTATGCTAATTCTGAAGTGATCACTTTTTTAACATGAATATCTCTGCCAGACAGACACACACACACCCAAGATGTGCAAATGCTCACTTGAAATTTTAAGCAGCTATTTAGGCCCAGATTCTAAATTGGTACTAACCAGCTAAGGATCAGTTTTCAGCTAGTACCACATTTACAATGGTCTGTTTCTATTTAGTTTTGGCATCGCTATTTTAAGTATAATGTAGAGATGGGCAAATGTTTAAACACCAGCTAACCCAGTCTAGCCATGGAAGACACTGTAATGACATTTATTTGCAGAGTGCTCTCTATCATTCTTGAAAGGAAGGTAAAGCATTTGAGTATGGCATTGGGAAACTGCTCCAGGTATTAAACCTTTCCAGCAAAGCACAATCCCCACAGGAATCCTCTTCTGGATGTGATACTCTAGAAATGAATATGGAACTACTTTTCCACAGGTAATTAGATACAGAATCCATGCTATATTTCCATAGTGCGGTCCCAAAGCAACATGTAGCCTCAGGATTTGTTACAAACTGAAAACTTCAGGCCTGCTGTGCAAGTCTGGCACAAATCCAGAATTGTGTACATTTCTGGGTGGAAACTACCTGAAACTCAGTGGATTTTTCATAGGTTTCAGCAGAAACTAGGCAACTGGCTTTAGAGCAGGTTTGGTTTAACTGTTGGCTATTACCCAAATCCAAACACTTAAGGTGAAAGTCAAGGAGTAAGAACACATGCACATTACATCTGCCAAGTTCCTACACAGCTCTGCAAAAGAGCCAACCTCCTGGATGCTGGGGTATGCACGTTTGTACAGCTAACACCACTAATGTTCAGAGACATCAAAATGTATTTGCAAGATCATGTCTTGATCGTAAAGGTGAAATTCCACCTTTGCAGAGAGCCAGCACAATAAAAGCTTCCACTCTGATTAACCTTGCTCCACATGGAGACTTCTATCCCTCATTTCCAACTTCCTCCTATGTGAGGAGCATCTCCTAGGGATGGATGGATTATCCAAACATTAGCTGAATGCCTGATTAAAACCAAACCTTTGGGGTTAAGATCTGAATTTGTTCTAGAATCCCTTCTCCCTCTGGTGGCCACCTAAGACAGTGCTATTTTCACTGATAAAGATGCAGGCCTCAACAGGAGCAACAGCTTCTCTGCTGTACCCCTGGCATCTTAATGGCAAATCTCACACACTCTGACATGCAGTGAAACCTCAGCACTCTCGTCAGAAGGGAGCAAACCACAAAAAGGGATAAAGCACAAGAGATTCATGTTGGGACAAGCATTGACCATCACCAAACACTCAAATAGAGTCTTGCCCATCACTAAACTCTATTGAGAAGCTTCTCCATCACTAAGCAAAGATGGGCTGGAACCTCTAATAGATGAGGGTAGCTCCTCTGCCTATTTCTTCTTTTCCTGGTCTCCCCTTGCCCTCTATTCTTTCTCTGTCTCACTTACTTTCCCTACATTATGTTTTCAGCACCTCCTCCCTTATTTTCTGTATCCCCTTATTTCCTTTTAACTCTCTATGTTGTACTCTTTTCTAGCTTAACCCACATCATTCTGGCCTACTCACTCCAGACTCATCCTAGCAACCATGCATATAGTTTGGCAACATTACCAGTAACTCAGACCTAAGGAATAAACCTAGTAGCCAGCAATTGCCATGAAAAATGATGGTACCCACTGACCAAGGCAATGGTGATGAGATAAGCCAACCACTCCTTTCTGTGAGTGCTAGAAAAGAAGAAAGTCTTGTGACTCCTACTAGGGGCTGTTCCTGGGCTCTGTTTTGGCAGCTCCAATTTTCATATAAGTCTGCTCACTTTTTGATGCATTTGAAGGCTGCTGACACAACTACCAATGGCTACTGAAAGAAAGAAGCACTCTATCTTTCCCTCTATATTCCGCATTTGACCCCAGAGTATCCTAGTTACAGCAAATGGTGGCGAGCATCTTCACTATTACACCCTTGGCACAGCTTCCTGGTTATCATCATGGGAATGACCTCGCTATTCTATCCCTCTCCCAACCTCTGTTTTTGGAAGCAGCATCAGTGCCTGCCTCTGCTAACGTTCAGTACCATAGTGAAGTGAAATAGGTCTTTTTTAAAATCAGTTTCACTGTTGCCAACAGGCTACATAGCAGTTTGAGAAAGCAGCTATGAGCAGCAGCAGAGACAATGATGCTGTTTGCAGTCTAAGGCCAACAGCATTGCACACCAGATAACCATCCAAATGTGATCCAATCACAACCATAAGGTCTAGAGACTTTTCTTTTTAAACGAAAACACAAATTACTTAGGAGTTTCTTTGGAAAGCTTCTTATTTCCTCCTGAATGGACTGTTCAAGCATTACACTAAATTAACTAGTTCATTAAGTTAATTACTGATTGTCTAGTTCCTTCAGTTAACACACAGTATCCAGACCAGTATGACTATGGCTGAATAAGTTCTGGGTTCTAGCTTCTCTAGGGAGTTTTATTGCATGACCCTTTTTATTTTCTTTCACTAGGCCCAAGAATTATGCTAAAGACATAAAATCATACTACAAACCCAACCCCCTAAGAGGAGACTAGTGATACAGCTGACCTAGCCCAAGAGTCTTTATTAAGGTCCAAATTCCATTTATTTCAATAGGAGTTTTGCCTGCTTAAGGATTTGGGCGCAAAGAACAAAATCCCACCACTAGCTCAGTTCATCTGATTATAGCATTTCCCATAAAGCCTTGCTTTTAGTTAGTGGAGGGACAGTTAATGGCACGCTTAGAAAAGCAATCTGGAAAAGTTCAGCATAGCAAGCCTAGGCATGAAATTCTACAACAAGATATCAAGAAGCTGATATATTACACACACTTACTAGTGTCTTGGCAATTCATATAAAGAAAACTGCATGTTGTATAGATGTGAAATGTTCGGAGACTGTGCGTAGTGGCCAGGTTTCCAAATGCCAGAACTGTGCAAAGTTTTGAGCGCAACCCCATTCGCATGAATAAAGCCTCCATTTGTAAGTATGAACTTAGTAGTTCAGTGTGCACCTACTCAGCTAGAATGTTCAAATGCCAATTTGCACACACAAATGAGGGTTCATAGAAATTGTACATTTGCAGTGTTGGAGTCCATGCTGGAAAATCCAAACCAACACAGCTATAAATGTAGAAACAGATGGGCAGACATATAAGTGATAGCTATAGCTCTCAGAAGGAAAATGACAGAGTCAACCTTTCTACATTGAGCTGTGAACAAGGAATTTAACATTTGCTCCACAGAATAGTTATGCTTATGGTCATCTTAGACAGATCAAGTTAGATAACAGAAGAGTAGAGTGCCAGAGAACCTGAAAGGAATGGACTCTTGTGCTTGATTAGTTTCCATGTATAAATTAGTGCAGAGAAAAAAAGAATGTCTACAGACACATGTACTTTATTATCATTCCTAGTGTTATTCCTGCACAACTACCACAATAGCAAGCCAGAGAGCTAAAAACCACTAAAAAGAAGCAAACAGCAAATGCAAATGTGATTAAATGCCTTTCTGACAAGAAGTGGCTTGACTTCAAGTTTGGATGAACACGCGTCAATGGCCAGTCTCAGAGTTCTGTGGTTTGCTTGTGATGGGTTTTTATTTTTAAATGAATAGAAGGGGAGATCTTTGGAACAGAACGCCTGCTCGGTTTTTGTTTCCCTTAAAAGAGGTGTCTTACAACTTACCGAGCATGGAAAATGTTGAAGGACAATGAGTAAAATTCCCCAAATGCCTCATCTTAGTTGAGAGGAAAAACATATATTTTAAATAGCCTGCTTTAACTCTTGCAGACTTAAATCCTGGGCACTATGTTCTACAGCAATAAACAAGTAAAATAACTGACCCTAAAGTCCTTCGTCACTGAAAACACCCCATCGAAGTCAAAAGGATTTTGCCCTCATTTAATTTCAAGGAGCCCTGGAGGGCTTGCACATGTCAGCAATCATTGCTACATCTTTTTAGAGGGTGCCAACTGGTCCAATGATCTGTCCCTGCTTTGCTGGTTAGTGTGAAGAGGCAGAGAGACTAGCATTGCAGCTGCCTCTAGATTCCACCTCCTGTCTTCTAGCATCAGCAATGCAAAGGCTGAGTTTGTATCTGGACTCTGAACTTTTCCTGCTGCTGAACCACGCAGAACAAGCCGTGGTCTAGCCTTAAACATCTTATTCTTTCAGGAGGGTTTATTGACCACACATGCATGCATGAACGCACGCAGAGCAACATGTGATAAGAGACTTTAACAGAAATCTGTGAACTTTTTCTATAGAGAAAATAATGCTTCTTCCTGTGAGCAGTTCCATTATAGTCAGTGGGACTACCTGCACTGGAAGGACCTCTCAAGGTGCTTATGTTTTGCAAGGCTGAGAAGTTAACATTGAAAGTGCAGCTTCACTCTCTGACTTTACTTGCAGATCTCTAGCCCAAATGATTCAATGAGGTTGGAGATTTTACAAATTAAGGCAATACTCAATCCAGCATCAACATGCCTGATCCATAGCCTATGTCAAGGGGAGTTTCCATTAATTTCAGTGGACTTTGCATCAGTCTCTTTATAAATTTACTGCATGATACACTCTAGCAGTAATACACATATCAATACATCCCAACACTTCCCCACATTAACTTCCAAGTCAAAACCCTGTAGTCTTTACTCAGTTAGAACTGTCACAGAAAGCCAATAAGGGATTTGCCTGAGTGAGGACTAAGAAGAGAATGCCCTGCCTATGAAAAAGAAGGTTTTCTTGTTTCACGTCACTATTCTTAAGACACAAAGAGTTTTATTTTACACATCTCAGGGTGGGGGAGAGCAAAAAAGTCACACAAACACAAACTGGTATAGTATTAAATATAATGCATAATGGTTGGCAAGAGAAAGCACTATTTATTTTCATGAATTAGGGACTGAGTGCACAATTCACATGGGGTGCAGTGGAGTAAGTACAAGTGGGGAGGTTAGCGTATTAACATGGGGTCGAATCCTACAGCTTTTACTTGCTCTTAAGAAATGCTCCTACTGATTTCCATGAGTGAAGGATCTGGCTCATAATGCATAACAGTTGCCAAGCTAATAAACTTTTTATTTCTTAAGGAGTGAATATTCAACCCCCTCATGTCTCTGTACAGGACTTTTTGTGTGATTTACATTTGATTATACATTCAAAAGAGCCTTTTTGTAAAAAAAAAATTATGGAAGATATTTATATTCACTAGTATTTTGGATAGTCATATTTAATAATCTGTGCATTGATATGATAGAGACCTGACAAAGATCCATAGCATGCATTTTGAATAGGGTTATATCATTTCTGATACTCTAATGGCTATCAAATAACTCATTATTAACATCAGCACACAATGATTAGCACATTTTGTTTCAGTCACAGGCATATGAACATGAGCTCATTTTGATCTTAATGGAAATATCATCTTTGGAATAAAATAATGATTCTTCAGTTATTAAAGTTTATAAAATATCCATGTCATATTACAGTCAAAGTTGTAAATAAATGTTTTTTAAAAAAAACAAGAGTTTTTCCTTTCAATCACTATTTATTTAGTAATCAAATCATCCAATAAGGCTTAGCCAACATGCATGCCCAGGACACTGTCCCGATAAAGGCATGTGCATTATTATTAATGTTTTAACAGAAGACTTTTTGGAGAGTGAATGTGCACATCATGCCCATAAAATGAAGTATGAGTCACAATGGAACATTTATTTTCAGTCAAACAATGCAGCAACAGCGAACAGCTGTAGAGCATCTTATCAGTCTCATTAGGAGAAGCTTACAATAAAATAAACAAACAACATCCACCAACAACAATCAAGTCTGTATCTCTAATGAACACCTGAGATCACAGAATAATATTTTGCTTCCAAAACTCAGAGTTAACTCGTCTCTCTAATGACTTACAGTAATTATCAGAGATAATCCGAGCTGACTGCAAAGGTCCCAGTACATTCTGTACCTGGTTTCTCTACATTTGCCGAGTAAAAATAATTTTTTTTTAAAATGGGAAAGAAAACCCAACCCCCAATACATAAAATTCCAGAAAGACCACAAAGTTTTATAGTTTGATTTCAACAGGGAAAAAAGGCTGTTGTCCAAATTCCAAGCATTGAAAATACCATTCACAGTTCATTTCTCCCGACATTTATATAATCTATGCCAACATTAACCTTTTGGTTCTACCTGGCACAACCTATGCTAATAAGACCCCTCGCGGCGTCCCAGAGCCTAGATGTTCACACTGCTGTTTTATAGCCCTGCAGCCTGAACCCTGTGGGCTCAAGTCAGCTGACATGGGCTAGCCCCAGCTGTTTAACTGCAGTGTAGACATGCCCCCAGAACCTGTGTGCTGTTAAAGGGGTTGCTGCCTGTGGAATGATCTCTTTTATCTAGGTCTTAAAAGAGTTTGAAAAATGGATTTCTCTCTCTCTCTCTAGCTGCAACAGTTAAGTATTGAAATAAAAGAAATGACATTTACCAGGAGCAAAGATGCCAGGAGCAGGGTGCCAGCAGTTGCCCAACGGAGGCATTCCATGCTTGGATCCTTGCCGCAATCTCAATCGGACACTGAATAAGCTGCTAAGTGCTCCTCTGCCTGCTGTCACATCCAGTACTGGTGCTAACACTTCAGCCCTGCCTATCAGCTTCCATCAGCTCTGCTCACATTTCCTGACTAAGGGGTGGGTGGCTGGGGGGGGGGAGCTGAATGGAATCTCTCTCTGAGCAGGCAGCCAGCCAATCAGGATCTTGCTAATCAGACATGCAGAATAACAAAGCCAAGGGGTCCAGGGAAAGTATAACAGGGAAAAGAAAAAGGGGGAAGAAATGAGAGAGAAAAATGGAAAAACTGAAGGTAGTGCTCTGCCTTTAGTTAACCCTGCTCAAGAGATAGTCCTATTCCCCTCAAGCTGTTTGTGGTTCCTGCTGGTACAGTAGCACTCTTTCTAACTGTGCATTGTTCCGTTTAGGAATGAAAATCTGTGTCGATGTAGAACACATGCCATAAAGGGCACAAAGACAGAAATTTGCCAAAGAAAAAAACAGATTCTACTTAAATAAGTTTCTCCTTTAAGGGAGCATGGACTATGCAAATCCTTTAAAGCCACTTAGCCATAAAACAGCATTCCCCACCCTCAACCTCTTGTTTATATATCTATTTCTGATTGGTTTCAATATTTCCTGCTCTATAAGAGTGATGGCAGCCATACAGTGGGAACTAAGTCAGCTGGGAAAGTTGCTAGTCCCTAAAATAATGAAGAAAGACTCATACTTCGTTTTCACCTGAAGAACAGCAATTTCAATTATCCACATTCCAAAGGGTACAAGATACTGATTGAGGGACATGCTTGCTTAGCTCCTTCAATAAATGATTTTTTCCCAACTTTTTTCCTTGGAACTCAGTTGAAAAAAATCATTTGTCTCAACCCAACAATTACATGTTTAAGCAATGCATCCTCCTCTTTTAGCAGAGAAAGTAGGGGGTGCCACAGCCCAGTACTGGAGGGTCTGTGACCCAGTACTGGATCCCATCCTGTAGTTTGAAAACCACTGAATTAGGTAATTGACAGTCTGGATCTATACTGATCAGTTTCTCATTGAGGTCCTTGACACCTACCACAGGTGCCTATCTGTTGCTCCTTCCCATCATAAGACCATGTTTATTAAAAACAAACAAATGAAAAAAACACTTGCCACACAAGACCGTGCTTATTTAAAAAAAAGAAAAAAAAGAAAAAAAAGCCCAAACCACCACCACCAACATTAATAATCAGCCAAACTTTTTACATGTTTAAGCAGAAATCTTTCCCATTAGGTGTCTGCTCCATCCTATAGCTTTCTGGAAAATTTCAGCCAAAATGGTTCAGCCATTGCAGAGAATGAGACTAAGGTAAGGTAAATTGTTTAGCCTTTGTTAAAAACTTCAAGCAGCCTTTTCTTTCAATTTGCTCTAGCACCCTCATGTTTTGGAGCAGGGCCTGAAATTTGCCCATGGCTGGCCTTTGTGTCTTGGATGTGCCACTTACTGCCCTTGTGAAGGTCTGCCATCTTATAAGTAATTTAAAAAATCACAGGTCACACATGGCTCCTCACCTGTGTACAGGATCCTAACCTCCCCATTGCTGGTCCAAGCTCTTATCCTCTCTGCGTTCAAGCGAGGCAGTTTTTTCAGTTGTCTTTTTTAAAGAAACCGTAAGAAATTACACAAGATTAAAAAAAACCCCTAAGACAAAAGAGCTTTAAGATTGCCAAATCAAGCACTGAGAAGTAAGAAAATAGAAGTATCCAGGTAGGTTGCACAACCTTAATTCAGCCATCTTGTGCCTATGCATTATACTACATTATGATAATAGTCATGTAATAAAATAGAATCACAGGGCATATACACTAGGGAACCAAACTAATGGTGCTTGTGTAACCTCAGTCCTGGACTTTCCTAACTTTTTGAGTGCATCACTGTGACTGTGCAGCTTTAATAATGTTGTTTTAACTTTTTTTTGTGTAGAATGCATTCTAGTAATTTCAAAAGTGGCCCCTTAGTGAATTAATATTTTGGGCATTCAATTTTGGATACTTAGGGCCAGATTTTAACGCTGTTCATCCAGAACTTGTTTGGAGCATCCAGAATTTCAGCTGCAGGTAAAAGAAGCAGCAAGTGCTACACGCCATCTGTATTAGATATGAAATATTCAAGTTGGTTACCCAAAAACAGAGCAACTGTATATTTGAGGGCACTTTTGAAAATTTAGCCCTAAGAATTTCCTGGGATTAATGGGTTTTACTCCTGATTCATCACTGACTAATTGCACAACCTTGGGCAAGTCACTTGATTTATTTAAGCCTGGCCTATTAAAGTGATTAGCAAAGCTCACACAAGTCAACAACAGAACTAGGAATAAAACCAGAAGAACTGGGAGACATACTCTAACTACCAGGCAGCGCTGTAAAGTTTAATATGTTGGTTTGCACCACAGTATTTCAAGTGATCTCAGTAAGATGCTTTATCCAGATGTGCACAAAACTCTGCTTCTTATGTTCAAGCCCATACTGCTTAACTACTAACTACCTACATTTTAAGGGATGTACCAATTAGACATGGACCCACCCTTAAAATTCCAGTTCCTATTTCAGACTGAAGTTAAAGTACAATAGTATTCCAAGAGCGAGCAGTTGAAGTGGAAAAGCAGATATGACGCTACGAATGCCCACCCCAGATTTACTGACTTTTGAAATGCCTTGTCCAGCTTTGGGAAAGGTAAGACTCTCTAAAGGCAAGTAAGTCATTATCTAAAGCTAGTATAACTGGAGCACAACTTACAATACCACCATTGTTCTGTGCACAGAACTCCCACTGAAGTCAGTGAGAATTTTGCAAATCATGGCAGAAAAAATAGATTAGTAGTAACCAAATGGTGTACCCTGAAATCCTCAGATGTCTAAAAATGTGATTTGGCTCCAAAGAACTCATTTTTGTTCAGGACTGATACTTAATCAATAGCAGAGCTGTGCAAGACTTTCATAATGAAACAAAATGGTGCAAGGCTCACCTGAGTTTGGATTTTGTTCCATATTTAAAACTCAGTCCAGGTTCAGGAATTTAGGTCCATTTTCAGTTTCAAAACAAAGCCATACAAAACCCATAGTTCTGACATTAAGCCAGGTGAAATTGCACAATTTGGAGAGTTTGGTTTTGAGTTTCTGAATGCATTTGAACCAAGAATTCAAAGTGAACTTTAGGGAGTGGAAAGTCACATGAATCAAATCCAAAGAAAAGGTCCATGCACGCTTTTGCACTGCAAAAGCATTAAGTTTTATAGAAATTTCAGCCCAAACCTGATTCCACATGACTCAAAGACAAAACTTCAACTGAGAGAACTGGATTCTAAATCACAGCTATAGTAAATCCACTTTTGAGCCCCGAGAATGATTACTTCTGGTATCTGTGCTGACCATTAGCTACACTCCTTTTCTCCCCTTTCAGGTGTTTCAGTTAAAGCAGTCCACACGTCTGTAAGTGGCAGTGTTAGTTAGCAGCAGCACACACCAATGAGAGAGTACATGAAATGAGAGCAGAAATGAACGACGGTGTCAGTACTGCCTGAAGCATCATTCCAAGCGGTACGGACTTAACAATGCTTAATTTAAAAAACACAAGCCACGGAAAGAGAAAGCTGGTAACATCAATACGCTTGATAGCAGGAAAGAGTGAACTGAACAGTGGAGTTGATCTCCCAAGGGAAAGTGCCTTAATGGTTTTCACTCAGAAGCCACCTCTCTCTTTTCTGGAGGCTGAACCTCCTTTTTACCCCATCAGGAATGCAGTGACCAATATTTTTTATTTCATTTTATTTTTCAGTTAGCTGTTATTCTTAGATTACCTTTTATTAGTCTGGATTGGTTTCTGGGATGTTGGATCCTCATATAACCATGGAAAGTGGGAGGGAGCCAGTGGTTATAAACGAGCTTGAGACAGGATATGCTTGGTTGCATGTGTGAGTGTGAGACAGGGTATTTAATGGCTGTGAAAGTTGCCAGATTGACAGCTGTGAGGACCACAAGTTCCTGTTTGCTCCAAGTGAAGTTTACCTTTTTGCACAAGGCTGATGCACCTTTTAAATCCTACATAAATTCTTTTTTGGAGGTATAAGTGATGCAGAGCCCTTGTGCAAGCCCTCCATGTGGGGAGAAATTTCTCCTCACAAAACAAACACTGCAGTGCTCTGAACTGTGCAGGTTTCCTTGTTTTTACCTGTAAGAATGACTTCTATGGGTGTAAGAATAGTTCACTCCCCAGACCCATTCAGTCCTGGGCCTTTATGCTGAGAATAACTTCTAAAAAGACTGCCAAATAATATTGGTAACCTGCAGTGAGGCAGCCTGGGAATTACACTGAGGCAACCAACCTATTATAGGTACTTTTATAGCCCCCATCAGTCCAGCATCTGAGCACCTTACACTCTTAAAGACATTTATTGTTCTGAAATTATTCTCCAGAACTGGCTCCTGCCATATTGAAATATGCAGAGCACATCCAACAATGAGTTTATCATCAAGAAAAAGGACAAACTGCCTAGATTACAGATTAGGGAGTCAATGGCCCATGAGGAAAGCGGCTTGTGGGAGGTGGCTGTTTGCACGGCCTATCCTACAACCTTGTTGAGCAGTAATGGTCTGTGAACCTTTGGTAGCAAAAAGACTCTCTCTCTTTCATGCACACAAAGACATAAAGAATAATAAATACATTTAAAAATAGTTCATAAAACTTGCATTGTGCTCCTCACAATAATGTAATATATATTCATAGTTTTCCACTGGTAGGGCGTGGTAGTTTAGTGGCTTAGCCAAACATCTTGGACTGGCATGCTTCTGATCTGAGTCACAACATCAAAACAAGGGAATTCTGCAAAAGAAAATAGAAATCTGCTTTTCCATTCTATTCTGGAGGGGAATCCAAGGTACAAACAACAAGCAAATTTCCATCACAACATTTAGGCATGACTAGTTTCTCAGATTTATCCCCACTTTCCATTGTGTTGACACCATTCTCCCTTGCATCCTTGTTATACCCCTCCCCATTGGCTGATAGCCTCTCCCGCCTTCAGTTGTCTTCTAGTCAGACTAACAAGGTGAGTGCAGTCTTTTAGTTCAATTCCAGTGTCAATCCGTGAACTGGCTAAAACCAGACTCGTAAGTACAGCGGGGCTTTGCTCCAGGCGTGCTGAGTGGCTCCATTATGGGCGTGTTCCCTGCCGATCGCTCCAGGTGCTGGCTATTGTAAGGGGTGTATTCCGACCAGAACGTGCCCTGGGCACTGGCTTCTTTAGTTACGCCTCTGGCTAAAAAAATGTAATGCCATGACATCAGATAGTAGTGAAGGTCTCCTGAAGAATGACCATGACACTAAGCTCTGTCTCCAGATCACCTGACTGCTTTCCCCCAATCACTCCCTTCCCTCCCAAACACAATTAATCACACTGGGATAATCCTAGCCATCAGCTTGTCGGAAGCTATGTATTGTTCACATTAGTGGTATTGGTTCTAGACAACCAAAATATGTGGAGTTACTAAAAGTTATTAGCTTTGTAACCCTAAAAACAAGTGTGTTAGCTCTACTCTGAATGCACCCCACTTTTTGATGGCAGTCAATGGGAGATACACAAGGTACATAAAATACCTTGCATGTCTCCTGTTGCCTTACTAATTCCCACCTCCCTTCCTGGACACACTGTGCTAAGGTGATCAGAAATGTCACCTGGGCAACTTAGCACTACTCCAGTTATGGGGCTGGAGTTATACTGTCAAGCTGAAAATCGGCTGAGTGTGTCTTGACACATAACTCAACTGAACCCAGGAGAGTGCACTGACAATGGTGAATTTGCCACCATTAGTACAGACATATCCTTAGTGGTGGAAGTTATCACATATTAATGTTTTCAGCCTCCTCTTCCTGCCATACCTTGTACTGTGGATATTTTCCAGTTCTGGAAATACTCCCTTCCTGTCCTAGCTATTTATATGCCTCACCAACACCACAATATCTGAGCATCTTTTTAATGAATCTGTCCTCAGAACAGCCCTGTGAGGAGGGCAAATACTAATTTCCCCTCATTTTGCAAACAAGGAACTAATAGGGTCTGGGGCCAGAAGGGACCAAGATGACCATCTAGTCTGACCTCCTGCACAATGCAGGCCACAAAAACTCATCCACCTCCACCTGTAATAAGCCTTTAACCTATGACTGAGTTATTCAAGTCCTCAAATCATGATTTAAAGACTAAGATAGAGAGAATCCACCAGCAATCCTACTGAGAAAGGCACCCCCCACCCCCAAGCCTTTGCCAATCTGCCTTAGGAGAAAATCACTTTCTGACCCTAACATGGCAATCAGTTAAACTCTGGGGATGTGAGCAAGACTCATCAGTCAGGCACCCAAGAAAGAATTCTCTGTGATTACTGAGAACCCACCCCATCAACTGTCCCATCAGCACAGCCACCACCAGGAGCCAAAGATCAGTCAATTGCCAAATGAGGCTGTCCTGAAGTACAGAGACACTAAGTCACTTGCCAAACACACACGTCTATGGTGGAACTGATCACTGGCCCATCAAGTCCACCAAGCACTGTAACCACACAGTGCTTCTGTGAGTTTCCACAGCTGAGTGAATACGGCTACTTGTCATTCTAAGCACTGAGCTGTAGGTATGTCTATATCTGTATGCATGTATCTCACTCCTTATTGTAAACTCATTCAGGCAGGGAATTTCTTGCTCTACCCTGTAAAGAGCAGACATACATACAGAATTATATACATACCACCACCCAAAGGACTGAAGGCCCCAATCTGCAGCGAGCACTGTTCACATAAATCCGTCTCCCCATGCTGCCAACCCTTGTGATTTTTTTCATTGTGTCTCTGAGGAGCTCTTTGCAGGAACAGGGTATAGTCCCCTCCCCCATCTTTGGTAAACTTGCAAACTAATGTGGACCCAGTATGAGCTTTGAAAGTTACACATGACTTGATTTAAAAAATACATGAATTAGTGCTTCCTCAGCTTGTTAACCTGCAATGCTGTGCTTTCCTTCTACATCCACCCCCTCCAAGCAGTTTGCAAAGTTTGCATAATTCTTTGGGTAGATTTTTTTTTTTTTGGCCTTTCCAAAACAATACTCTTCTTTTTCTCAAAAATCAACTTCTTACAAACAAACAAACATGCAAAAAGAAAAAAAAAACCTACACACATAAGAGCAACAGTCAAG
This sequence comes from Podocnemis expansa, assembly GCA_007922195.1. NCBI lineage: Eukaryota > Metazoa > Chordata > Testudines > Podocnemididae > Podocnemis > Podocnemis expansa. The sequence goes on from ML681982.1 coordinate 1,600,734, forward strand.
TAAATCAGCTGAAACTGCCAAAAAATGTCATCAAGAAAAGAGGTTTCAATTTCAAGATCACAATAAACAAAGAAAAAAGAGGGTTTAAACTAGAGAAGGACTCAAGATGTGCATCTTAGATGAGGATTTCAAAACCCTTAGCTTAGGTGAGGCTGTTGGTGTTCGACCCAGTATGACGGAGGCTATTTGCAATATTTAACTCTGCACCTAGATTTAGATATCCAAGGCTTCCAGAATCCAGTGGAGAGGTGGACTCAGGTTTACTGTTTGGGCCCATTTCTAGTTCTGATGATTATGAATGCCTGGAAAGCATGAAGTAGACATTGAAATGATGAAGCAGGATTTTTTAATAGAGTGCATTCTAAAGGAATCTTTTTGCCATCTAATGGCTTTCATATGTCAGAATATCAGTGGAGGTCTTCAGCAAATGGAACTCCCACTAAAGGCAATGGGAGCTCTGCATGGCAAAAACCAGCAGGACTGGACATTAAATGAGCAATATTAGTGCATATTAGTGTTTGAAATAAATAGCGCTACACTACAGATTACAGCATAGTCCATTTAAATGCTGAAAATGTTGCGGCTCCTGTGATTTAATGATAATAATTAGGGTGCAGTACTGACAAAAAGGCAAATCAAAGCACATTTAGAAATATATAAAGAAAAAACCAATAATAAAACAAAGATAAATGGTGGGATTTTTGGAGCAGCACTAGACTCAAACTGCTGCAATACATGCACATAAATGGAAAAGCTATTTGGTGAAATATTTGAAACATATGGTTTTGTTTGTGTTCCTTGCAAATGTTTGAAAACAGCAAGCAACTCTTACCTGTATACAGTTCTGACCATGAATGCACTATTATGTTATAACAAAAATGTATTTATAAGCAACCAGTAAAATACTGGAAGAAATCATAATGTTAATAACTAAGAAGCTATCAAGTTCCATATTGAATTTCTCAGCACTAAAGCTTGCCATGCAAAGGGCAGCAATTTTTATTTGATGGATTAAACAGTTTCAGTACAGTAGAAATACAGGAAATGATTAAATAAAACAGATAATTTTCTTCCCTTAAGCAGAGCAGAAAAAATTCTCAGCATCAGCTAAACAGGTGAAAAAGCAAATCTTTTCTTTAAGTTTCTCTCTCTCACTGGAACCCCGCTCTGCACCACAAGTTGAGGCGCTCTATATCCAAACCCAAACATGGATCAGAATTTCATTACTCAGACCAGTTTCTAGCTAGTGAAGATCCACTGGTGCTGGTTCATCATCTATGAAAGGAATATTACAGCTGGTATTGTGCAGTTTGCAAGTTGATCATCCTCATTCTATACCTGTTGGATCCAATTCTCACCCCGAAAGAGGAATTCAGGAACAATTGCATTGCAGTCAATGGAACTTCAACAGTCTAAAACTTATGCAAGTGGGAGGAGAAATTATGCCCTCAATTTGTATTTTAGGCATAAACAAGTCATTTAATCATGAAACTGAATATGTGCAAGTACATAAAAGCCAGCATTACATTGAATAAATGAGCTGGAAGGAGGTGCTTATGTAATAAATGCCCATAGAAGCCAAACACTGCATATCTGTGGCATTCCTGATTTTCACTAATCTGAGGGGCAAACAGCACCAAGATTAGCTCTAAGCCCAAATACAAGAACTGAAACCTTTGTAGAGTTGAGGCAATTCCTTCTTCCACTTATGTCAATGAGCATCACAGGCATGAAGCCAATCCTAAGACAACATTTTACTGGGTAGAAACAGGAAAGCTCTTTGGACTGAATCTAATATCTAACCATGATTCCATTTTTTAGGGAAAAAAAAAGAAAGTGTGCACTCAGTTACATGGGTATAAATCCACTGGAACTCCATCAAAACCAACAACCTCACTGCTACAGAATTTGGCCTAGAGCTTAGTGAAAGTGGACTACATGGGCTTTCAGGGTTCATGCAAGCCTATTCTGAAGCAGTTACATTTCAAGCAGTCTGTGGCAAGGTACATGAATTTGCATTGCAGCAATACAAGAGCTGTCACTTTTTTCTTCTCGCTTTGACCATATCACCAATTCTGTTAAGAGTTCAGAATACAAGATAAAACAGAACAGTTATGTTTGTACTGTTGGTCTGCATTGTAATTGGTCTATGGATAACCAGAACATTGTGATTTCCTTTGCAGGTAATTCTTTAACATTTATGAGCACAAACAGCCCTGTACTATTAAAAAAAGAGAGAGTAAATGATATGCCACTGGGTCATAAAAGGCTGTCAGCTCATCAATGGCTTCCTATGATGTCATCATCAACTGTGATGCTAAAGCATTTAAGTTACAAGAAGCTGCAGATGAAATTACAGTTTTGGTACTGACCCAGCAATAGAGCTCCATACGGCTAACAGAGTACACTTTAATGTTTCCTTATCCCTATAAAATACTTCAAAGGTTTGATTTTCAAAGGCTTAAGTATAGCTGGCCATTTGGAAAGATGCATCCAACACAAAAGATTTTCTGTTTGAAAAAGCAGCCAGTAGTGCAATGTAACAGGTGAAGTTCAGAAAGTGCTGGGCTCTTCAGGATTGTGAAATCACTGGATTATCTAGGTATCACTGTCTAGAAAACTGGACATTTGTCTGCCTTAGCTAATCTTTATGTACCTATCGCAATGCCTTCTAGGTGCCAGTGGTAATAATATGCACTTCTAGGCCTTCTATGCGAGAAATGAAAAGTGCTTTTATGCCATCGATTAATGTAGCCTATAATAAATCATTACCTTATTTATCACTGTGTGGTAAGGAATCATTATCTGTATTTTACAGTTGCAGAAAGTGATGCATAAGGAAGTAAATTGATTGACTTGCCCAACATCATACAAGAATTATCTAGCAGAGTTCTGAATGGAATCCAGGCCTCCTGATTCCCAATCCTGTGTCTTGTTATAATTTATACTATCATACCACAGTCACAAACATTTTATCTTCTTCCTTGGCCACCTGGAACATAGATAGCCAACACTGTTTTAAAAAAGAGTCTCAAGCATAGCATGTTTTATGTACAACACTGTAAAAGTCAAGTTTCTTGAGGCTATCTTAGTTAAACTGCAGCTACCTTGGTTGTATGTCCCACATGCTGAGGAAATCCAAACCCACAGATGCGCACTGACCAGTAGGGGAACTTTAACAACAAAAAGAACTCATTCTGAGTAAATGTGTTACATGAAACAGTATTTTAGAAACACCAAATGTAACCCTCAGATGTGTCCTTTGGCTCCCTCTGCCGTCAGTGGAACCATGCATTCATATCTATGGGCAGAATTTGGCCCCTGTTAAAGTGTTAATTTGTTGGACGGTGCTTTCTCAACTCTTGGCATGATTCTCTTCTCACTTATGCTTGTGTAAATATATTAGGAGCAGCTCCACTGGCATTAAACTTTTGTGGGAGAGAGGTGAATCAAAACCTTTAGTGGCTCCAATTTTAAAATGCGCAGTGTAAGCAGCACATTTTAAAAATAAAAAGGAATTATTCTGTTAGGTAGCAAAAGCTACTGGGCCCAGTACACCCACTGACTCCAAAAGGGATGCACTGGGTATCAGTCAGGGCAGAGTCTACACATATAATTTCAAATTCACCAATGTGGAAAAAACATCCCTGCCCTCCAATACTCGTGTTCAGTCATGGTTCGTGTTCACTCATATTCTCCTGGGGAAAATTGTACTTGCATGCTTTGACTGCTACATCTCCATGTAACAATCACATGGACTCTTCAATGATTCTGTTCAGCAAAAGTTCATTGGACCTGAGAAGTGAGGAACTATGACATCATCACCCCAGCTTTTCATCACATATTGTGTACTGAATGTAAGAAATCTTATGCATGATGTTCATGATCATTGCCTAAAGGGAAAGTAATTAAAGCAATGTATGTTCAGCAACAAATTATCAAGGGTTTAATTAAACACACTTTTGAAGTCCAAATAATTCTCTGCTTTGGGAAAAATTTCTCTCTCTGACATTCCTTGCTCTTCAATTCTTCTTTTTTCCCACACATGCAACATTTCAAAATTCAGGATCACTTTCCCTGAATTTGGAATTCGGAAGTCTGTTCAGTTGACTGAATTATATTAAGCAGCATTCTGGGGAAGCTTTCCCTGCACTTCAGTTAAAAAAAGGCGGGGGGGGGGCATGAAACTTCTAACAAGAATAATAAAAGATTAAAAATAGAGGGCTAAATTTAAACTATCTGACACTCTTTCCCAATCATACTAGCCTCAAAGACATGACAAAATGCAGGATTTGACCCATATAAATTTACTTGACAGCAATAAAATTATTTATCTTAGACATCTATAGAGATCTATTTTCAGAGTACACAGATTAGACACATAGCTACTGGATCCAGCACAGAAAAATTTAGATTTATTGATACACATACAGCTGAACTGCCTTGTGCAACAGTCCACACAACTCTGAACATACACTAATGCAGCTCTAGCTTCCTAACTGCATGTTCTAGCCTTTGCTGTGACCTTCTATGCTACCTACCTGCACACTTCACGGTTAAGTCTAGGCATCAAATGGAACAACTGAATACAGTTGAACTACATTGAACATAATGGGTCAAATTTTCAAAATACTTTTGAAAAGGCATACAGTTGTGTGCTTGTGTCTGAATTGGGAGGTTGGTACAGGCACATATACCTAGACACTCAGGCACTTGTCACATGCCTACCAGTTTTTGAAAATGTGAATCTCACTTTGCAAGATCGACATACTGCGCTAATATGCCACTGCTGTATACAGTGCAACACTTGGAAGAGCTGAGCACTTCCTGCCTGGTGCTCAGCGCCCACAACAGAATAACAGGATCAAGTCATGAATTCTCATTATGCCCTCATTTGAAATTCTCAACTAGGAGTTTTCACAGCTGGGGTCTGTAATTAATCAGATGATGTGATTATATAGTACCGTGATTGATTGTCCTATGAATTCATATATTCACCTATCCTTGCTGTTAGTTTATATATAAATCAATGTGAAGAAATAGGTGCAAGCTGCAAACTAAGGATAAGTAAGAGAAAGCTGCAAATTAAGGCCCAAGGGCTTTAGGTCTGTAAGTGAGAGAGCGACAGAGAGAGAGAGAGTCTGGCTATGGAAGGCCTCAGTCCTGAAACAGGCTGACATAACTAACTAGTTAACCAAGGGATAACCCTGTACAAATGAAGAAGATAGATTACAGTTAAACATACTAATTGTTCATATTCTGGAAAAATATGCCTCAGTGTAGCTATTAATATCACAAGATGTCTAGCAGTAATTTTCCAGGAAATTCTGCAATAACCTCCATTATGTGTTAATGAAAAAAGGCAAACTAAAAAGATCAAATATGAGAAATGGGGTACCCCTAAATTAGTGTGATGTAGAAGCACAAATAAGGAAGAGGGCTGATAGTCTTATGCAAATGAATAAATTCAGTGGGCCTAAGTGTAACACACAAGAGAATATGCTGCTGGGGGGGGGGGGGGGGGGGGCGAGCACATAAGATGATGCTTGACTGGATGGCCACCTAGTGATCACCTTATGTATCCTGATGATTCCCAGGGGCTGACAGTAAAGAAGCATTGATGCTGGATATCTTATGGTTTCTTTCCATCTTATGTTTCCATAGTTCATAGAATCATAGAATCCTAGGGTTGGAAGGGACCTCATAGGTCATCTAGTCCAACCCCCTGCCAGAGGCAGGACCACTCCCACTAAACCATCCCAGTCATGGTTTTGTCCAGCCAGGCCTTAAACACCTCCAAAGATGGAGATTTCACCACCTCCCTTGGCAGTTCATTCCAATGCTTCACCACTCGCCTAGTAAAAAAGTTTTTTCTAATATCCAGCCTCAACCTCCCTAACCGCAACTTGAGACCATTGCTCCTCGTTCTGTCCTCTGTTATTACCAAGAACAGTCGAGCTCGATCTTCCTTAGAGCATCCCTTCAAGTAGCTGAAGGTTGCTATCAAATCCCCGCTCAATCTTCTCTTCTGCAGACTAAATAAGCCTAATGCTTTCAGTCTTTCCTCATAGGGCTTGTGCTACAACACTTTAATCATTTTGGTTGCCCTCCTCTGAACTCTCTCTAGTATGTCCCTGTCCTTTTTGTAGTGGGGAGCCCAAAACTGAACACAGTATTCAAGATGTGGCCTCACCAGTGCAGAATTGAGGGGAATGATCACATCCCTTGATCTGCTGGTAACACTTCTTTTGATGCAGCCCAGTATGCCATTGGCCTTTTTGGCCGCAAGAGCACACTGCTGACTCATATCTAGCTTCCCATCCACCATGACCCCCAGGTCCTTTTCTACACTGCTGCTACTTAGCTGAATGTTTCCCAGCCTGTAGCTGTGCATGGGGTTTTTTCGTCCCAAATGCAGGATTTTACACTTGTCCTTATTGAAGCTCATAAGATTTCTATTGGCCCACTGTTCCAATTTATCTAGGTCTCCCTGAATCCTGTCCTTGCCCTCCAACGTGTCTACTGGTCCCCCCAGCTTGGTGTCATCCGCAAACTTACTGAGAATGCAGTCTATTCCATCATCGAGATCATTGATGAAAATGTTGAACAGAACCGGCCCCAGGACTGACCCCTGGGGCACCCCACTCGTGACTGGCTGCCAGCTAGACATGGAACCATTGATTCCTACATGCTGAAACCATTGATCTAGCCAGTTGTCTAACCACCTTACAGTCCACCTATCCAAACCATACTTCCTTAATTTGCCAATGTTGTGACACTCCTTAAATGAAAGTGTTAATAAAAGAACCTTTGATAATCTGGGGCTGTACAATGGCGGGCAACAGCTCCTTGTGCACATCTAGGGTCTCTAAATCAAATGATATTCCTAAGGGTGATTCTCACCTCAATAATTCAAACTTTGTACTCATTCAAGAGACGAAACCATTCACAAAGGTCCCTGTGGTCTAAGATACCCATTACTAATAACTGGAATCAATAATACCAACCGAAGCATATCAACGTTATAAAGGCTACAAGTGCATTCTTTTCAGAAAATAGCACTCAAGAGCAATTCTAAAACATGTGAAATGCCTGTTTAACAATGGATCTGCCTCCCATGAGAAGTTCTGAATTAAGAAGTGATTTGCAAATAGAAATGGTAACACCCATTCTGATGCCATAATACCCACAGAGACCAAGTCTTTTGAGGGGGCACCAGAGACACATGGGCTATGTCAACATCACAAATCTTAGTTCGGACTTCGTTAGACCAAACTAAGCAGTTCCCAGTTACTTTTGAACTAACTGTGGGTTAGTTCAGACTAAATGCAGTTTCTTAGTTTGAACTAGCCGTGCATCCTAGTCTGAACTAACTTTTTAGTTCAAAGTAGTAAGTGCGGCTAGTTTGAACTAATGGCTTAGTTCAAACTTTTTTAGTTAGAACTAATCATTAGTCTGTGTCAGCATCACGCTAGTTTGAATTTAAAGTTTGAATTAAATGCTTAGTCCAGACTAACCAGTCAAATTTATTAGTTCAGATTAGGCTTTGCTTAGTTTGAACTAAGAAATTTCTGAGTTTGAACTAGGCAAAGCCTAGCGTAGACCAGGACTAAATTAGTCCTAACTAAGCTTGCTTAGTCCATACTAATTGGCTAATGTAGACATAGCCATAGAGTCACTTTCTATGTTTTGGGCACTCTAATGCTGCACTGGAAGAAATAATAGACTTAGCTACAACAAAGGTTCTGGAGTGCTGTGCAGAGAGATGCAACAGGCAAGGGCCATCTTGGTGATTACTTTTATATTTATTAAATGACTTACCCTCATTTGTCACCCAGGAAATACTCCCGGAGTATCATGTAAGGTTAACATACATTCTCTTCCGTGGACTGCACACATTCAGACATAAACATACATGTCACATATTACAGGAAATTTCAAAAGATAAGGTCACTGTGCTTTTTAACGACAAGGTTGGCCAGCTGTGCTCTGACTGCAGCCCATAGTTAGATAAGGGAAGGGAATGATTTGTGATAAAAGGCAATCTGCAACTGTCCAGAGAAAGCCAAGAAAGAGCATGATTTCCAGGGGGGAGTTCTGTTAATGGAGATAGAAGCAGGTTGAATTAATCACTGGAGTACATGGTAAGTACACCAGGGTTAATGTGGCCTTGCGTATGCAGGTACAGAAAATGTTTAAGTGCATGAGTAAGGGGAGAGCAAAACTTCAGTGCTGATAAGCTGGATTAGAACCACATATGAACACCCAACAACAGCCAATGATGGCTGTCAAGACAGCCAGCTGTGATATAGTCCCTGTAGGGTATTGAGGAGCTTAAGAAGAAAGCAGCAGCAGCAGCGGGATTGATGGATGTGAGGAAGTGGGGGTTGTAGAATGTAGACTCAGGAATGGAAAACGGAGAGGGAACACAAGTGGAAGATGACCCTGGAAAGGAGAATAAAAATATTTCCAGAGAAGAAGTCTGCAAAGTCCTACTGGACATTTAAAGAACAATCCTCCACTGCAGTCCACAGGTATTTCAGTAATAAAGGTCAACAGCACATAGATATCTTGGGCCACCCCAGTATGTGCTACTGGAATCAATGAGAATGACAGCAGGGGTCATTAAAGAGCTCAAGCAAGACTTCTCTAGATTAGAGGAAAAAACCTACCATACGGTAAATAAAAAAAGTTCCAATCCAGCAATAATTTTTAATATGAATACTCATTAAATTATCTGGTCTCCATCACGTTGTGGGTTTGGGGGCTTTTTTGGTCTTTACATATGTGATTACTTAGAATAGCTCCTCAGGTAACTCCAGGTTTGTCTGGGCAAATAAGAGATGGGCAAGCTGGTGCACAAGCACTACCAGTCTGGTCTCCTCCGATGAGCACAGCCATGTTTACTTTATCTGGCCTGGAATAGAAAAGTGGGGGGGCATGACTCATGTAGCAGGCTCACTAATGAGCATTCCTTCCCCTTCCTCCCCTGAATGACAAAGGAGTCCAGTGGAGATGGTGAAGCATCCTGGAAATGCTATCTGGTCCTGGGTCGGAGAAGCAGCAGCAGTAACAGCAGGGCACACAAGCCATTTTCAAAAAAAGGATTCAATGATAAATGTCTGTGCTCATATTAAGCTGCATCTCAGACAGCTGTGGCTTTTTAGGCAGCAGATATGTCATATGGTTCCCAGGGATCAATATCAGTATTCATTAAAATGCTTCTCACCACATTGTTAAGTGATTGGTGGTGTTTCTAATGAGAAGATAGATCACTTCTACAAATAAACAGTGAAACATGGCAACACGTGCTACTTGTCTAGCCTTTCAACATAGCTTTTCCATCCACCCTTGCCCATAAGCAGAAAGTGAGTGAGCAGCCTGAACCCATATTCACTGAACCACATCCCACAAGAGCTGTAAAAAGCAGGGTCATTCCACTGACTTCAATGGTGGTGCACCAATTTAAACTAGAGGAATATCAGTCCCAAAGTGTTTCCAAAAGCAGATGAGTAAGGGAACTCACAGCAGATTATGTTGATACTATATCAAATTAAAACTTACTTAGACTGAACTGATTCATAAGGCATCTGGCAAAGGCTGTGTAGGAGGGATATGTAAAATGACACATTGACTCTTCAGTATCCAACAGCACACATTTTCAGTTGGCCAAATTCTCTCTTCATATAAAAGCACAATTCCAGGTGAGACCAACAGAACGCGGGCACAGGACTCCAAAAGGCAGAATTAGGCACATTATACAATTGACTTTTCATGCCGTCCCCCCTTCATGCTACAGAAATTAAGAGCAGGAAAATACAGACTGAATATCAGGAAACATTCCTGACAGAGAAATACGTTGGACTGTGGAACAGTCTAACTTGATAAATGGGGGGGGGGGGGAGAGCGTTTCACTTGAAGTAAGAGACAGAGCACTTAGGCAGCTCTTGGGAGCAGGAACATCTTTTTGTACAGCACCAACCACAATGGGGTCCTGATTTATGACTGAAGCTTCTAAGTGCTACCACACAATAATAATTACTGAACGCAGCAGAAGCACAGACAAGGTCACTGAATAGGTCATTTTCCTAATCTCTAATTTCTGTTATTTTTTCTCTCTTGTTTGGGAGGAAAAGCTAAAAAGAATTTTGTGAACTGACAGAACAAATTCAATTTAATCCTGACAGCTCAAAGATATAACTTTCTTCACAAGTAATTAAGAGATAATGTTGATGCATGAGATCATTGTCACAGGATAATGGTTTCCTGCTGCTTGATTAATGCTATGGCAAAGCAGAGATGTTTGTTTGCCCAGCAGACGACAGAAATCTTGCAATGGCGCTCAATTAAAATGACACTGCTTCTCTTGTACCAAATGATGAATGCAGAAAGAGACATTGTTGTCTCATACTGTTGATTAATATCACAGAGTGAGAGTTGGCTCATTTTACTATGGCTGATTTTTAATTGGCTCAGAGAACACAATGTGTGTGTGTGTGTGTGTGTGTGTGTGTGTGTGTGTCAGGGAAGGGGGGTAGGTTCTGTGTGTATTTGCATTAGGCAATTGGAAAGTAGCTTATCTAAACACTTGATGAAGTTCCACTTTTGGATATGCACAAACCACTCCAATCAATTATGGGTGTAGCTCTAAATGCAGAACTTGGCCTATGGTACTTCAGTGAGCATGGTAATTCATCTCAGTAGAAATTCTCTTCTCCTTCTCCTTGCAGAAGCAGGGCTCAGGTGATAAGCAACATGGGTTGTTTGGCAGAGGATCATCTGTTAGTTTGTAAATAGCCAGGGCTGACAAGGATCAAGACAGTGTCATGCTCAGCACTGTGCAGGTTGTTGGCTATTTTTTTTTACAAGTAAATGATTTTTCTCCATAGAACCTTGGAGTTAAACGTGTTTCAGTCTCCAAGCACCATTGAAATGGTATTAAATAACACATTACTTGTTTTATGATACAGAGTATTATCAAGCAGAGAAAACCATTCTATCCCAATCAAATAAGTTATATAAAGGTGTGGTTCCTATTTTTGGAATTTGATCAAAATAAATAGACAGATAATAAAAGATTGACCAAATACCAACGGGTGTTTTAAAGATAACAAATACAGGGCCATTTTGATAATATTTGTATGAAAAACTCACATATGTTAATACTGACTAAATCATTTTTTTTAAAATAAGGAAAATGTCTATATTTCTGCTGGTCTTATTTATAAGGAGGTCAATGCTGTTGCTTTTCTGTCAGTCTACCCCACATTCCTTAATCATTCCTGGCAATTTGCCAAAAGCTAATCAATCATTTTTCTTATGAAACTGACCAGCAATTGCTCTTTTTTATCCTCTAAGGAAATGTTAGGAATAATAGACAAAATGTCAGGAATAAGTTAAAAAAAAATAGTGCTGTTTATATATTCCCCTTCTAAAAGAAGAAACACATCCCTTGCCTTTAACCTTATTTTTCTTTAGAAAATAATCTGGGCTCAAACCAAGAGCCCAGTAGGGAAAGACTATTTTTTACCCACTAAAACAGCCTGCAGCATTTCATGACTTTTCTTCCAAGGATTACAATGATAATGTGATTGACACAAAGTGTAACCTTTATAGCAAAAGCAGGAGACCATGAACAGCAGTGGTCAATTAACAAGCAGATATTTGGTGAAAAATGGAAACCTTATGAAAAGAAAAGTAAATTTAAAATTTGACTTATTTTAGGGAGTAGTACTGCATGGCCAAAAATGCTCCCCTTACAGCTGGATATCTTGGATTCAATACAGAGGTCACAATGACTTCCAGACATCAGAGATTTTAGCAGCCAAAGATATGTTACACAATATTCCAATCATATATGCACCAGAATTTTCTCTTGGGTACAGAATATTTTAACAGTATTAGTGACGCTGTGGCTCTTTACATAAGTACAGCTTGCTTCACTGTCCTGGCCAACTCTTATCTCCTATAATTATGCTCTATAACATGACATTTTCTCCTTTGCTTCAGCTGGGCAAGTGCTTGTTCTTATAAAGCCAGCAGTGGCTGTTTGCTGCTTGTGGAGAACAACCATTGCATTGCAACTCAGAGGTGGGTGTATTTCAACAGAGGATGGCCAATTGACCCCTGTACCTTTAGAGCAAGGCACTGCAGGATGGAATACATTACAAGCCATGTGAGAGGTACTTATTTTATGGTTTCTCTGCCTGGGCATCTCCCTGGTCATCCAGAAAATGGGGCAACACTCTTCTAATGCTTCTGTCATAAACTGTAGGTCTCACAGAAAAGTTCATTGCAACACTAAAAAGTCAGAACTTAACACTGTATATTTTAAGATCCCTATGCCTTCAGGGGGCCATGTCCAATATTCTAAGGAAGCAGCTTCTGGGGCTATCTGTTCCCTGGGAAGGAAGAGGGGCCCTTATTTTTTTTTTTCCAAATTTCTCTTTCCTTTCCTGAAGTCAACCTCTGCCCCCTTGTCCTGCCACTAGCTGTCCCATAAACTCATAGACTGTAAGGTCAGAAGGGACCAGTACGATCATCTAGTTTGACCTGCACAATGAAGGCCACAGAACCTCCCCATTCACCCACTCCTGTAATAAACCTCTAGCTGATGACTGAGTTATTAAAGTCCTCAAGTCATGATTTAGAAACTTTTAGGTACAGAGAATCCACTAGCATGTGAGTTATACCCCATGCTATAGAGGAAGGTGAAAGATTGCCAATCTGCCCTGGGGGGAAATTCCTTCCTGATCCTAAATATGGCAATCAGTTAAGCCCTGACTATGTGGGCAAGACTCACTAGAGTTAGACACCCAAAAAAGAATTCTATGTGATAACTCAGAAACCACCTCATCAAATGCCTTATGTCAGATCACTGGCGTATCTTCCACCAGTAGTCAAAAATAAGTCAGTTGCCAAACTAGGGCTGCCCCATCATACCATCCCCTCCATAAATTTCATCAAGCACAGTTTTGAAGCCAGCTAAGTTTTTTGCCCCCCAGCTACCCTTGAAAATCTATTCCAGAGCTTCACTCCTCTGATGGTTAGAAACCTGCATCTAATTTCAAGTTTAAACTTCCTTATAGCCAGTTTACATTCATATGTTCTTGTGTTCACATTGGTGCTAAATTTAAGTAATTCCTCTCCCTTCCTGGTATTTATCCCTCTGATGTATTTATAGAGAGCAATCATATTTGCCCTCAGTCTTCTTTTGGTTAGGCTAAACAAGCCAAGCTCTTGAGTATCCTCTTATCAGGCAGGTTTCCTCTTCCCCCTGATATCAGACTCTCAGTTTCCATTCTGTCTCTTTCCTCATTCTGCTTTCTTCCCTCCTGAAGTTTTCATCTCCAGAAAGAAAGGGGATGCGAGACTTGTGGCTGTTCTTTCTGAGGCCACCATTGCTTGGTGCCCTGAGCTACCTCTTCACCCTTCCCTGGAAAGCCTCTGATGTCCACTCTTTTCCCATAGCTTCTCCACTGCTGGGAGGCATTCAGAATAGGAGTTGGAGGAGGAACCAAGCAGAATTAATGTGCTAAATGGTCAGTTGGACTAAATGATGACAGAAAGGGTTTTGCATACAGTCCTTTCAACAGGAAAGATAGCTTGCAATGAGAAGTGGAAGGCCAACCTTCCTTTTTACAGTCACATAAAAGTCAGAGATGTTAGCAGCAGCCAAGGGAATTGGAGAGCTGAACAAAAGGCCTGAGACTTAACCCCCATGCCAACGGTTAGACAGGTCTGTACACAGAACAGCAGAATCAAGATGGTCTCTTATCTGGACAGTGCTTCAGATGTTGGTGGGCTGTAGATAAATTTAGCTGTAGTAGTCCTAAGGAAAATGACACTTGACAATGATGCATTAATGACTAAAAGAGTACCACAAACATTTAACATAAGGTCCCTCCTTTTGCAGACATCAGAGAGCCAGGAACAACTGGTTTGTCTTCTGCTGCTCTTGAGATCAGGGCAGTGATTTCTAAAAAGTTATTGCATTTTTAAAAGAAACACATAGCACAGATTACAAATACACTCTGTTTTTCTCCCTATTTTAGTAAGCTCTTGAGATCCTACAAGAAAGAACCTTATTCTTCTTCTGACTTTTAGTCATTGACTTCAATATGCCCTATGAAATTTGATATATGCAAGCTACATCCATGCTTATTTCATTCCTGTGCTCATCAACTGGTGGGATCAAGCTTCAGAAATGTGTATTTTGGACACAAAATCTTGTTACAGCATACAGTTGGTGGGGTGACTAAAAACTGATATTTTACCAGTCAGAGGAGGTACGTTTACTGCAGTACTGGCTATATTTCCCATTGTAAGGTGCACATTACAGAGAATACTGTGGCAAACCAAAATACCAGAGCACAGCAATTGCCCACTTTCAATGACACCCATAATGATGCATGTATTATATTTATTGTTACAGATGCTCTAAATTTCACTCACTAGATAAAATAACATGCAAATGTTACTCTTTGTGCAACTGCACAGGAAGTGCAAGATTTGAACTGATGATACTTTCTAGTTCTAGAAACTTAACTGGATTGGACTGGCTGGTGCTATGGAGACCATGCAACTCCCTTGTGCCCTCATTAGACTAAATACGAACACAATATTCTAGAAGCCGCCATTTTTATTTTCACCAATACCAAGTTAACTGAAAGCACCTCACAAAGTATTATTACAAATGTTATGGAGTCTTACTGCTTTGGTTAACTGTTCATCAAGTAACTCCAAACCATTATCTCCTCCTCCAGTGTCCTAAAGAAAAAAGAAGAGAAAAGTAACCACAAAAGGAAAAGCTTTAAAAAATAGGAATTAAATCAACATTTGGAGCAGAGAGAGAGATTTTTTTAAAATCAGTCCTCATCATCAGTATAAGTCTTCGCCATCCTCATACTTTCCGGATGTCACAAAGACATCTGCTGGTGATACATTTCAGCCTTTACCACAGCACTTCTCAGCTATGTCACTCAGAAGCCAACCAGTGTGCGTGTACTGGAAATGCAATGAAAATTAGTTTATGCAGGACATTGCTTGCTTTAAATAAATTTTAACCTTCCCAAAGCATGAATACTCAGATCCTTCATCTTAACATTTATTTTAGTTGACAAAACATTGGCTAAGCAACCATGGGTCTGGATCCTGAGGCACATGCTTAATACAATCTACTCACATTAGAACCCTACCATTTTTAAAGGGAAAATTCCATCTGACAGGAGAACTGAAAGAAAATTCTGAAGGAATGAGAAATTAAAATATTTTGGACACTGAAGAACAAAACAGAACAAGAACAGCATGAATGTGGCATCAGAAAATCCAGATCTTAAAAGATAAATATACAAGGGAATATGGATGATTCTCCAAATAGATTTGTACAAAACTAGCTTAAAATAAATTTGTGATGACCAATGTGGCAAACTCTGGCATTATCTAGGATGTAGATACGGGATTTGAAAAAAAGTTCAACAAAGTCAGTGAGAGTCTATTGACTTCACTGAGCTTTGCACAAAATCCATAGCATCCCTCTTTTGCTAGCAGTCAGGCACCTTGAAAGTCATCAGTCTCACTTAAGCCTCTTGATCTGCACACTGATTTCAAGTGAATGGCCTTTGAACATCTTCATCAAGGCTTTCTTTTATGACACCTTCCAAGAGAGTTTCTTAAAACTAGATTAGACACTTATCCTTTTTCACAAATATGGGAACAGAGTTTTTAGAACAAATCCAAAATCATTTGCAAATTTGAGAGAAATATTCAACAATCCATTTCCAAAATTTCCTATCCTTTGTTATTTTGAGAAAGACTGGAAACTAAGGGAATTTAGGACAGTTATTGTGTTTTCTTGCCAAAACATGCCATTACCCCTCTACCGAATAGGGTATGTATTTAAATGCATGTCACAGGGCCACCTTTCTTAGAGTGCTTCTCTGCTGCAGGATATGCCATGACGGGGACACTTGCCAGTTTCCCCTCTCAGTACCACCAGTAACTCCATGCAAGTTTATCCTCTCATTCAGTAATATGGTTACTGACAAAACTTAGCTCAAAAAAAATCCATAGTAAAAGTTCAGAACACATGATTCATATCCTTTTCTATTGCAAATTGTTATTAAGACTCCAACTTCTCATCTCTTCATGTGTCACACACTGTTGCTTTTGACCATGCATGGACTGTTAGTCCTCCACCGGCCTTGTACCAGGACAGCCAGCTAAGCCCTTCTAAATGGAGTGAAAATCTGGCTTTCCCAATAGGAATCTCCTCTGTCTCTCTTCTGGGAGCTCATCCTTGCCAGGAGAGCTGCCCCCACTCCCTTTGTTCCTCTCATGGCTCTTCTGGTTCCAGCTCTTTGGCCATGGAGATATCAAAGGATAGGTTCTATTTGCATTCAGCCCCTTCTAGGCCTTGCCTCCAGCTCTTCAGCTTAAAACAATAGGCAACTTCTTTTTCTGCTGCTTCTCTTCCCTTCAGCCCTGTCCAGCCTAGGGTTCTGGCCTTCAGATGTCACTCAGCAAACCCTTCACGCTGTACCTCCTCTCTTCTGACCTGTCTATCCCTCTGGTTCTGGTTTGAGGATGATAGCTAGCAAATCCCTCTTGCTAATGTCCCGTCTTCATCCCTCTTCCACTAAGCAAACATTCAGTCTCCTCAGTTCCACTGTCTACACAGAGAGGGCCTGCAGAGAGCTTTCTCCAAAGAACTCCTCCAGTCTCCTACCTTATGTGACCCTCATTAGGACTCCCCTGATCCTTCAGGCCCCAAGTGCTGCTCTAAGTGGCCTTGGGAGCACCTGCTCAGAATTTATGTATTTACAGCAGCACCCACCTTATGGTAATGCACATACAAATCATATAGCTCACTGCTGCTATAGAATCAATGGTAGAATTAACACATAGTTCATTTTTGGTAGATATTAATGTGCAATGTCAGCAAGAAACCAAAAGACAACAATATTAATAATGATTTTACTTTCCTTGAAACATGTTCACATTTTTAGAATTATTCCTGGTAGTTTTTTTTAAATCATGATGTTTTTCTTTATTCTCTTCTATGCTCACAGATCTACTTGTAACTCACTTAACTTACCTCCCCCTTCTTGCTTTCCTTTCCTAGAAAAACTTACTTCAGTTTCTTACTTTAATTATTTTTTTCACTTCCTCTCCCTGAATTCATTTTTTGAGAGAATAATCACAGGGTCGCCTAATGATTTAGATTTGGTATCTTCCATATAGTTCTCAAATATGGTGATCTGTCTTCTGAAAACAGGTATCGTTAGCTGAATTCTATTTGAAAAGAACAATTTTAACCCCAACTATCCCCCCACCCCATGGTTTTCAAACACAAGATTGTTTTTGTTTTGATATAAATTCTTATAACTTCAAACTGGTTTTGAAAAGCAACAGAGCAATAGATTGCTAACAAAACAGCTACAAAATTGAAAAAGCAGTAGTACAATATGGACATTTCTTTATATCTGAGAGACAAAGAAGTGAAGCATTAGGATCTATTCATTCAGACCTTCCACATGTGGAACTTTCATCAGCTTCAGCTGGAGCTCAGCTTGTGACTAGCCTGCAGAATCAAACCCCCAAAGTGTACGTGGAACCAGTAGGTGACCCTTTTTGCACTTGAAATCTGAAGCAGTTAACTTACTTCACAGACAAAAAGAGGCCGTCAAGGTACTCTAAGTGTGATTTAACTTAAATCAAAGGAGTGGCTGTAGAATTGAAAGATGAAATTTCATTTCAACTTAAAACACAACATTCCCTCAGTCTTCCCCCTCACAGTCAGATACAAATTCCTCTCAAGCAAAAATATAATTTTTTTTTTTTTTAGTGGGGGAGAGAGGGAAAGAGGAGAGGGAAGGAGGGGGAGGTTTGTGTAGATTTCCATTATGCCACAAAATCAGTCATATATTATGCAATAAAAAAATAAAGTTTTTGCAAAGTAATACAATATGTGAAAGAAGCTGCAAAAGCTATTAAGTCAAATTTAGAAAGTCTAAGCTTGTGATTTCCAAGTTGAGTTGTGTAACAATGCCCAAAATAGTTCTAGTATTCTGAGAGAGAGATCACAGAATTTATTTATTGTATGCATATGTATAAAAGATTCTCATTGGGAAAACTATTATTCCCTTTCATGGGAACAGAATTTCATATATTATGTACATTACATATTCTATTTAAAAAAATTAGGAAGACATTGCAACCTATAACTTATTTTTTATTTATTTTTACATAGTTCCAACACATACATTTCCCAAAAAAAGATCATATAAAGGCAACAGAGAAGAGTGATAGCTGAGCTATGCAGTCTTTGAACTACTGTAACTATGTTTTCAATTAAGCTTAGAAGATTTACAAAGGGCATAGTGAGCTTTTCATGTGTTAGACATCACATTTCAACAATAGAGACTGATAAAAATAGGAAAGGAACTGGCTTGATTTTTTTGAATACTTAAATATACTGTGATATAGCAAGATGACACTGCAGGCCATATGTGGCCCTTTAAGCTGCAGCCAATCAGTTAACTTACACTTATGAGATAGCATAGCACAGGTGTCTTTCCATACACACAAAAATACCCTAACCTTCTGGTGATTGCACGTAGTCTGGAGAGCTGGAACATATTTAAGACAGGAGGGACCAGTTCAGACAGCTCCCCTCACCAAAAGTTACTGAGTAAGAACATACTCAGCCAGTGAAATGTACAATAGAAATGTTACATCATCAGAACAAACCTTCAGTGACAAATAACTGATCTAAGGGCAAAGAACTATTGCCCAACAATTTCAGAGCGTTATTCACACTTGATTAACACTTTTACAGGTGCCATTTACTCTCGCCTGACATGCATAGATGACATGCATGCCAAATTTTTTGCAGCTTCATCTATTTTAGATAAGTAAATCCATCCCTGTGTGTTTGCCCATACATGGGGCTTGGAACACAAAAAAAAATTGCACCCTTTTGCTCCTCCTTGAAGATGTAAAAGATGATAAATTAAGTTCATAAATACTTAAGTTTGTCTACTTTGAACAATTTTTAATCTTCTGAAATTTTCAAAGTGCTGGTTTTCTGAGTAAAACCAGACAGGTTTTCTTTGACATATTGGGAGCAAGATGCTACTGTTATTGAAGAAAAAAATTATATTTCTGTCTCCATTTAATCCATGGATTGCTTCATGAAAGTAATATCTTCTAAGCAGCATTGCAAATCCAGTTAATGCTTCTGCATGCTGTATTTTGTGTTTGGTTCTGTGATTGAGCTGACAGATGTGGAAAAGCACATAAATGTCTCTGAAATCAATGTACACATATGCTGATGAGCTCAACTTATTTCTACTAAATGCTGGCATCAACCTAATCTTGATTTTCCCCCCCTCCAGATAATGTTGTTCTGCTTGATGAGCATTTTCTAATTCCACACATTTTGGTAACATTTCTTTCTTTCATTTTGGGGCTCAACTAATACGAAAGCAGAAACCATTGTGATACCACATTAAAGCATAAGCTCACACTTAAGTCATCTCCCCATATTTATGAGAGAAGATACAGTTGAAAAACAAATTTAAGATAACCACTCCATTTCAAGATCACAATTCAAATCCATTTGAGTTTTCAGCATTCAGATATCAGTGCTTCTCATGTTATCTGTGGTTTACCACTCAGGGCCACCCGTTCCCATCAAAATTATGCTGCCTTTCTCCAAAAATGGCTGAAAGATTCTGTTTAGGGCCAAGCTTTTAAAGATAATCTCATGTCATTTCATCTGTACATTCCAGAGCTTCATACACATCATATTTGTACAAATGAGCACACTGAGTATGTTTAAAGCCTAGATTTTGCTCAGATGTTAGACACACGTTTCTGACTATTGTGAATAGTAAAAGCCAAATGTCAAAGAAGCAACTTAGAGTTGTGAAGTTCACATATGGACCAATGAATCATCAGATGACTGTAACAGAACTTGTAAAAAATTGATATTCTAGTACTGAAAACTTGTGCTCTAATATTTGTAAAACAGCTTGGATGATACAGATTTTTTGATCTACTTTATACAGAAGATCTTAATAAAAAATGCTCTACTCATATGAACATCAACTATCATGGGGACAAAATGGAGGACAGAGGACTTAGTGAAAAAGGGCAACAAGGACTTAGCCCTTGACCCACTGTAGGATCCACTAGTTTTATCAACACTGACTAAAGTACCAAGAGCTTCAAAGGCAGACTGACACAAGTGGAGCTGCTATGTAATAATGTCATGAACCCCATTTGTGATTTGGATACTGAGTACAAGTTGCTGTAAACCAGGGTTATAAATCTTTCCTCTGCAAATGCATTCATCTACCAAGACAGGAAGAACCAGGAAACAACACAATAGCTTCTCAAATAAGAACATTTAGATCGACCTTTGAAAGACAATGTTGGCTGCTGCCCAGGGAGTGCCAGCCAGCTCTGAGAGAAAGGCAAGGTAACTCAGTGGGAAATTCTGCAGAAAAGCCTATATTCTGAAGTCCCACATAGAAGAGGACTGGACATCTGGAAAGCAGGCATGCATGTCATCTATTTTATTGTTTTTAAGATCTGTTTTTCCTCATGTGTTTTTGTTCTAAATAAAATGCCGTAAGGAAACTGTTTGGTCAGTGATTACAACTGTCACGGCTGCACAGGGAATGGAAGAGCAGGGTCTGAGCCCAAGTCACACCTGTTGAAGCAATCTCAGGGAACACAATCAAGCACCTGGGCTGAGCGTGGGGGAATCACATGATTCCAGTCAGAGAGACAGGTGATTGCCAGAAGCCAGAGACTTGATGGGGGTGCACTTAGAGAGACTAAGAGAGATCAAAGGGCAGTCTGCCCAGTAACAGCAATGGTGAATCTGTGGTATGATGTACAGGATGACAGATAATACGCAGAAACTTTTTTTTTTAATTAACTGAAACCAAATTAGAAATGAAAATCCATCTCGAGAACCTTCCTTTCAGCTCCAACTTGGAGGAGGAGAAATCTCACATGGTCAGCATGACCTCTCTTCCCAAAGCAAAGGATGCCTGCCATGTTCAGGAAAACTCTTCAGGCATGACTGTTGCTTCAGGGTCCCTGGGGGGAGGATGAGCCCAGTGAAAGAAGCGAGTGACTGGGTACATGGTTTAGCAATTTGAAAACTTTTTTAAAAAGTCAATTCCTGTTTAAATTGAGCAGAAAGTAATTTCTCTCCATGAAGCAATAAACCACCATGAGGATTTGGGCATCAGGCCAGATTTGTTCCTGAACATGAAATCCCTATAGGCCTTTAGGTCACCAGTGAAACGCCCTGGAAAATTTAATTAAAGTGGGTTCCAGGAAGAACTATGGGGCTGATATACTTTAGCTACCACAAAATAAGAGTGTGTGTTCATATACAAGCATCTTATAAGCATGACATACCCAAGTCTGGAATGAAAACTAAACATTTCAGTGACCTTGCTACAATACAAATAATATGGTAACCAGATGACAATTAATGTTTCTAGCTATTCCTAAATACAATTTTAGGGGCAAAAAGTATTTCCTGCCTTTCCTCGAAGGAAACGCTTTTATTATTGGAGAAGCAAAAAGCCTGATGCTACTCATTTTTAAAATGATATTTTCTCAGAGTAAAATTCTAATGAGGAACTAATCAGAAGCAATGACAACTAACCTTTTTAAGAACCAGGTCTTAAATGACTGGAGAACCAAAACATCTGCCTAATGCACAGAGCATCTAATTTAAACAAGCGATTCTATACAAATAATAGAATAATTGTGAATGTAATTGTACTGAAGGTGAAACTTGATATCATCTCAGGAGTTAATGACCAGACAATAAATGGATAGCAAGAAACCATATTTGTGAGTTATTTCATAAAATAAAAAAATAGCATAAAATGCATCCTTAATTCATGATGCATCTGAATGTTTAAATCTGTTTCCCAGCACAAGATGAAGAGGTGAATACCTCTGCAAACCAAAACAAAGTCTTCCTTCATAAGTGAAGTATAGCCAAGACAGCAATTAGCATTTCATTGGTCCTGTAAAAGTACATATTTGCTGCTAAAATGCTGCAATATGACAGAACTATAGCTACAAATGAATGAAGTGTATTTTAATTTGTCTCACACCCAGGTAACACAACAGCAAAGGAGTTTGGTGTGCCAGATCTTCAGTCGGTGTAAATCAGCACATTGCACGTGATAGTTGCTTAACAGATATGTTAGCAGAATCACACCCATTCTAACATCATCTCATCTGCAGTCACTCTGAAGTAGTATTTTGATACCTGTTTCACAACTTCATTTAAAAAAAACCAGCTTCATTTCAGATATTATTTACTGGTGAGGATGTGGGTGAATTTGCTATACTGACGCTCTAGAAACATGTTTAACTTGCAGACTGCGTATTTTTGAAAGAAAGGCCAATGAGGAAGAATAAATATGGATTAAGAAAGTACTATCTCTCTGCTGCTTTTCTAACTGTATCTACTCTTTTATTTGTGACACTTCTCCCTCAGGATGTATTTCAGCATAGCATGTCACTGATTACTGGAGGAGTCAATTCATCATTATTCCCTATTACAAAAAAAGCCAAACTTTAAAGCAGATATTGTCTCTTTGCATTTGTAAATGACATCTGGCCAAGGAGAGAGACTTTTATGGTCACTAAAAAGTTTGTGTAAAATTTTCAAAAAATTAAGTGAATTAGGAGCTAAAATCCTATTTTCAGAGTGGTTTAGGAACTTAAAAGCCTGATTCCCATCGACTTTGAAGGAAAAAGGCTCCTAACCACCCAAGCCATTTTTTAAAATGTCATCCTTTGTCTGATCAGTACTGCTTAATTTCTCATGTTAAAAATCTGTGCCTAAAGCAATTTACCTTTTTCTGGCTGGTCTCACTCTCCAGTTATTGTGTTACACAGTATCACTAGTCAAGCATGTCAACAATGAAATACAAATCTTAGTGATCAATATCACGTATCTCCAACCATACCATCATATAGTTGACAGAAATGCCACAGCGAGCATTAATGAGAATGTAAAAAGTTAGAATACAGTGACCTCCAAAATGGCAAGATGAACCATAGAGACGTGCACTTCCAGATCCCAGTTGCATACCTCAAGTATATCGAATGACTGGTAGCTAACTTTGAAAGCCAGAGTGCAGGTAGCCAGGTTTTGATTAGGGATTCGTCTAAATGAGACTTTGTTAGTAATTTATAAACATATGCTTTCCAACAATCAGAGAACTTGACATGGCTTGGAGAATGTTTGGTCTCGTTCTGCAAAGCCTGTATGTCATTGAGTATTTGTCCCCATTTTTTGAAATGCATTTAATATTGATGAAATATACTATAGTCACTGAAGTTCACTATTTACAAACTAATGCAACACAGATGTACAAGCCTTCCACATTGCCCTAATGTGATTCAGTATTGCCCTGGAGAGACCATGGGGGAAAAATCTGGCACCACTGAAGTCTGTGGCAGAACTCCTATAGATTTAGATGGAGCAAGGATTCCCTCCACAAGTCTAGGGATGGCTGAGTATATTTCTTCCGTAGGTCCAGTCAATTCTGGGTCTCTTTCATTAGCTGTCCATTATGTGTGTTCACCAATATGAATTGTTATCTTAATATTTGTTGTGATAAGGTCAGGGCAGAGGGGTACAGAAGGGTACACCAGGGCAGGTATGTGAGCCCTAGACTGGTGAAGGCCCTTTTCCCTGGCTGCAAATAAAAGGCCTCTGCAGGCCAATTACAGACAGCTGCACCCAATCAAGGGCTACCCCAGGCCTATAAAGGCTGCTTCCACTAGGAGAAGGGTGTGGGAAGCTGAGGCTGTTGTTCAGTTTGGAAGCGCCCCAGGCTGAGGAGGAGACTGTTTCTCCCCTGACTTAACCAGAGACTGAGACAGAGACTAGCAGCTGGCCCTCCCACTGCTCTGAAGGCTCTTTGGCTGGGACCCGGGGCCAGGGAAGGAAGAGGGTACCTGATAGACTGCCAAAGCCAGGGATCTTCCCGGATGGGGGCTGACTGAACTGTGACCAATACCACTTGAAGGGAAGATTTTAACTGTTGGGCCAGGCCTCCTACACCCCTTCCCTCCAGAAGGGGGTTGACCTTGCCACACTGTTAATAACTGACTGCCCATGTAGAAAAGCCCTATAATATTTAATAGAAAATGATAACTTTTCTATATGTTCCAAAGGGGTAGCCGTACTGGTCTACTTCAGCAAAACAAGCAAGGAGTCTGGTGGCAGTTTTAAAGAAAAACAAATTTATTTATTGCATGAGCTTTTGAGAGAGAAAATCCTACTTTCTCAGACACTTGAAGGTGGGAAACACATCTTCAAGCGTCTGAAGAAGTGGGATTTTCTCCCACAAAAGATCATGTGATAGATTTGTTAGTCCTTAAAAATGCCACCAGACTCCTTGTTTGTTTTTCTATGGGCTTTTTTTTCTCCTTTTTGGGGGTGGGAAGACCTTATGATTATATATCTACTGAAGAATCCTATAGAAAAAACTCAAAAATTCTATAGATTTCATTTACCTACTGAATTTTGTAGTCTTTAGAACTGACTTGTTTAAACCCTTGTTAAACTCTATAGAATGTTCCCATAATGATGGCTTTAGAACATCAATTTTATTCACCGTCCTAGACTAATGAACAACTACAAAACAGCAACCACATTCCAACACTGTCAGCCTGAGCCTCAGTACTGCAAACACTTAAGCACATTAATAATCTTTCAGATGTGAAGAGTCATCTCATTGAAGTAAAAAGATTACATGTGTGCTTAAATTTTTAGATGTATCTATGTGTTAGTGAGCACAAATTCCTAACCTTGATTTGAACCTGAAACCTAAAAGGTGAAGAGCATCTTAAAGCCAGGGGAAATCTTCAGCCATCCTTAGGGTTCTTTGTGAGAAGTAGAGGGCACCTTTATGAGATAAAGGGGGAAAAGTAGAGTAGATAGGAGAAATTATTATGCAGTCATTTCTTTTTTCTACTAAGGAACTAGATAAAACCTATCAAAACTCTACACAAATTCAGAGGAATTACATAAGCATATAAAAGATAACATTCCATTTCTAGAGGCTGTGAGGTTTTTCCTGAACTGAATTATCATAAAATTCTTAAAGGCTCTAAATGACTATGATTTCACAACAGATTGTGCAAGAGTGGGTAGGCTTTGAAGTACTTTGGGAGTAAAGATGCTTGTTATGTGTTTTTAAATAAGCAGTGATGTATGGCTTTTAAAATTTAGCAAGATTTTTTTTTTTTTTTTTTTTTTTTTTTTTTTTTAACTAAGGAGGTGTTTTGACTTTATCCCATCAGAAGCTTAAAAAGGAAGCTGCATCAGCAGACACTGTCAACTGTTGCTATACATAAATGAAAGCAACACACCAGATGCATACCTGGCTTAACATATGACAATTGAGGATTTTTGGAAGCAATTGTTATGATCACATGGCATCAGGGGTGTCGCTGGCAGCTGGCACATAGGGCACGTGCCCTGAGTCTCGGCAGCAGTGCCCCGAGCGTCCAGGCCGGCCCCATCCTGGACCCGGAACTGGGGCGCCCTCCGCAGTGCCTGCCTCTCCCGGCCCCTGTCCTGGCTGGGGATTGAGGCTGGGAAACCCATAGTGGGGCCTGCTTCTCCCAGTATGGGCTTGAGGCTGGATGCCTGCAGTGGTGCCAGCCTCTTCCAGCCCGAAGCCAGCCGGGGATTTGGGGCCAGGCCAGAGGTGGCAGGAACCCAATGAACGATCCGGCCGGGGTGCTAGATCGTGGCCTACGGAGCATGGCCTGGGCCCAGGGGGCGGGTCCTGGGCCTGTGCCCCACATCTTATCCTGGGGCAGCAATGTTCCTGCATGGCATACAACAATAGAGAATTCATAAAGTACTCATCTAGCAAGAGCAATAATGTATATTGCTAAAGCATCTTTTATCCTGAAGGATTTCCTAAAGGATTGTGAGATGGTGGTTGCCATGTCTAATCCAACTTCAACAGCTGAGGATCCAAAAGTCTCCACTTGGTTTTGCTGTCAGCAACTTTAATACTGAGCTCAATTTTGGTCTCCAAGATGCCTGAAGATTCAAAAAAGTGCTGCAAAACATCTTTCCAACTCCTGCTCCCCAGAAGATATTGTTACTGTTGGAGGGAGCAGAGCTTTCTTTACCAATCTTCTTTAACAACAACAAAAAAAGAGAGAGATAATGGGAGAAGCAAGAGAAACAGTGGGACAAGCCAGCCAGTTACCTCCTGAAAGTCCCACAAAGAGGAATGAGCCATTTGGCATCTCCTCTGATGTGTCTCAACCAAAAGAAGCTAGAGCTTCTATTAAAGGAGTGACATTTATCATCATCTGTGGCACTGGTTTAGTACCAACTCAGAGGTATGTGCATCACCCCACTGAATTACACACACACTTTTTTTTTTTCCAGGAGGTCTCCCATCCAAAGCTTATGCAGGCCTGCTGCTGCTTACATCTGGAGAACTGAAGAGAGCACAGCCTAAACTGAACATGGGAAAAGAGTCAGACTCCTCAGCCCATACTGGATTGTCTTCAATATAGTATTATCATGGGGGGAACCTCCAAATGTTATTTGAGATATGGATCAGGTTTAAATTTTGTAGGTCTGGCGTTTCATATAGTTCCAGGCTGCACAATGGTTTTGCTTCATACTTCACTCTTTTAAAAAAATTTACTAGCTTTGGAATGAATTCAAATGGAATCCTATGTAGCATGCTGCCACCCTTCAAAAGGTCCATTGTTTGGTTTGGATATCACTTGAAAAACAGGGGTAATTGTATGTATCTTTGGAAAATGACAGAAGCTTGGAGGAAAAAATAAAAACAAGAAAACATGGACCTTCTAAATAGTGACAGCCTAGAATCAAGCTTAATCTGGACTAATTTAATCCTTGGCCACACTAGGCTTTGCCTAGTCCGAAGTAAGAAATTTCTTAGTACGGACTAGGCAAAACTTAGTTCCAACTAGTAAGACCCGGTGGTTAGTCTGGATTTGCATGTGCTTAGTTTGAACTAAGCGCGTGCACTACATGAACTAATGATCATTTTGAACTTAAAAAGTTCGAATTAAGCCATTAGTTCAAACTAGCCATGCATTCTAGTTCAAACTAAGACTTTTGTTCGAACTACAATGCTCAGCTAATTCAAACTAAAAAGACTCGGTTAGTTTTAACTAGTCCAAGATTAGTTTGGACTGACCTCAGACTTCTTTAGTTCGGACTAGCAAATCCAAACTAAAATTGGTGATGTGGACATAACTGAAGAGTTTTCAGTTAAATCCGCCATTGGAAGCATATGAGGAAAATTCCATCTTTATTCAAATTGGAAAAAAAAAGGTTCTCTTCCAGTACAGTAGTGGTGACAGCCTGAGAGAGCACAAAGCACCCTCAGGTATCAGGGAGGGTGATACCATTGCTTTCTATGACATGCAGAGGGCCTAAGGGGAAGAGGAATGTGACAAGATATGGATAATAAGAGATGTAGGATCTGTGCTTATGTAAGCTTGTGGAAGTTAATGGAAAAGCATGGGATATAAATTATAAACAACACCTCTTTTGGAAGGGCAAAGGGATGTCACAGGTTGGCTGAAATTTCACACTATGTATAACTCAGTCTCAAATATTTAGCTGAGTCTCTGTGAGATTAAGGACTGAACAAGTCTGGAAACTGAATTACCCTCTTATCTTCTAGGGCGCAGACAGATGGGGAAGACTGTACTGCTGTTGTCCCACTTGGTACAAATTCTGTGGGTAAAAACCCAGGATGTCAACCTTGGACTTTCCCCAAGCATTATGTTTACTTCATTTTAAGATCCTGTGTGCAGAAGTTATTAGAAACATTAATCAGGGATTATATTATATAGCTTCCAGTCCAGATTTCTATCTGAATATAGGCATGTGGCTCAGCATACCGATCACTAGCTTGGAATCAGGAATCCCAAGCATTATTTCTGACTCTGCAGCTGAAATATGAGGGGGGTTTTATGTGGACTTCAGCTTCCCCATCTGTAAAATGGGAATGATGCTACCTAGCCTGTTTTGCAAGGATTCTGTAAATTAGCAAATGAAAAATAGTATATGCAAGAGCTAAATATTCATTGAAAGCAAAGTGTTACAAAAACAATATCTATATATGTATCTGATTTAAAATAGACTTGCATTGTTGTCTTCTGCCTTTGAAGTAAGTATATGGACTTTAAAATTGCATGTACATATATATTAAGAATAATAGCTAATTGTAGCTTTATAAATACCCCAGAGAAAGAAAAAAATCCATTTAGCACCCAAGCTACTCATCCTTAAAGAAACCCTGAAAAAAGAGCTCACATAGCAGAGGATCAATTAATGTTCTCAATTGGTCACTGTTTAACTAAGTAGCTCATGAATAGCTCCTTTGCCTTCAGATTGGGCATGCTGACTGCTTTTTTGTTTGAAAAGTGTGTATTATAGTTATCAGCATGAAGGGAAAGGACAATGGCTGTGTTCAGACGAGTTTTATTTTGAAACAACAGCCATTGTTTCAAAATAAAATTTCGTATGTCCAGACAACGTTCCGTTATTTCAAAACAATGGAACCCCATTGTTTCGAAATAACGTCCATTGTTTCGAAAACAGTAAAACCTCACATGAAATTGAAATAGCCTTTGTTTTGAAACAGTTGTTTTGAAACGATGGGGTTCGGACATGTTATTTCGAAATAACACTTTTGCCCTTCTCCTTCCCAGGGTGCCTTCCTTTTAGCCTTTATTGGGTGGGGGCATGGCCCAAGGAGGGGGCCATGCTGCCACACCTCCCATGGTGCCCCTCTCCTAAAGCAAAATAGCAAGTCCTATCTTTGGACATGCTATTTTGCTTTGAGCTTTTCCCTTAATTCAGATTAACTTATTTCAAAATAAGGACTTTATTTCAAAATAACTCATTTTGAAATAAATTATTTCGAAATAACAGTTTATGTGTGAACATAGCCATTGAGTAATTATTTTGTTTTATTGATTTTAATCTTTGAGAACAACATGATGAAAGAGCAATGCAGGAACAGAGCTCTACATTCCTGGAAACGTTTGGGTTAGAGGTGTGATTGCTTTTATATAAAATGCATAAACAAAATGCCCCATTCTGCCTATGGTACATTAGCAGCTATGCAAAGTATAAGAAAATGTTTTTTTTTTTAATTGTTTTGGGTTTGCATGTAAATAGCCACACTCGTGCTGCCCAGCCTGCAAACCTTTGCACTTGAAAGTGAGCTTTGTTGGTCAGTTGATATTAAAAATTATCAACTTCATGCATCTGGCAAATGGCACTTCTCTGCATAAAAATACCTATCCTAAGACCCAGATATTGTATATATTCTTTTCAAACCTTAACATATTTTACTCTCTCTGCTTTACTTGTTCTGCTTAAAGATTCAGACTTTAGGCCCAATTCCGCACAATGAGTTTGAGCATGTTCATCCTCATGGATTTCCATGAGTCCAAAACATTCAGCATTTAGCAGCACTGTACTTTAAGCAAGCTACGCAGCTTCTGACACCATCTGTGAAATGACATAAAAGCTCCATAAGGGAATATAATCTGATTGATTTACCCTGGAGACAGGGTGCCTATAGGATTCCCATAAATTTGCTCACATAGGGTATGTCTATACTGTAGGCTTAAGTCGACTTATGCAACTCTAGGTCCACATTTGGACTTTAAGGGTTAAGTTGACTTTATTAAGTCAACTTAACAAAATGTGGCCATTAAAGTTGACTTAATAAAGTCAATTTAAGGGAGGAGAGCCATTTAAATTGACTTTATGAAGCTGACATAAGCCAAGGGACCCATTTAAAGTCAAGTTTATTAGGTCAACTTTAAATGAGTCCCCAGGCTTAAGTAGACTTTATAAAGTTGACTTAAACAAATTGGGACTCTCTAAGTCAACTTAATAAACTTGAGTTTAAGTTGACCTTATTAAGTCAACTCACCTGAACCCTCTCATGTAGATATAGCCATATGTATTAATGTTCGTTTCTTTAATTCCTGGGGGTAAGGATTGGGAAGACTGTACTTTACATATGTAGACCATTGCTGTGCAGTTCTCCTTGACGATGAAATACTAGTACATTTTGCTTATGGAATATCTAGAATGTAACATAGCGCAGTTTATAGATATCAATATGCATTTATTGAAAAAGCTAGATACAAGTACTCATTAAAAAAGCAACACATTTCTGTACCATTTATGTCTACTCGTAACTACTTCACTGAAGATTCTTTAACAATTTGTTCTTTTGATTTTTCCAAATTAAATCTATATTCATACGAGGAAACCTCATTCTTATTGCAATGCATCAGTCAGGAACCTTTATGTGTTTTCTGTGGTCACTAAGGCAGTTGTCCTTGAAGAGCCACAAATCACTGACCATTGTTTCAGAGATCACTAAAAAATCATTTTGCATTTGTATCTGAAATGTCCCTCAAATTCCTCATTAAAACACTTTTAAAAACCCTGCTTCACCTCTCAAAAGAATATTTACAAAATATACAGAAAATATATTACAGAAAAAAACCTAAAACCTTAGGAAACAAGATATGGTACACTTCACAACTTCAGCACTTTGTTTTTCTTGTATCCTTTTCCCTATCTGTACATTTTCTATTTTGATTTTAGAATCATAGAAGATTTAGGGTTGGAAGAGATGACAGGAGATCGTCTAGTCCAACCCCCTGTTCAAAGCAAGACCAATTCCAACTAAATCACCCCAGCCAGGGCTCTGTCAAGCAGCACCTTAAAAACATCTAAGGAGGGAGATTCCACCACTGCCCCAGATAACCCATTCCAGTGTTTCACTACCATCCTAATGAAAAAGTTTTTCCTCATATCCAAAGTAGACCTCCCCCACTGCAACTTAAGACCACTGCTCGTAGTTCTGTCATCTTCTACCACAGAGGACAGCCTACTGGTACTTTCATCCTCCCTGGAACCCTCTTTTATATAGTTAAAAGTTGCTATCAAATCCTCCCTCATTCTTCTCTTCTGCAGACTAAATAAGCCTAGCTCCCTCAGCTTCTCTCCTCATTAGAGGGCTGGAGCACATGACTTATTTTTGTTGTCCTCCATTGGATTCTTTCCAATAGGTCCATATCCTTTCTGTTGTTGGAGGCTCAAAACTGGACAGAGGATGTCAAATGATGCTTCATCAGTGCTGCATTGAGAGAATAATCACTTTGCTCAATCTGCTGGCAATGTCTTAGTAATGCAGCCCAATATGTCGTTGGCTTTAATGGCAATAAATGAACACTGTTGACTCACATCTAGCTTCCTGTCCACTCTACCTGTCAGGTCCTTTTCTGCATAACTGCTGACTAGCCAGTCAGTCAGTCTCCTCCCTATAGCAGTATGTGGAATTCTTCCACCCTAAGTGCAAGACTCCACATTTGTCCTTGCTGAACCTCATCAGATTTCCTTTGGCCCAATTCTCTAATTTGTCTAGGTCACACTGTATCCTATCCTTGCCCTCCAATGTATCTACCATTCCCTCCCCACACACTTAGGCTTATCTGCAAACTTGCTGAGTATGCAATCCACCTCCATCTTTCAGCTCTTCCAATGAAGAAGATGAAAAAAACTGGCCTGAGCATCGACCCCCAGGGCATTCAGCTTGAAACTGGCTGCCAACTAGACATCCAGCTGGTGAGCCTGATGAGCTACTTAGCTTTCTCTCCATCCTATAAATTCATTCATGCAACCCATACTACTTTAATTTGCCGATTTTAAGCTCTTTGGAAGAGGGGCTGGGACATATCCTCAGCTGATGTAAATTAGCACAGCTTTACCAACTTCAGTAGAACTACACTGGTTTATGCCAGCTAAAAATTTGGCCTCAGACCATCTTATTGTCTTTAAAGCACCATCCACTTTTGGCACATCATACCTATATCAAATGTTGTAATGGATGAGTTTTTGAATAAAACAAAGGATGAAACTGAGTGTTCCATGCTGCACTCTGAAGGCAAAATCTGGCTCTGAAGTAGCTAAAATGTAAGTTCCCTATTTATTCAGCTCCATTGGAGCAAAACAGATTTGGGCATGTGTGGTAAAATGCGGAACTCATATATAAAAGCTATGCAAATTCATTCAGAATTAATGTGATCTATCTTTTGAAAACAAGTTGACAAGACACTATTTCTTATTTTCCATGACATAACGTATTTGGAAGAAATAATACTGAACTTGGAAATAACTGAGAAGAAGCATCAGAGAGAAATGACTGGCAAAACAGTTTTGCGAATTGCTTGAGCTATTTACAAAATTGGAAAGTCAAACCTCCCAGCACTCACAGTATTAGTTAAATTTATATTTTCCATCAGTCAGCTCTTTGCACCTGCCTAAAACTAGCATACAGAAGAACCAGGAAACAGTACATGCAACATAATATTAAAATTTGCCTTTTCCCCCTCATCCCAGTGTTTATAACTCAAATATAATGAGAAGCTTTCTTTTGGCCAAAAAGTTGATTAAGTGTTCCATTTAATAGTGTAATGCAAAGAATGCTTTCTTCTGTTAAAATCACTGTTCCTTTACTGACCAAATGAAGAACTGTCAACTATTTTGTTTGTACTTGTTCAGCTTATATAAAAAAGAATCAAAATGAATAATTCAATTATATTTAAACTAAGGTAAATCTTTCTGTGGCTAATACTCTAGGTGCCAAACAGACTGGACTGACTTTCTTCTTCCAGTGTTAACTCCTCCACCTCTCAAGCCACATCTGACATAGCTACCATGTTCACTTAAAGCTGATTCTCTTTAGAACTCCTTAATAATGCTAGTGAAAGCTTTTTTTTTTTGTAATGTGGGGCAACTCACTCCTTCACTGTCTCTTTGCAATGCACAAAGAGGGATTAAGCATGTAGCTATCTTTGCAAATCTACCTACCCTATCATGATTTATTTTGATTTT
This sequence comes from Podocnemis expansa, assembly GCA_007922195.1. Classification (NCBI taxonomy): domain Eukaryota; kingdom Metazoa; phylum Chordata; order Testudines; family Podocnemididae; genus Podocnemis; species Podocnemis expansa. Next base: position 1,633,738 of record ML681982.1, read on the forward strand.
TTATTCTGCTAACCTCCTTTCCCCTTTCTTCATTTTCTCCCAGCTTGTGTCTGTACTTTCCCAGTCTCTTCTCTCTCCTTTATAGCTCATTTCCCCCTCTTTTATCTTGTCTTCCTTCTGGTTCTTCCATCAATGCCTCCACTTCTCACTATCTGCTGATCCTTGATTGCTTCCCTCCCTGCCCATCTTCCCCTATTCTCACGGATCTTGCTTATAATTAGAACAACATGTTTGAGGCTCCAAGCCAGTAACATCACAAAAGTGTGACTCTTCAATTGAAGCCAGAAAGTTAGAGTTGATCAGGCAGTAATCATACACAGATGGATTGCACCTTGATGTCCCACCTTAAAGCTGCTGAGTCAATAACCTTCATGAAGGTCTGATATCAGACCAACTCTCAAGATGTGTAAAGGCAGCTCCCTCAGAGGCCCATGCCTTGACATCCAACTAGGAGACAGGTGTTGCTGATAAGCTAATTAGCTAAAGAGGCCTGGACATGAATCTTGGAAGCTAAAGTTGTTTAGCCAAAACCTCAAAGAAAAGCCCTGGCTTTGATATCGAACCAGCAAATTAGAGGCACTGACCCAGAAACATTAATGTTGACCTTGGAGAGACAAGATCAAGATTCTGAGCCAGGAACTTAATTTTTTATCATCTCCTCAAGGTAGTCATAAAAGTAATCTCACAAAGGCCTATGCACGGGTGTAAGTCGAGCAACCAGAAGTTCTAAGCCACTGAGTTAAGATGCTAAGAACATTTTGTAAGGAAGCCTGTGGGAGCATTGCTCTATCTCTACACCTTCCCTGAAATCTGGGGCAGCTTATTTCCTGCTTCTTTATCGGCTTGTAAAACAAGGATTCACCAGCTCGAAGAATCTTAAGTGTGAGCAAGGGAATGTGCTGTTGCCTGGCTGGGGAGTATATGGCTCTCTAGAGCCTGGAGGAACATCACCTGATTGGAGAAGAATTGTCCAAACTAGGAGTCCAACTCTTTCTTGTTTTTACAGGAGGATTTCCCACTTTCCTCCAGCTTTCCCTTCCCTCCTTTGTTTGACTGGTAATACTAAAATATGGATTATTGTAAAAAGAACTGATCACATAAGTTTATGAAAGGCATCAAGATTCTGGAAAGTGATCCGCTCTTCTGTCTTGAGAAATTGGTTTGAAAAACAGTAGCACTGGGAATACCAGTTGCCCTTAGTTAGCTCCTGATCTACCATTTAACCCATCTTAACTTTGAGTCTTTCTAGCACAGCACAGCAAAATGATGCATAAAAACAATACAATTCATTTACTGTGTGGCTGATAAATTCCAAAGTCTCATGCCAAAATTTACAGAAAGATGGACGCAGATGTACTGAAATAAGCCAATTCCATACAGGAATATAGATCAGTTATATGAACCAGAATGCAAGAAGATTGCCTTGGACACTGTCTCGGGTTGATAGTATCGAATGATAAATGCATTTCTATCTCATCAGCAAATATAGATTTCTTTATTTTACCACAGAAGAAAGGAGGGTGAGAGTGAGGAGGGGGGCAACTAAAAATATTAAGGTCAAAAGGTAACTAAAGTGGCAGACATCGCCATGCCACTAAGAGAAAATCCCGCCACTGTATTCTTAGAATTGTTTTCTTGTGCCATGTGTTGCTGGTTAGCAGCTCTAAATGTGGCAAGCATCAGAGAAAGTGAAATGTCAGCCAAGTTCTGCTTCATGATGAAGTACAAACTAGAGCCAAAATGACATTCTTAGATACTTGGGACTTCTTTTTTTAAAGTAATTAATAAAATGCTTCTTGCTGCAAGAATAACTGACTATGATAAAACAATTAATTACTTGTTTAAAGTTAAGTCATCTGTCTGGTCAAAGTGTCTTGAGATCTTTCAATAAAAGAAGCTGTGATATGTGCAGCAGCTATTATGTATGTATTTCTTTTCTCACAATAAAGTTGGGCAAAGGAAAAGTGGCCAATCTTACAGCCGTCACTCCCACATAACTGTCAGCCTGCAAGGAACTAATAATGTCAGTCGCATCAGTCTTAAAGCTATAAAGCTAACTAAGGTCCTGGTCTTGATCTCACAGAAATGAATGGAATCATTCCCTTTGACTTTGATAAAAGCATCAAACCAAATTGCCAAAATGAGTTTAAATGGCCTCTAAAATCGTGTCTGCTGATTCTCCGTGTAATGTTTTTGTGTATTCAAAAACTTACAGATAGGAAAAACAACCAGAAAGTTGGAAAGCCAAAAGTTCTGGGCTACTTTTGAAAGAAACTTGTCTTCAATAAACATGAGGTAGAATGATTGATTATTATTAAAGCATTAGAGAGTAAACACAGAAATACATTGTGTTTCATAAACATAGACCCTGATGCTTACACATCTGAGTAACATTAAGCACCAGAGGCCCAGTCTAGCAAAACACTTAAACACGTGCTTAACTTTAAGCACATACATAGCTCCATTGAATTCAACTGGACTGCTCCCAGGTGTAAAATTATTCACAAGTTTGAACCCTGCAAAATTATGATCTCTGTGCAAGACATGGTTCCTCGCTTAAATCTCTTAAAATATCTATATTCCAAGTTAAAACCTGGGATTTTCACCCTCTGTTGTTACTGATCACTTTTACTAGGGTGACTTAAAAACACTGATTTTTAAATGAGAGGCAATTTTATTTATACACAAACATGGATTTTTAAAGAGATTAGAAAAAATGAAAGTTCTTGAAGGGAAAAAAGGAAAGAGAAAAATACATTTAATGTTTATTAAATCTCTGTTGAATTAAAATCACTTATGGGTAGCACCTAGTGCAAAATAGCATGAGCCTGTCAGTGTAAGAGGTTCAATCATTTTTTTGTTTCCATTTAAATTGAATTTCTTCTTTTCCTCCTGATCTTAATTTTGTTCAAGACGATGGTATGGCGTGTTTAGATTCAAAACACACTTTCCTAAATCATCAAGCAAAATGGTTCCCATTGAATTGTTACTTCCTAACTGCTGTACAGTAATCTTTTGTTCAGCAGGATGTATTGGCCAAAGAAAATTATTGGCTCTGTACCATTAAAGAAAATTCATTCTCTCTGATACCCGATCCTGTTCTCATTGAACTCAGTGGCGAAACTCCCACTGAATTCAGTGGTGCAGAGGCCGTTGATGAACTCTAAATGTTATACCCTTCTTATTTTTCATGTTGATTCTGTAGTTTCTGATATGACAAAATATTATTTACAATATTTATGACATTTATAAGCAGGCCTCCTCCTGCAAAGCAGCACAAACAAACATACGTTCTGTGTACACAGCCAGCAAGATGCTAAATAGTTATGTTTTATTAAAGGAAAAATGAAGTCTTTACATTGTAGCCAAGGGAGAAAAAATGGATAAGCTTCACATTTGGTCTGGATTTTGGATTCAGACCCCCCAAAACAATTGGCTGAATTTAAAATTCCAAATTGATACTATGCCTGAAAAGAATGCACACTGAAAAAACACAAGAAAGGAGGATTTGGGGGGCAGAGAGAGAGAGGGAATGCATACAGTGCAGTGTGTACGTAACAATGGATTTGACAAGTGGAAATATTAATATCAGTAAGATCCAGGGTGATTATTTTCTCCATTCACTCTTAAAACATTCAGATGTCTTTGATCACTGGCCCCTCTTTATGTCTGCAACAACCCAGAACACATTCCCATAGCCACTCCAAATCCTGCTGATCAACCCCTGAATCTTGGCAGCAAATAGGGTTGCTGAATGCTGGAATTTTTCAGTGCTCCTCCAGTGCTCTGCCTGTCCCTGCGATGAAGAATAAGCTCATTGACACCTACTAATTCCTGCCAAAAGAGATGAAAGTTCAATGTACTGACAATGTGGAGGATCAGCTCCTCCTACAGACAAGGATCCTGGGACTCAAAGTTATCACAAACAAGGAAAAAGCCAAATACCATTCAAGGTAAAGGAGTAAATTCAGTCAATCCTTTAACAAGAAATACAACTAATCCCTGAATGCAAGCAGTCTAGAACTGCAAAGCCATCAGAAGGATGTGACTGAAGTCACCACAGGACTGTTGCAATGTGTACAGAAAATCAGCACCTGAAAGAGCAGCTGGTTCTAACAACACAGCCGACTTCAAAAGGAACACTGGTCAGAAAGGGGTCTTCAAAGAATGAGTCAAAAGCACTGTACTCCACTGTCATGGAAGGCATCTTCCTCCCCACCCCCCATTTATCAGAATGAAATGAAAACTTGTGGATCTGTATAATTAATTCCTAAACCTATGTAATTGGATAGAGTACGAGGTGAAAATTCACTTTTCCCTACAGCTTGTTAGGAGATAAATGAGAAGAGTGACTTTTTAGTCTGGACATCAGCTGAGCAGGCTAGTAGATATCTGTGTCATGAAATCAGCCCAGCACGGTAAAGCTGATCTTACTGAGAGGTTTGTGCCTTCATAGCAGCAAGTAGATGTTCTGAGCCAGTAGAATCAGAAGCTTTGACAATACCACAAGAGGATAGGAAGAGGTATCGGCCAGCATCAATACCAAGATATGTGCCTGGACATCAAGCAGAAAAATAAAGGTACTCAGGCAGTGAGCCCACAGAGTCTGAACTGTGGCATCTGGAAGCTTACACTGTTGCAACAGTGAGCTCAGGCAGGCTTTCTAGTTCCCACTCCTTGTGAGGAAAAAAGGAAGAGCATGCCACCTGATTATCATTCCTTAGTGAGAACCCAGAAACAGCAGTTGTATTTGTTCTTTCTGCCCTCTTGACACTCTAGCAGAGTGTAAGGATGAGACAGGTGTGAGAAGGGAGGATAGGCACATGAGAGTCGATCCCCATGAATTGCACACACTACATCCACACATGCATGAACACACACTTTTGCCTGTCTGTGTGCTTGCTTGAGAACACGGAGTCTCCTTGTACAGCTTGCGTCCACTCTCTTCTCCTTGCCTAGCTCATCTGCCAAAACAGGGAATTGTTTCCAGCCTGTGGAACTAATGCAAAGGATGCATTTGAAAATATTGTAGATAGAAAGTAAATTTGCTGGGTGAAATAAAGTGATAGTATAAAAATTACCAAAGGATCAAAATTCTAACTCTACTGCTGATTCCCATTGTTTATGAAGTCATGAGGACCAGTCAATCCACACTCCTGGAAGCCTCCCATTATTGTCAGTGCAAGTTTTCTTAAGGATAGGAAAACTGGCCACACAGAGTGTGCCAGTTGGACTTCAGATTTATGTTAAATGGATAATGTCAGAGTTTTCCACATCCTCCAACGCTTTGTATCATTTCTCATTTGCTGCATGGACACACTACTTGGGGATTCCCTTCCTCACCAGAATTTGATTCTGTATTCTCAGTTTTATTTTTCTTTCTTCTCCCATGAGCAAATAATAGCCTAGCTATGGGAAAAAAAACTTGCCTCTCAACACTAAGAGCTAAACTAATTTGAAAGGCTTAAGTAGAATGTGAATTGTGGCAGAAAGGCATGGAGCTTTGGACGGTAGGGGGAGAAGAGGGAATTTAATAGATGGAAGAGAATGTTTAATGGAATAGCATGAAAGTGATGTCTAAACATACCAACCAGTTAAATACATCTACAATCCCAGACAGCACTGTGATCCTTTTATCTATTCATTGTAATCTCTTGTACTGTGCATTACAACTGGGTTCCCTGTGATTCTACACACAAAAGATAGCTTACTTATCTAGCTTGTAAAACTCCCATTGTACTTCTGGTCTGACAAACAAACTAAGGAGTAAATATTAGTCCCCTGGCTCAAAGAAAGCATTTTTTCCTGGAGTCAGGTCTCCATTGAACTAGATGCTATACAAGATGCTGATTGATAACATAGGCCCTACCCTTAGGAGTTAACTTTTCCTGCATATTGTAGGATCAGCCTGCTGTAAAGCCAGTGTGAAAAGCCATTTGCACACATGAAGCTCACATACCTCCCTTAGCGGGTAAAATAGCTTTTAATTTCTTACTCTTGATTATGGCTTGTGTTCTTTACTTGCCTACAGTCAGCTTCATGCACTGATTTTCATAAGACATTATTATGTACAGACATGAAAGTGACCATGAAATGGCTGAGTTCATGATTCTAACGAATAGTAGGAGAGAAAACAGCACAATTAAGATAATAGATTTCAAGAAGGCAAACTTTAGCAAATGCAGGGAGTTGGTAGGTAAGATCCTGCGTGAAGAAAGTCTAAGGGGATAAACTGTTCAAGAGAGTTGGAAGTTCTTCAGAAAGACATTATTATGGGAACAAAAGCAAACTATCCCATTGCATAGGATAGATAGCAAGCATGGCAAGAAACCACCCCAGCTTAACCCAGGGTATCTTCAATGATCTGAAACTCAAAAAAGAGTCCTATAAAAATAAAACAAGATCAAATTACAGAGGATGTATATAAAGAAATAAAAGAAGTATATAAGGATAGAATTAGAGATCCAAAGGCATAAAACAAGAGGAAAGGAACTAGAGACATAAAGGGTAATAAGAAAACATTCTACAAATACATTATAAGCAAGAGAAAGACCAAGGACATGGTACGCCTGTTACTCAGCAAGAGAGGAGGGGGAACAATAACAACGAAAATGTGGAAATGACAGAAGTGCTAAATGGTCTTTCTGTTTCAGTTTTCACTGAAAAGATTAGGAGTGGTTGGATGTCTAATATAGTGAATGCCAGTGCAAATGAGACAGGCTGAAACAGGGAAAAAGCAAGTTAGAGTTACTCAGACAAGTCACCAAGGCCTGATGAAATACACCCTAGAATACTCAAGGAGCTGATTGAGGAGATATCTGTGCTATTACCAATTATCTTTGAAATAATGGAAGACAGGAGAGATTCCAGAGGACTGGAAAAGGGCAATATAGTGCCAGTCTGGAAAGAGGGAATAAGCACAACCTGAGGAATCACAGACCAGCCAATTTATATGCAGTACCTGGAAAGAGAATGGAGCAAATAATTAAGGAATCAATGTGCAAATACCTAGGGGATAATAAGGTGATAAGTAACAGTCAGCATGGATTCATTATGATAAATCATGTCATACTAACCTAATAGCTTTCTTTGACAGGGTAGCAAACCTTGTGGGCAGGGAAGAAGTGGTAGATATGGTATATCTTGACTTTAGTAGGGCTTTTCATAATGCCTTGCATGATCTCATAAACTAGGGAAATATAACCTACAAGGTGCTACTGTAAGGTGATGCATAACTTGTTGGAAAACCATTCCCCAAGAGTAGTTAACAGTGGTCCACAGTCCAGCTGGAAGCGCACTCAGTTTGGTCCCACAAGGTTCAGTTCTGGGAGTGGTTCTGTTCAACATCTTCATCAGTGATTTAAACAATGGCATAGAGAGCACGCTTATAAAATATGAAGATAATACCAAGCTGGAAGGGTTTGCAAGTATTTTGCAGAACAGGATTAAAATTCAAAGTGATCTGGACAAACTGGAGAAATGGTCAGAAATAAATAAGAAGAAATTCAATATGACCACATACAAAGTACTCTACTTAGGAAGGAACAATGAACTGCACACATACAAAATGAGAAAATGACCCCTGTAGGAAGTAGTATTGTGGAAGGGTATCTGGAGGTCACAGTGCATCACTAACTAAATACAGTGGGGACCGGTTTACACGCGGGTTTTGGGGGACAAGCCCCTGGCGACTGCGCTTAAACCGGCCTGTTTGTAAGCAGGACCAAAAGGCCTTCCCCGGGGCACCAGCCCAGGCCCCACTCCCTGGCCGCGGGCCATGCCCCTGGCCCCACTTCTGTGCTGGGGTCCGAGCTGGCCTCAGGCGCCTGCTGCTGTCAGCCTGGCCCCAGATCCCTGGCCGGGGACATGGCAGAGAGTGGTGGCGGCGGCCACTTCCAGCCCCATTCTAGGTCTGGCCGCCTGTGGCCGCAGCTGCTGGTCCCTGCCATGTCCCTGGCCGGGGATCCAGGGCCAGGCTGGCGGCAGCAGGTGCCTGAGGCCCGCTTGGACCCCAGCACAGAAGCGGGGCTGGGCCCGGTGCCTGGGGCCCATCTCCGGGGCAGCGACGCGCACAGTCCTGTTTATGCAAGGCATGTTAATGGGACCCACGCATTACTGTAGGGCCTTTGGGGGACACCCGGTTACCACGCATTAACTGGTTCCGCACGCAAACTGGTTGTGCGGTAACGAGTCCCCTCTGTACACGTCAAAGGCACCAAACCGGTGCAAAAAAGCAGCAATTATCATTATGGGATGTATTAGCAGGAGTGTTGTAAGCAAGACAACAAGTAATTCTTCTGCTCTACTCAGCATTGATAAAGTCTCCACTGGAATGTTGTGCTGAGTTCTGGCCTCCACATTTCACAAAAGATGTGGAGAGACTGGAAAAAGTCCAAAGACGTGCAACAAAAAGGATTAAAGTTCTAGGAAATGTGACCTATGATGGAAGATTGAAAAAAATCGGGTTTGTTTAGTCTGGAGAAGAGAAGACTAAGAGGAGACATGATTATAGTTTTCAAGAATAAGATTTGAAGATTTTTACAGTGTTATATAAGGCACAGTGTTAAAAGAAGACGGCCTGCAGAATGGAAAAGCTGCCTGATAAGAGACACTCAAGGAGCTTGGCTTCTTTAGCCTAATGAAAAGAAGGTTGAGGGGAATATGATTGCTCTCTATGAATATATCAGATGGATAAATACCAGGGAGGGAGAGGAATTATTTGAGTACAATATCAATGTGAACACAAGAACAAATGGATGCAAACTGTCCATCAGGTAATTTAGGCTTGAATTAGACACAAGTTTCTCACCATCAGAGGAGTAAAGTTCTGGAATAGCCTTCTAAGGGGAGCTGTGGGAGCAAAAAACATAACTCCCTTTAAAACTGAGCTTGGTAAATTTGTGGAGGGGATGGTATGATGGGATGGCCTACTTTGGAAACTGACTGATCTTTGACTACTGGTGGTGGATATGCCAGTAGCCTAAGAAGGGAGGGTAGATGGGGTGCGTTCTGAGTTATTACAGAGAACTCTTTCTTGGATGACTGGCTGGTAAGAGTTGCCTACATGCTCAGGGCTTAACTGATAGCCATATTTGGGGTTCAGCATGAATCTTCCTCCAGGGCAGGTTGGCTTGGGGTCTGGGGGGGGGGGTTCACCTCCCTCTGTAGCTTGGGGCATGGCTCACTTGCTGGTGAATTATCTGTATCATAAAGTCTTCACATCATGATTTGAGGATTTTTAATAACTCAGTCACAGGTTAAAGACTTATTGCAGGAGTGGGTGGGTGAGGTTTTGTGGCCTGCATTGTGCAGCAGGTCAGACTAGACGATCATGCTGGTCCCTTCTGACCTTAGAGTTTACAAGTTACATGAAGGGGGAACAAAAATTAGTGTCCTTAACCTCTGCTGATAGGACAAGAAGCAAGGGGTTAAACTGTAGCAAGGGAGGTTTAGGTCGGACGTTGGGAAAAACTTCTTAACTGTCATGATAGTTAAACAGTGGAATAAATTTTCTAGGGAGGTTGTAGACTCCCTCACTGGAGATTTCTAAGAGCTGGATAGATAAACACTTGTCAGGGATGGTCCAGACTATGGTTAGCCCTGCTGTAAGGTCCTCTCGGGGTCCCATCTAGTCCTATGAATCTATGACTCAGAATTGAACTTGGAATTCAGTGAGAAAACTGCATTCTGTCCATCTACAATACTGTACAGCTGCAGGCTCAGCAGCTTCTCTTTGAATCCTTGATTGAATATTCATCTGTTTGACCACTGCAATTAGCAAATTTTTAATGGACTGATCAGGAAGATTGAAATGCTGATCCATTGGTTTTAGAATGTTGTGATTTCTGATGCCAGATTTGTGCCCATTTATTCATTTGCATATCAGACAGATGAATACTAGATCAAGGCTTCAAAGTGAAGCTGCTGAGATTGAATTTATTTGCAAATTTGATTGCATTGCTTCAAGACTTAATAGGGACATTGGACTTTTCTCTCATTACAACAGGTGATTTGACCTTATCTTCCTCCGTATGCTGTTCCCCAATGTTTGAATCTTCACAACTGTTTTGCTTTGCAGCTACAGTGTGACTTGTTTCCATGACTTATATTTCCCTGCATTAATTTCCTCCCTTTCTGTATGTTCCCCCATCTTCAAAGTGTCTGACAAAGTGGGATTTTCTCCCACAAAAGCTCATGCAATAAATAAATTTTTTAGTCATTAAGTCCTACAGGACTCCTTGTTTGTTTTTCTAAACTAGACTAACACGACTGCCCCTTTGGAACTTGGCGTAATATAGACAAGTCCTTTGAGAAATTCAAATAGAGGAACATATATTACAACTCATTACACAAAGACCTGTTATATGCCTCATGGGCATACAGTCAACATAGTTACCCCCCAAAACAAGAAAATGTGCTTCCACCTCAGTTCCTTGTTACAGTTAAGATTTTCTCATCCAACCACTGCAAATGGCCCTTATATCCATGCCACTGCAGACAGCAAGGAATTCTTCCCACTTGCTTTCCAAAACAGCAGTTAGATAGTATCTTAATAACAAATTCTCTTCATCCATGTAAGGAGTAATTTTGGCTTTAAATATAGGGGTGTTTTATGTCAAACTTTCCTGAAAAATAAAACTAACCAAAACAAACCAGCAACAGTCAGTATATGTAAGTGAAGTAGATGATTTTACAGGCTTTGTCACAATCTGCATGTTTAAGTCAGAACCAAGCCGTACATATTTATCTGAAATTCAAGCAGACTTCATAACTGAATTTTTGTCATCATTGGAAAGTTGTTACTGAAACAAAGAAAATCTGGCTCAAAAAAGCTCTCTCAGAAACCGAAAGATGGTCACTCCGCCCACTCATACTATCCAGATCTGTGGTAAGCAATGGAAACTTTCATCTGAGATAAATGGGTGCTGGATTTTTTTAAACATTGAGGGTGACAAGAGTAGAACAACGGATTTCAGAACGTCACTTACTTTTACTATGCTTACAAAAATCACCCATCTATTCCACTGCTATTTATTGTTTTGTATCCAACAACAGTTTTAACTTCAAAAGGAGCTATATAAAGCCATATATCTAGAATGCACTACATTTGAACAAACATGTATTTATAAGCAAATAAAAATTCCAAGCACAACAATAACAACTCAAATAATATCAGATTCCTTTACAGAAAATCCTCTAGTGGCTATAGCTTGTATTTAAGGTTTGGCAACACGAGCAGTTTGCAATGTGATACAAGTTTCAGATGCACTCCACCCTTGTTAAAATACCAACTTTAGGAGACAGGCATTTTGCATGTTAGCAATGTATTATTCTAATAATGGTATGTATGATAGGTCTATTGGAGCCACATATCAAACAGCATGCTAAAACAGAGACAGCATCATAATGAGTGGACAGTGCATTCATCTGATAGGTTACACAAACCATCAGCTTGCCAATGTGATTTGTTTGAAAATCTAACAGAATAAAGCAGAGTATGATAATATATTGTTTAAAAATACAAAATAATTTCCAGATTATGGGGAAGTTTTTCTATTCATTTACAAATGTACAAATAGAAATCTTATTCACAGAATAAGGCTCACACACATTAACCAGTCAGTTCTGTTAGTTCTTAGCTAAGGCAGTGTTTTGTAATTTAAAAACAAACAAACTGCAGATTACAACAGATAGGGCATTATGTGCAATATGGTATTTTATTATTAAATGATTTTTCCTGACTTACTGCTATTGTTTACAAATGGGGATGCACTCTAGAACAAGAACCAAACTGGTACATTGATTTTTTTTTTATTTTGTTTTGGTTTTGGTTTGTTTTTAATGGAGCCTCTAAATGCAGGACAGGTCTTCTGGTTTACTGATGTTTCATTTTCTAGTAGCCTGCCCTCTCCCACCCATCCCAACACACTATGTTAGTCTAGTTCAGTAAAACAAACAAACAAGGAGTCCTGTGGCACTTAAAGTCTAACAAACAAATTTATTCTTTGCATGAGCTTTTGCAGAAGAAAATCCCACAAAGCATCTGATGAAGTGGGATTTTCTACCACGAAAGCTCATGCAAAGAATAATTGTTAGACTTTAAGTGCCACAGGACTCCTTGTTTGTTTGTCTTGCTACTGTGAAGTCTCAAACTGCTCATTTCTCAGCACCATTACTGTTAAGGAGGCAATGAAGCAGCTCCAACAACACATGGCCTTCAGTTATCTCCTAGTCCCTTCCATATCTGACTTCTGGGCAGAGAATTACAGAAATAGCATATAAACTAGTGGATCACTTCCTCAGACCACTGGAGAGATAATGAAGATTTCCCATTTGCCTTTGACACTGGTGATCACAATGTACAGCTGGACCTATCCTCCCTGACCAGGTGGAAGATGACAGAATTGCATTAAAGCAACTATTTCTTTCTTTCCAAGAGTTCCTAGGATATATTGTAGGCAGCTGTTTCTAGTCTACAGATATCTGACAGGTAAGGTCTAACAAGTGCTCGCTCCTGTTACCACCCTTGTTAAACATCTCTGTACAATCAACTAAAAGTTATAATGATGTGACAAGGAGCAAAGGGCCACCAACACCAATAACACTTTTATCTCTGTGTATTCTATTCATTCACTGTAGATGAGGGTCTCCCAGCTGTCTAAGGGCACAAAAGGAAATATCAAGGTGTACTTTTGTAACTCTCTCGGTGTAAGGCTGGATAAGAAGCCTACAAAGAAGCTGCAGATAGAGTATAATGTAATGGTCTGCATCCTGAGTGGGATGATCCTTGAGAGATGGAGACAGAAAGAAGTCAGTGTGCCAGTAACTGAAGTCGTCTTGAGACCGATCACCTGCTCCAAAGTAATTTTTACCAAGGGTATGCAAAAGGAAAATAAATGTTGCTTCACTTCAATAGCAATATCTGCAAATTCTCAGTCAGTGAATTGGTAGACAGTAGCAGGCAGACTCTTTCATTTGACTTTTTTCAGCTGGTTGAGTCATTGTGAGGAAATTTCAAGTTACATATCAATAAATTTGGGTCAAGACCAGATTATCTGGGAGGTATCTGGAGGAACTGTATGTTAAATCCCCTTGCTTGAGTTTTGGGGGGGAAGACATCCTGAATGTCTTAAAAGAACTTTGTGGCACATCTTGTGCTTTGGATTCTTGCTCTCAGTTGCTGATGGAGATTATCATCACTTTGTCTAGAAGAGGACATGGTGCCAAATACTTTAAAGAAAGCATTTGTTTGACCTCTGCTCAAAAATCCACCCCTTAATTAAGTTTATCTATTTATATCCTGACTGGCATCTAATGTAGTGTTTTTTGTCAAGGCAATGGTGAGACAACTCTTGCAGTATTTATATGCCTCCATCCTTCATCATCACCACTTGGGTTCCAACCAGCAGATAGCACAAAGACTGAACATTGTAGCCTAGACTGATCTTCTCTTGGCAAGGATTAATGATCACTAATCACTTTCTTCATATAATTAGATCTATCAGCTGCCTTTGACATTATGAATTGCAAGATGTGGTTGACTCACCTGTAATACTTGGTAGGTGTCGTTGGTTTTGAGCAACTCCTCTTTGTTCCTAGAACATCTATATTTATTCCCTCTGTTTGATACATAAACATGATTTATGCAGGCTGAAATGCCTACAGCTTGCTCATGAGTGTCAGTTTAGCACGGTACATAGAGTGCTTTTCAGTCTCCCTGTCATGGACTAGGCAAGGTAGAGACATGGATGAGAGCAAATTGGCTATTTTTTATTCCAGATAAGACTGATGTCATTATAGTATGGCAGCTGGGGGGCTGGATTTTGCTGAGATTATACTGTGCCCACCAACTCACCCATCATTTGTGATCCAAGTTTGCAACTGGGACTTGATCTGATTAAAGTTGCAATTTAATCAGAGCTAGTACCAGGTACTGTATCCAGGAGGGAAAGACCCATCTCCTCTGCAGGCGTGGTATGAAACAGAACCAACACACACACTCACCAATGGGTCACATACCTTTTTTGTTCAGAAAAAGGACATCTGAGCATCTCAAGTCCACAGCAGTTAGAATCCTGGATGACCTCTGACAGTGGATCATCATTACATGACAGCATCCATAGTTAAAAGCATCAGCTGGTTCAACTTGAGGGGAAAAAAATATGGGCAGTCTAGCTGAGACTGGTTGCAGACAAACATCCTCTGTGGATTGGGTACAGAGGGCAATGCATCAAAAGCAAAGACCAGTGGGTCACACATATGTGCAGCAAGGGTTCTTTAAGAGCCTGACAGATGGCAAGGTTCCTTTTTGGAGTATTTTGTCACCGATTGTTTATTATAATGTGGGAACTTGCTGTCATTTCATTTTGCTCTAATTCTGTCATTTGACAGTATTTTTAATTAATGGCAGGATGCCTAGAGCTGGCATAGATATTTAATATTTAAAGCAAAATTAATAAATAAAAACAAATCTACAGCAAATGATCGATCCCAGATGTTCAACCTGATTTCAAGATGAGCTTGCAGAATCAAGTTGCTACTGCTTTAGAAAACAGCATTTGACACATATTTGATTTAAATTCTGGAGCCAAGTTTAAGCTTGGCTCCAAAATTTGAAGGAAAAAAATGCATTAATATATTATTTTCTTCATCCCTAAGGCGCATCAGTTTCAAAGCTAATGGGAAACAAAACAAAACAAAACAAAAGCCTATAGCTCAAGTTGGTCCAGGCCAAGGATCAAAGACACAACATTACTTACTTTCAAAATGCAAGCACTTCTCAAACTACACCTAAATCAGCAACAAACTGACTTAAACAAAATGAGGAGTTCATTTTATACATTAGGTTTTTGTTTTGTTTTGTTTTAAGTTCAGAGCCAAATGCAACAATCAAATCAAGACTTAACTGGATAAAAAAGGGATTGTTTTTAGTACATAAGCAATACACTGAAGGCTTCAGGATCTCTAATTTTAAGCTCTGATATAAATACCACAAAATAGTGGGGTGGATAATGTATTATTATAGTTGCTATGGAAGATGGAATAAGAAATGCTTTCAGAACAAAGTTTTAAGCTATTCCCACTAGAAAGTGTTCTGTAACAGCCCCCAAAAATCAACAGCAAATGGGATACAGTACAGGCAACCACAATATTACTTGTTAAACATAATACACAATACATGGAGTAAGACCCTCACCCACTTCCCCACCACTCGGATTCTTTCTGCCAAATAAAAGCAGCACAGAAAGACTCCAGAAGCCCCAGCTAAGAAAGGATCCCCCCTTTGCAGTCACTGCTGGAGATAGCAGTAAGGCTGGCTTCCAAGAACCATTCATAGGTCTTGGTGAAAATGATATTCTGGGGTGCAGATGGGGAACACATTAGTGGTCAAATTGCAGCATGCAGAGATTCCAGGTGTATCTGGAGGCTCCTGTAACTTGGAATGGGCCCCAGGGTCTAGGACCATAAAGCTGTGAAGTTAGTTTTAAGAGATTTCAATTTTCCCTAATCCTAGATTGTGAATTCTGAAGTGTACCTCAAAGGGAAAGCAGAGAATCCTACCCTTCTCATTAGAAAGGAACATTGATCTCTTGCTTATGTAGATATGGCAATTCCCTATGGATAAGTTGGTATCAAGCTTACACTGGGAGGGTGACTGTGTATCTGTGTGTCCTTTCTGGATGTGGTGGGGCATACACAAAAGCTCCTACATTTCTATTATTATTATTTATAGAGTACCATAATCATGAACCATACAGATAAATACAATACCATATTCCAAAAAGCAAGGTCCTCAACTCTCACTCTCTGGAGTAGGTTTTATTCATCACAGTAGCCTCACTGGTTATGAAGGACTAAACTGTGGTTGGCAGGATCTGACCTTAAGTCGAAGTATTCAAAGTTGAGTCTTTCATAAGGGATAGTAACTACCCCTGGGAGGGGAAGAATAGATCAGCATTCACATCTCACTCCCCATCAGGACCCAGCCTGAGCTGAGGAAGCTAATGATCCAACCATCCAACCACTGGACTAAATTCAGCGATGAATCCTGGTCATAGGTCACCTGAAGTATGTTGCACATACACTAAAATGATAACCCTTAGAAGTAGTGGCAGTGTTTTGAGCTGTTTGAAGTGTAGTTTGAGGGTCACTGTCCCAATGAAAAAATCTCTAAATTCCAAGACTATATAAATAAAAGATAAGTGTGTGTGTGGAGGGGAGCTAGAATAGTGAATACCTCCAACTCTAATGGTAAAGAAAGAAGAGAAAGAGGGAATGAACGGGAGAAATGAAACACTGTATCTTTCTTAGTAATAGTATTTAGGAAGTGCTTATAATAGGACTCTAGTATGCTGCAACTCTGTCATACAACTGCAAACAGACAAATCCAGCAATTGTAAAGACGGCTCTACAATCCACAGAACTACCATCAATCAAACCAATCACTTACTCACACATGCCCACTTCATAATCTGTTTTCTTCTCTGAATTTAGGGTTCCTGTCTCTGCTTGGCTTTCACAAACCTGGGGTGTTGTTCTGTTCATTTCAACTCCATCTTTTGGAGGCTCTCTAGATGTGGAAAGCCATTCATTTCCACCAGGTCAGGTTTCCTCCTCATACATAATCTGTCAACTCTCATCTACTTTTTACTGTTCTTCTCATATTCAAATAAAGATACTTCATCTCATTATGAACTACACTCCACAGAGATATTAACAGCAATCCCATCTGGCAGACCTGCTGTGTAAGGCTGAGCACTGCTTATGCCAGGTTACATTGTTTCCCCTCTTAAGTGACATGATTTAAAAGACAGTGTATTTTTAATGAAGTTCAATTGCTGAGGGTAGAATTACAAATGCCTCCTCTGGATCTAATAAAGCAAGTTAAATTTCATATTAAAAGGAGGCACAGATCTGATTGAAGGGGCAGGTTTAAAGCCTTTGCCTGAGAGTATAAGACACATATATTGTTTCATCTTTCTGCCTTACATCACTTTTGTTATTAATAATTTCTTCTATGATTTGAAATAAAGCCAAAACAGCACCTACAAAATAAGAGATCATTCTTTACAATGTTCTTGAGTACTCTTCAGTATTAGTTGTATGGAGAAAAATGAAAGCAGCTCAGTATTTTTGCTATGCCTAATATTGCCAAGTAACCAAGGGTGAAACATCCAATTTTTCTTCTTCATGAGGCATGGGAAGATGCATACTCAAACTGAAGGATTCAACTTTTTAAAATGTAAACAACTGGTCAGATTCAGTGCCTTATAAATGCTTAAACTAGCTAAGATCTTTGCTAATGTATTCTACTGGTCAGTGAGAGTACCTTGCATTCACCACTGTGGCTGATATGCACAGGAAATGGGTCTATGTCAGCAAAGACTGCAGCATACAAAGAAACTACATACACAAGAGCAAGGAGCAAACCACCACCTTCATTTCTTGTGCCAGGGTCACCCAGGCTACTCCTGGCAAATGGTGTCATTGAATCACAGTACAGTACTGACATCGCAGACACCAGCCTCCCCAAAGGAGGAACACTCTCTACACCTGTTCAGAGAGTGGCTCATCTGCCACTGCAAACTATGTTCACCAGAGTGTCAAGAAGAATTCTGATTTAGTTACTACTTCTCCTCTGCCTCCTCCATGTCTTTGTCCTTCACTTCCCTAGAATAAACCTTTTTTTTCCTTTTTTCTAACCATGGACAGTTAGTGGTCAGCTTATAAGAGTTATACCCATTTTTTTAATTCTATCTGAAATATGGATATACTCATTATCCATATAATTGTTTAGCTCTTCTATGAATCCTGTCTGATTCCTTGACTGCCATGATACCTTAATACAGCAATTTCCACAGGTAGTTACACTTTGTGTAAAAATAGTACTATTTCCTTCTATCAGTTTTAAATGCATTTTTTCAGTCCTATGGTTCACATACACAAAAGCCAGCTAAATGCACCATGTGAGCTACGTTACAAGAAAAAACAAAAAGTTACACCGCTATACATTAAGATGAAAATTATGATGTTCTGTCCAGGCGTAGCAGTGCAGTTGCTCTGCTATAGTCCTGCAGGGGTTAACTGGGCCTGGGAGCCAGCAGCCAATCGGATGATTGGGCTGCTGGGCCAATCAGAGGTCCAGTATAAAAGGGAGCTGCAAACAGTTGGCCTGGGAAGCCCAAGGGAAAAGGTTCTCCCTCTGGATGGCTTATTGTAGGAGCCAGCACCCCGGAGAGCTCACAGTGCTCACTGTGGCTATGTCTATACTACAAAAGCTAAGTAGACTTTATTAAGCCAACTTAATAAAGTCTACTCGAAGTCAGCTTTAAGTAGACGTTAAGTCAACTTAGTGAGTCCACATTGCATTGTTGACTTTATAGTAGGCTTAAGCTGGGGGACTCATTTAAAGTTGACTTAATAAAGTCAACTTTAAATGGGTCGCCTGGCTTGTCAACTTTATAAAGTCAACTTAGTGGCCCCACTGCACTGAGTCGACTTTATAAAGTCGACTTAAATGGCCATTAAGTCGACTTTATAAAGTGTTGTCGACTTTGTAAAGTCGACTTAAGTCTTAAAGTCAACTTTAAGGGCAGGAGTTATTAAGTCAACCTAAGGAAGCTCTTAAGTTGACTTAATGAACTCTAAATGTGGCCGGGGTTTTCCTTAAGTTGACTTAAGCTTATAGTGTAGACATACCCTGTGAGCTGACTGGCACCAGAGAAGCTGGAGCCAGAAGGGATGAAGTCTTGGAGCCGCGGTCCAGACGCAAGGAGGCCTGGAGG
Source organism: Podocnemis expansa (assembly GCA_007922195.1). Taxonomy (NCBI): domain Eukaryota; kingdom Metazoa; phylum Chordata; order Testudines; family Podocnemididae; genus Podocnemis; species Podocnemis expansa. Next base: position 1,652,523 of record ML681982.1, read on the forward strand.
GACAGCAGCTGGGACTCTGGAGCAGCAGGCCCAAGCCAGATGGCAGCAGTGGCTGCAGCAGTAGTCCAGGGTAAGGAGCCAAGGAAGGAACGGTAGCTGGACTCCTGTGGTGAGAGACTGCATGCAACTGGGATCTACAAGGAAGTGGCCCAGGGAGTCAGCTTGGATTGGTGTAGTGACTGGAGGAAGGCAGAGGCCTCAGTGGAGGTACTTAGGGTTCCTGGGCTGGGCCTGGAGAAGTGGGTGGGCCCAGGCCCCTCCTGCTCCCCCATGAGCCAAGGGGCAGCACAGGCTGGTGGGCCATTAACTATAATTGGTGGCCAGGAGGGAGGCCAGCTGGAAGGGGTGTACTGATGGGCTTAGCTGGAGGGCTACAGCCCCAGAGAAGGGACTCAGAGCAGAGTTGGGTGTGGACAGAGGTGGAGCACAGACCACTGGAGGGGACAACCTGAGTAATTCCCCAGTAACACCACCAGGAGGTTCCTTCCAGGAGGGTCACATGCTGCCAACTCCTTACACCAGAGAGGGAAAATAAAAAAGCTAATAATACCTTTTTCGCTACACTTTGCCTATCATGTGCATTCCTTTAGACAACAGGAAAGCAGACAAATATTTTAAGATACACCATAGAGAGACTTGGTATGTGCAGGGGTTCTGACAACCTTATTTGGTTTTGTGTTTCAACAAAAGCTGTTCAGATACCCTGATGCAGTAAAGGTTCCCCAGTGAGTCTACCCAAGCATATTACCCCAGACAATACAAGTGCATATGGTGACAGATTTGGTTTGTAAAGCATTTAAGCCCAACATACCCAGCGTATGAATTAAAATGATGCTTTTTCAATATAGTGTTCAGCCATACCAAAAGGAAAGGTTGAAGAATGAGGCAGTTTTTCCTCACAAAAATGCAAAATCTTTAAGGAGGAACATAACACATTTCAAAAGATCTCTTCTTTCATATACATGTACTCTAGTAATATATTTTCTGAAGAAGCTATTTACAATGTTGAGGTACTTGGCCATCTCCAACAGACTAGTGGTAATCTGCAGATCTGGTTGCAGTTCTCACCACCTCTCATCATCCTCCCTTTTAACTTTATGGCTATCACTGTAAAGGTACTTCTTCTTCAAGCACTGCTCAGATACATTCAGTAATAGGTGTCTCCGTGCCAGACCGCTGGATTGGTCGGGAAAAAAAAAAACTTGTCCTAGCCTGGCAGGAGAGAGCAGGTGGCCTCCGCCCCACACGCCACCCCGTGGCTATATATACAGCTGCCTCCCGACCCCTCCTCAGTTTCATTTCTTCTGCCCTGCGTGTCGGATTTGGAACCCCCGCTCCTTGCGAATCACAAGCAGCCTGTCCTCCTCTCTACAAGCTTACTGCCCGGCTGGGAGCATCTCTTCGTAGATCTAATTCCACCACGAGAGTTCCCCACTGTCAGGCTGGGACCATGCCAGGGTTCAAACCCTGCGCCAAGTGCAGCAAGGCCTTCCCCTGGGATGATCCCCATGGGAAGTGCCTAGGCAAAGACCACATGGTGTCAGCCTGTTCCATATGTCTCTCCTTCAAACCTCGAACCATCAAGGAGAGGGAACAGCAGCACCACACCCTAGCCTCCAAGGAGGCCCGACACCCTTCACCCAAGGCTTCGGGTTCTCGCCCGGCACCGAGACCCAGCTCGGCACTGGAGCCTATGTGGCATCGCACCACCGGTAGCCGTCGCCACACGACCTCGGTGCCGACTCTGGCACCCCAATGCCAACCTGGTGCCCCGGCACCTCGGCACTGCTTGAAGTTGCCTTCGAGTAGTCCGGTACCACCGGTACTGGGATTGCCCCGGCGCTGCTCCGCATCATCTCCGGCACTGATGGCTTGGTACAGTCCAGCCTCGCCAGCGCTAAGCTCATCCTGGCACCAGGCAATTTCACCCTCGGCACTGCAGGCTCACTATAGCTCGACTTGCCATGGAGCCACATGGAGTCGCTCCTTGTGCCGTCCACCCCAGAAGTGGTGGAGGCTGCATGAGCTCTCCTGTTACTCCCGACATCCCCTGCCCCACTCCCAACCAGAAGGGGCAAACCGGCCTTCATATCGAAGGCCTGGATCCACCCTGGGCATTTGCCCTCACCACACAGCCCCCCTGTCTTCCACTCCAGTGGGGGCTGGTGCCACCCCGTCATCACCGGTACCGCCCCAGGAGTCTCGGTCCCCTTCCCCGATTTCCAGCCCAGAGAAAGGACCTTCCAGGGGCTCCAAGTGGCCTTGGCACTGCACATCGGCTCCATTTCCCGTCTGCTTCAGGCCACAGGAATGGTCCCCTCAAGAAACTCCCTTCCCACCACGGCGAGCTCCTGGTACTGCCCTCACCCTGGCACCAGGGTCTTACACGGGAAACCCGTCGGCGCATTTTGACTTGCTGCGCTGGGCTACGGCCCATTTATGCATGGAGGGGCAGCCATTGAGCCTCCCCCCGATACCCTCTTTAGGCCAGCCTTTACCTCAATGGAACCCTTAACAGTTCCACCCCACCTGAGCATATGGGACCTTGCATGCTTCCAGTCGCAGAGCCCAAGCTCCATTCCCCCGGTCTCGGACATGGCGAGCGTTAAATATCAGGTGTCCGAGCCGGATTTTCCCTCTCTCATTGGTCACCTGGTTCCCCTGAGGGATGTGGTGCAGATGGTGATGGGCCCCACGGAGCCCCCCAATGACCCCCTCCCATCCTCCAGGGAAGCCAAGGAACTGGACCTTTTGGGCAGTAAGGTCTACTCCTCATCGGCCTTCCAACTGCGAGTGGCAAACAACCAAGCCATAACCAGCAGATACTTCCTGGATGTGTGCGAGTCACTCGCAAAATTTAGAAGCCTGCTCCCACCTGAGGCCAGAGAGGAGTATGATGCCTTTCCGGAGGAAGGCAACGTAATCTCTCAAGATCGCCTTCTTTCAGCATGTGATGTGGTGGACACAGCTGTCTCACACCATGGCCTTGGTGGTAACCATCCGCTGGGTGGCATGGCTTAGGAAGGCTAGAGCACCCCCTAATGCACAGCAGGCGGTCCTCGACCTGCCCTTTGAAGGGGACGCTTTGTTTCCCCCTGAAACCATATCGGTGGTGGGCACCACTCGAGATCCCTGAGAAGAGACCAAATACTTTGGCCTGCTTCCCCACGGACCCACCCCTCCGACTTAGTCCCCCCTTCCCGAATTCCCACCCATTTCTCCCATAGTGGGACCACAGGGAAATTTACTTCCACCGCCATCATCCGCTGCAAAGGCTGGGACCTTCCCCCCTTCTCCCACAGGGAGGGGCCCGCACCCGCCCAACTCACTGCCACCCCACTCTCGAACTTCAGGGAATAATGGCTTCAGGGCATCACTGCAGTTGATGGTCGGCACACCCTTCTCCCCTCAAAGGGGAACAGAGTTCAGTGGGAACCACCCTCCCTCCCCACCTTTTTTTCCTATTTGCTACTGCGTCCACAGGCATCCAACCCCGACCGGGTGGTCCTCCCTCTGATCTTGGGCAGCATGGCCTCGCCAACATAAAGACGCCCCTGCCTGCACTGATGGTACATGGGTACCATGGTCCAACCCCCACACTCCCTAAGCAGCGGGTACTTCAAACACACATAAGGAACTGGCCCTCCCCCCCCTTCCCGAACATCCCTTCAACCCCACGTCTTTCATGCCAACACTCCTGCCTGGCACAAGAGGCATGTCTTGTAGTAGCCCCAGCACTGCTGCAGAGGCTCCGAGATGTGCATATTTGATGTTTACTTGGACACAGGACTGCGCCTGTGACCCTGATGCCTCCATCAGGTAGGCCTCCTTGAGTCTGGGTCGGGGGAGGGGGATACCTCCGGTTGCATACTGTCAGCATAATGCGTACCAGCCCTTTGTGACCCTGACCCCCAAATTCGACGAGAACTACCTCCTACTCATCAAGGGGGACACGTCCATTTAGCCATGGTGAATCTTAGCCTTCGAGGGAGGGCCAAGGTGAACGACCCACTTCAGCCTACACTTCCTCTTCCTCGGAACTACAGCTCCACACACCCTTACCTCGTGGGTGATCTGAGTGGTTACCAGGGCACCTACCCTAGAAACGCTCGTCCTAAGCCCACCTCACAAATGCAGTGGTCAGTCCTCCTTACGCCCCTCGCTCATGAAGCAGGGGCCTAGTGTACCCTTCTTGAACCTCCAGATAAGGGAGCCTAGGGGACAACACCTAATCGCATCCCCACGTAAAGGAAACAGCGATGTGATACCCTATCGGGCCGTCCCTCATCAGTGCCCTCCTCCGTGTCACCAGCCCATCATAACTGGGTAGGAGACCACATTTAGGCAGAGGGGATCCTTCCCAAATGACTTGTAGCTGCCTTTTCTGCCTCTTGGTCATGTAATCTGGCAGGGTGCGCAACCCCAACCCTTCTGTTTCCCCGGGTCTCTTCGCTACGTCTGCTGCAGACCTACAACCCTATCGCGAGGTCACCACCACGTGCGTTGGTGGCACCCAGTAATACTGATGTTCCTCCTCAATTCTTGAGGAACCACTGGCATACACTGACCGCTCATTTCTGTGATGAACAGAGGGAAACAATCTAGAGCCCACTTCCTGCAATATCCAGGAATTTAAGGATTGCACTCCCTCAAATCGACTTCCTGGCTGGGGGCAATACTTTGTCCAGTCCTCTAACCCCAGGGTACCCTTGTAATACTGCAGTTGCCACTTTGTGGTGGGTTCAGTGGATTTACTTCCTAGTTGGTAGGAAATTAACCTTTTCTGGCTACCGTGCTTCGGGATATCCATGTATTCAGGAGCTTTCCCTGGCACCCACACTGGCACGACAGAGCGGTATTGCTATCCCTCCTGGAAATACTATAGGCTCTTGAGACCATGACCTTACATGGCACCTCTACGAACCTGCTGGTCCACGTTGGGGTGGCCAAGCGATAGCTGGTGGTATCCTCGATCATTTTTCTCCCTTCCTCATGCACTCGTGAGGGCCCTCGCAGTGTGAAACCCTGAGAGATTATAGGCCAAGCTGGCCCTTCCCGTGAGCTCTCATGCTACCGCGGTCCTTACAAGGACCAACTCAATAGCACTACCTCAGGCCACCTTGCCTCTCTGTGGCGCTTATGTCTCAGAGTCTCTCTCCTGTGAGAACCCGTTCCTTGGTACCTGATTCGGCTGAAAACGTGCGCTCACGCACTATCAGGTTTTATAGCTAGCATACTGTAGGACCTCCGCACTGCTGAGCTTGGCCTTCTATATGCTGCTGTGAAGCGTCTCATGAGTCCCTTCTCAGTCGTTCTCGGGGTCCCACCCCACACCCCTGTATCTTCACCCTCACTCGCATCAACCAGACTCCGCTACGTCTGGTCGTGGCCAGGCTAAGGGATAAGGTTATTCTCCTGCAGCTATGTGTGTACCCTGTAGCTGCCCACATTAGTTCATGACTCTGTGGTTCCAGCTAAGGCCTTGTGGTGATCAGTCCAGGGAGTAATCTCTACCCTTTCTTCGTTCTCGTGCAGGACATGGCTATTATGGCTAAATCTGCATTTGTTGGCATCCAGCTTTATCCCACGAGGCCACGCTGCAAGGCCCCATGGCCAGACACTATATTCTGTCTGTCATACTTCACGTTTCCACCTATGTGGAGCATCTAACTTAACACTCTCTGTTCACGTTGCGTCCTTTATTCCTGTTATTCCTTGATCCGACCTGCTTATGTTCATATGTCTCAGCAGGTTTGGTCCTGCCCCTGTCCTGGGTTGGCCCTCAGTTCTTGATTCTTCTGGGCCACATCAAAGCCTATTCACCTCTTGACTCCGGCTACCATCTTGTTGCTGGGCTTCTCCCATATGGGGCATGTTGCTGTGCTGAAGGAGGAAGACCCAACTCCACCCGCCATCCATCAGCATGGCTAGTAGTCACCTATTACTGAGTGCATCCAAGCAGTGCTCAAAGAACAGTGGGTTACTCACCAGTAACCGTCTTTCTTCGAGATGGGCTACTCGGATCTATTCAGGTCCCTCCTCTCCATCCCCGCATCTGGAGCTGGTGACTCTAAGGAACTGAGGAGGGGTTGAGAGGCGGCCGTATATATAGCAACGGGGTGGCACGAGGGGCGGAGGCTGCCTGCCCTCTTCTGACAGGCTAGGATAAGTTTTTTTCCTGACCAATCCGGCACTCCAGCATGGAGACACCTATTCCTGAATGGATTCGAGCAGCCCATCTCGAAGAAGGACAGTTACTGGTGAGTAACCCATCGATATAGTATTTGACATTCCAAGGTTATCACAAGATCCAAGTCTGCAGTGAAGGTGGTAAGAAGGCTGTTGTCACTCATGCAAAGAAGAAATGGATTTAAATTGGATAAAGTGAAAAAAACTGCTAACTCTTGTAACCTGGTTTGAAAGGTTTAAAAACAGTTTCAGTAAGAACAAAGATAGAGACAAACTACAAAAACCAAAACTTCACAAAGTACTGGCTCTGTTCTTCTTAGAATACTGGTAAAATCAGCAGAGTTGCTTCACTGATTAATTAACTTGACCCATTGTCTTATTCTTTACTAGTCTTACATTTATATAGTGTTAAAGCACCTCAGGGGGCATTATAATCCACTGAACATCATGTATTCCCAAACAAAAGATCCTTTTTAAAACAGTTAAGGTTGAAAATTATTTCAGGAGGGTTTTGGGTATTTTTTAAAGAGCAAAAAAGAAACCCACAAATGGTCAATTCTGTTCAAGCGTGGAATGGGAAGTACATTGACATCTTGTGAAGTTTTATGGGAAAGCCCATTCTAGTTGGGACTCTTATATTTTAACCCACATTTGGACAATACTGAATCAGATCTAGTGTAGCCTGGTGACATCTGAAAGACAGCTAAAAAAACCGCTGCCACATGGGGGTGAATCCAGAGCTTATTTAACGAACAAGTGAAGTGCACAGGGAACCTGACAAAGAGAGGAGAGAGAAAGGCCTGCTATGAGCACCCTCCTATGACTACTCGATGTCTGTAGAGCCTTCACATTTGTCCCTTGTTCAGTTACAGCACAATCGTTGGTAAATCGAGAGTTTGACAATGCTGATCTGTGTCCATGATGTGCTCTTGACCTACAAACACTGCTCCCTCTAGGCAAGGGAAGTAATTCAGTCTCTCCTGTAGCTCAGTCCAGGGGGCCTCTCTGAAACAGGGGCTGGCAATTGAACCAAATTGCACATAATTGCGTGTGATGAATTCATAATGCAGGCTAAAGCTTGCTAGCAACTCAGCTGAGACCACCGTCCTCATTTAGCTTGGTTTGGTTTGGTTTGAGGCCAATCCTTTATTCACTAAGCTATGAAAGTCCCTGGAGATTTTTCTGCACTCACAAAAGTATCTGGATCCCAAACCAGAGCCTTCTACTCTATGAAAACAAAATCAGTTTATAATGTGTTCTGAAACCACTTTCCAAAATGCAGAGCTACAAGCCTATAGAACTGATTTAAAAATAAAAAAATAAAAAAAAAAAGGCAGCACACTAGTGAATTCCACAGCAACTAACAGACTTGATCTTTGCACAACACAGTGGCATTTTAAACTATAAAAGCAACAGGATCTTTGTTTCTAATTACATGTTTGCTTTTGCAATGGCATGAATACTGTGCTAGGTTTAGAACTTGAGATGAGTGAATGACCACAGAAAACTAAGAAATAGCCTGAATACTGAGTTGGACTTTCTTGAAGGCTTGGACAAAAGTAAGATACCCCTTTCACCAGCAGCTAAGAACTACTTTGCTTAATTGCCTTTGGTGCTATTCTGCCACGTATATTACAGAGTCTTAGCAGGTTAGATGCTGTCTCTGAATCTCTTTAGTATTACAAGCACAAAATGTGCTGTACAGCAACACTGGCCTTAGGTATCCCAAGGGCACCAAGATTTGGAGGCATCAGAAAATGCTAGGCCTGCCAAGATGCTATCATAGATGGCTATGTCTACACTTAGATTGTTAAATTGATAACTTAAATTGATCTAATTGAATTGAAATAAAAATCATTAAATTGATTTAAGTTAAATTGACTTAACATGTCCCCACTAGAAACCCAAGTCAAACTAGCATATCCATGGACAGGCCTTGCTAGTTCAATTTAGGGGAGGGGCACCATGGGAAGTGTGGCAAGATGGCCCTCAAGAAGGGCCATGCCCCCACCCAATATATAGAAAGAGGAAGGCACCCTGGGAGGAAGAAGGGCAAAAAGTGTTAAATCAAAACAACAGTTAAATCAAAATAATGCAGCTACACTGTGTTATTTTGAAATAATAATTTCGATTTAACCATCATTTTGATATAAAGCGAGGTTTTATTATTTTGAAATGACTGTTCCTTATTTTGAAATGAAGGAGCTTCTCATTTCAAAATAAGGAAAGCTAGTCTAGAGATGCACTACTTAAATCAAAATAATCATCATTATTTCAATTTAAAGTGTAAGTGTAGACATACCCGATGTGGTTTAATATCACCAAAGACAGGGAGTCTGCTCAAGGCAATGAAAAAAATATTAGTGCTATGTATGGACACTCTGTTTACACTAGGTTAGGACTGATCTCCAGCATTGTTCAGTAAGGACCAAGAGATGTTTAGAGAGGAATCAGGGAGCGAGAGGAACACCAGTGAGAAGCATCCCATACAGTCCTAGATCAATACATACCTCCATAGAGAAGGAGAATACTTCAGCAAGCATCCAATCTTGTCACAGATCTCCTGAACATTTAGAGATTTGCCTACTCAAAACATTAATTACTTTGACACAAAATCCCAGGTTTGATCATTCTTACCAAACTAACTCTTCTAAACCAAGATCAGGTCTTGGAATGGTGAATCTCATTTTATCACAGCAACCTGACATTACTTCAGCTTCACATGGGACTCTGTAGATCTTCCAAAACATTTGTGGAAGACAAGAACAGGCACCTACTAGCACCCAGAGGTCAACCCCTAGAGGAGAACACTCAAGACCATTCAAAAAGGTGAACTTAGTGTTTGCTTCTGAGCTATTCTCTCCAATACTGACAGAAGCATTCTAGCCTTCTGTGCACTTCACAGGCACAAAATTTGTCACCAGACATTTGACTCTATGTGCCATAACGGAACCCTTAGATAATACATCCTTTGTGGCACTGACTTTGTCTTGTCTATGTTTTCTGCAGTGTCAAGAATATAAGCGGCATGAAATAAAAAATAATCATATTAAGCTGTCTCCTGATTAATCAATTCATTTTGTCCTCTTCATCAACATTTTTAAAGAAGAAAATCTGAAGCTCATACACCATGTTCATTTCCACATTCTAGCATTTAATGTGTCAACCTTTTTGAAAAATATACACAAAAAACATTCAGCTTGATGGACCAAATAAGTTGATTGAAAATAATGGATGGTGGAGGGGACCCAGGGGTCATAAACCCAGAACAATTCAGTGATTTAGGATTGTAGGCTAATACTGGACCCATGCACAGAACTTTGCATCAGCCTTCAGCTGAACCACCATGAACTAATAAAAATTTGCCAAAAATTGAAAAGAGAACAGATTTTTATGTTATTTAAACATACTATCATCCAATATATTAGAGAATCCTATTTTTCCTAACAAATTCCTTGATTTATAGGATAAAAGGAAATATTAATTAGCATACTGCTGTGAAAAGGGAAAACCAACCCTCCTGTTTACTGTCTGTATCTTACCACAAAACAGTCTGTGGACAAATCCTCCATCATCCATACTGGATGATAACACAAGAGACTGCATGTCTATTAGGTAAAGCTTTGTCTCCACATAGCATCGGTAGATGATTTTAGCCAGACGTTCTGAGCTATACTATACAGGGTTCACCTTCCAATTTCCTCTAAATCAATTAATATTACATTTGAGGCAGAGTCCAAGACGTATAGCAGTAAAACTCCAGTATGCTACATTTGTTGTGGATTTTTAAAGGAGGGAACCTTGAAACAACTCTGTGTAGTTCCTGAATCAGATTTGTATATCCAGAATAATTACACTTATGCATGATATTACTATATGATATGTTTTAGTGCTAACTCATTTATTTCATCTCAATCTTACTCCAACTTAATTCTTTGTTTAAAAAATCCTTTATAAACATCTAACAAATAAAAAGGCAAAGATTCAAGAATCCAAAGACTGATTAAACTAGTGGAATGACTCCACAGAAGCAAAACACTAATGCAACCATCAACAAGGGTTTTGCCTTAAATATTATTATAACCAGAAATCTATTCCTGGTTGGCCCAATGGCATACTCTATAAACCTTGACAAGTTGCTTCAAGGCAGAGAGCCATTATATCCCTGTTTATCAAATGACAATAATGATCTTTACTTGCCTTTGTATAATGCTTTGAGCTCTATGAATGAAAAATACTAGGTAGAGTTGAGTATTAATGTATACATTGTCCTTAATGGCAGATTAATGTGGTACTGAGTAGCTACAGTTGCATTCTGCAGGCTTTTTACTTGAGCATAGAATACCAGAACAGCTCCAAAGGGTGAAATCTTCGTCCTACTGAAATCAAAGGGAGTTTGCTCATGAAGTTTCAATAGGGGCAAGTTTTCACCACAGGTGTTTAATGTCTAATAAGGAGCACAGCAGGCTTACATCAAGTCGATCTTCCTCATAAAACCGTTCATTGACTTTACAGCTGGGTCATCATTTGACAGTACGTCTTCACTGATGGCAGCAAATTCACAGCCATCAAATCAATTTGTCTGGATCAAATGAATGGAAGAGAAGACCTGATCTGTTGATCCAGAAGTCAATTCAATAAAACCACCTCCAAAAAAAGCATAGCGCTGCATCAATGGGTATGCATTCCACATCAGTGCAGTGAAGTGGAGAAGGTGCACAGAAGAGGATTTAAGAAGTTGATGCAAGTAACTCCTATTGACTGCTGTCAAATTTCTCAGTAAATATAGACCAGGCTTTAGTATCTCCAAGACACACAGTCTCCTTATATAAGCAGTCAACAAAGTTTTCATGCAAAAAGGGTAACTTCCTTAAGAAAAGATAAGTGGCTCTCTTTTTTCCTGAACTAATTCCTTTCTTTGTGGTTTTAAAAGTCACAGAGCATAAGTGGAAAGAAATAGGAAAAATAACACAAGTTACCTACCTGCTTTTACGCTGCATGATATCTTCAAGAAAATGACCAGAATGATTAGTGAAAAGCAAACACTGGCTCTCAGCCATCTAAACATATCAAGGAAAGTCTATCTTCTACAAAGACCTGTTTTCCATTTAACAACTATTTTGACATTTCAGTTAAAAACATAGGCTATGCTTATTCAAGTATGCCAGAACTTGATATGACAAAGGGCTGTATCAAGCAGCTACAAAACTATATACTGCTTTATGAGATTATTATCGTTATCTTTTTAATACCCTCCCCCCTTTACAATTTATTCATTTTATATAGCAATTTTCTAGTGTAATACAAATACAAAGGAGGTGGGAAAACTGTAGCTAATGTGAATAATTTGTGCTCTAAATACAAATAAATCCATTTATTTATTATACTTGACTCCCAGGACATGCAAGGATGATGTCCAGAGTGTGCGGTTTGTAAAATAATTGATCTACATAGCACATAATGAAACAGATGCTCAGCCACTATAAATCAGTGTGATGTCATGGACTGCAATGGCATAGGGGTCCACAGAGGGAAAAATATCATATGCACTAAAAATATTTCAGGTTTATAGAAAGGCTGGGTCTTAGGTTATGTTCTCTTAGATACACGTCTGGATTTTTCAAAGGGTGTTAACTGCCCAGAACCCAATTTCATGGGCTAAAATTTGGACACCTATTGTGACAGGCCACTTTGAGCTGCACATTTTTAGCTAACCAAAGACCTCTGATCAAAGAGTTACCTTCATACATGGATGCATTTTAAATATAATACTGGCTTCTTTTGGTGTGTTGAGAGTGCAGAGATCAACCTTTTAGAGTGCCTCTTTAGTGCCAAGAGTCACAGAAAGTAAACACTATCAATATATTACATTATCTGCAACAGTCACTCTGTACAGAGATTATGCTCAGGATGGTGGCTTTTAGCTCTGAAGGTCATTGCATACACGTCTGCAATGCATTTGGAATGTGATAACACTTATAAGTCTTAACAGCTTAATTAATGGGCCCAAATGTTTTCTTTCTCAACCAGCTCAATTAGTGGCTCATACCAAATTCTACTTCAGATCAACTTGACTTACTTTATCTTTGACCGCTAGGCACCAATGGTCAAGTTCTGGCACTGAACAATGTCAGCCCTTATCAATTCATTTTAACACCCTGTTCAGCATAACATAATGCATGGTGAAGTGGGGCTCTGCTAGCATGCAGCATCCTTATTTTGTAGAGTAAATTTGGGACTTCACCCGCCAGGACTGCTATAGGTTGCTTTCTTGGATAAATACACAATATTTGTAATGGAAATCAACAATGTGAGACTCGTATACTCATTTTCTGAGTGAGCTATGTTTGCTTTCCAAGAGACATGTGCCATGCATTATAGCATCTCTTCTATAACCCAGGGGCTAATATGCAGATTAGTTTGACCAAAAGGAAGCAAATCACTCTCTCCCCCTCTCCCCATGAGTGCCTTTATGTCACAATGATATTTAATGTAGTGACTCCCCCTAGAATTTGTGTAGCGCCTCCGCATGGACTGGGTGAATGCAAAGGCCAGGCTGCACAATACATACAACTGGGAATGCAGTTTCTTTCTGAGGTTTTCTTTAAAAAAGCACATATTTAGGATGGGCTCTTTAAAAGTGCCCAAACATATGCCTAATTTTGCTCCCATTGGTTTCAAAGGGTGTAAAGTTAGGCCAAAGCTGGGAGCCTAAATATGTTAACATCATTACGTTGTCTCATTTCAGCTACCCAGGAGGATACTACAAATAATCTCTATAAGGAAGAGAGAAACATCACCTTGCTATGGCATGGAATTCTGTAGAGTGAAGCGCCTGAATAGCTTAAATTTGCACATGTCCAATTACACCCCCAGTCTACACAACTGCTGAGTAAAACTTTGTAGTGAAGTTTGGGGAGGCAAAACAAATGTAGATTCTCCCCTATGGCTCACAGCAAAAAGGCCACCCAGAAAGGTGAGAAAATATTAAAGGCTCATCAGGACCCTAAAAGAAATGTAAATGAAAGCTATTAAAAAGCCACACAAAGACAATTGGATAGTACTGCATTGTTTCAGGCAAATGCAAACCTTCTATTTAAACACTTCTTTGGTAAGATCAGAAATGGTGTATTAATTTCACCCCACACACAGTGAGAAGTACAGTATCTGAAGTCAAAAATGTTTATAATTTTTTTTTTTGGCAGAGAAAATACTTAGTGACTAAAAGGAAAAAAATAAAGCACTCGCATTTAAACTGTTTTAGTTGCAGATGTCAAAACTCACTAATGCCAAAGCACAGACACGGTTGAAAGTAAAAACAAAGCTGTTCACAGCACACATTGTCTTTTTATATATAACGTATACATTAGCTAATACACTTAGTTCTGCAGAACTAAATGCCTATTATACGAGACCAAAATACTTACAGACGAGGAGGAATATCAAGATTTTCAGAAACCTATCATCAGCTGTGGAGTGTGTATGAAGGGTGAAGTCAACTTCATGGAAATCTATCACCAGGCCGATGCCACACAGACTAGTGTGCTGACATAAGGATGAATTCCATCTACAATAGATATATCTACAGAAGTTCTACCCTGTAATTCCTATTCTTTTGTTAGATGCTCCTCCCTCAAAGAATGATATATCGTAAGTAGAGGAGAGTTGCTCTGGGATGAGACTTGAGGAAACATTCTAAGTAGACCATAAAAATATTGGCATATTGTGGAGGCATGCGGGTACCCATAGCAGTGCCACTGACTTGAAGGTATAAATTATCCTCAAATCGGAAATGGCTGTGTGTGAGTGCAAAATCACAAAGTTCAGCCATAAGGTGTGCTGTGGCATCATCTGGGATGGTTCTTTTAATAGCCTGTAATCCATCCTTAGGTGGGATGTTTGTATAAAGAGCTTCTACATCCACAGAAGCCAGGATGGTGTCTTCTGGAAGCTCAACAATGGACCAGATTTTTCTCAGGAAGTCAGTGGAGTCTTGAAGATAGGTGGGAGTGTTGATAGCACTGATAGTGTTGAACTTTGTGGCTTTGTACTCACGCACAACCATTTCAGATGTCAGATTAATTTATATCTTCAAGTCAGCAGAACTGCCATGGGTACCCGCATGGCCCCACAATATGCCAACATTTTTATGGGTGATGTAGAACACCACTTCCTCAAGTCTCGTCCCAAAGCACCTCTCCTCTACTTATGCTTCACTGATGACATCTTCATCATCTGGATACACCGTAAGGATGCCCTTGAAGACTTCCACAAAGATCTCGACAATTTCCACTCCTCTCTATTTAACTTAGCCTGGAACACTCCACACAGGAGATCCACTTTCTGGATACTACAGCACAAATTAAAGATAGACGCATAAGCACCCTATACCAAAAACCTACTGATCGGTATAATTAGGTACATCGCTCGAATTTTCATCCAAAACGCACCACACGATCCACTGTCTACAGCCAAGCCCTAAGATATAACCGCATTTGCTCGGATCCCTCAGACAAAGACAGACATCTTCAGGATCTCTATCAAGCTTTCTTAAAACTACAGTACCCAGCTGCAGAAATGAAGAAACAGATTGACAGAGGCAGGTGGGTACCTCTAAGTCAACTACTACAAGAGAAGCCCAGGAAAGAAAAACAACCGAACACCTCTAATCATTACCTACAACCCCCAAGTCAGACCTCTACAACACATCCCCAGGGATCTACAGCTTATTCTACAAGACGATCCCTCATTCTCTCAAGCCTTGGGCGACAGACCTCTCCTTGCTTACAGACAGGACCCCAGCCTTAAGCAGATACTTACCAGCAACTACAGCCCTAACAACAGAACCATTAAAGCAGGGGCATATCCATGCAACAAACCATGCTGCTAACTTTGCCCACATATCTGCACAAAAGATGCTATTACAGGACCTAATAAAACCAGCTACTCCATCAAAAGCTCATTTGCCTGCTCATCCACCAATGTGATTTATGACATCATGTGCAAGAAAATGCCCCTCTGCCATATATGTTGGATAAACAGGACAGTCTCTGTGCAAAAGAATAAATGGGCACAAATCTGACATCAGAAATCACAACATTCTAAACCAGTCAGTCAGCATTTAAATCTTTGTGATCACTCCATTAATGATTTGCTAATTGCTGTGCTCAGACTGATGAATATTACATCAAGGGTTCAAAGAGGAGCTGCTGAGATTGAATTTATTTGCAAATTCGGTTACGTTGCCTCAGGACTTAATAGGGACACTGGATTTTTCTCTCATTACAACAGGTGATTTGACTTCATCTCCCTCTGTATGCTGTTCCCCAGTGTTTGAAACTTTACAACTATTTTGCTTTGCTGTTACAGTGTGACCCGGTCCCATGGCTCACACTCCCCTACATTTCTTTCCCCCCTTTCTGTAAATTCCCCCATCTTCAAAGTGTCCAACAAAGTAGGATTTTCTCCCATGAAAGCTCACGAAATAAATAAATTTGCTAGCCTTTAAGTGCCACAGGACTCCTTGTTTGTTTTTTTGTGATACCTATGGTTCTCCTTAAAGCTCATGGAGTCAAGTGAAGTCATAAGCCTCAGCATTTTTTCTTTGTAAGTTTGTTTCTAGCCCTAAGAGTTCGGAAGAAAAGCTTGACAACATGAATCCTAAAGTCCCCAAGCTCAAAAGGTAAATAAAAAGAACCTGACATTTAAAGAATCTCATTATTTTAAAGAAAATCTCCTAAATCTGGGAAGTCTGGCATGATTTTTCATTGTTTGTGTTTCGCAGTACTTCAGTTCTCCTTTCTGTCCTCCCCCATGGGGTTACATCTATTTAAATGATGGATAGTGCCTTCTTTCAGATGTAGAGCAGAGAGCCCCAAGAAAGACTATTGGCTGGCTCAGGACTTCTGGGAAATGCCTACAAGTGTGGTACCCCTGGAAGACGCCATAATTCACTTCCCTTCTAAGACTGACCAGCTCCTTTAGCCCCACATATTGAGAGACAGTCAAAGTCTCATTTTCACCTTACTCCCTCACACTTACTTTCAGGAAGCAAGCATTGCTGGAGTGCCAAGAGTAGGTAGGACATGTGCTTCCCAGAGGGACTGTTGCTCACCTCTCTGCAGGAATACAAGAGTCAGGAAGGCTTACTGACTCACGGCAAACAGGTGGCATACCTAAATTGCCCAGTGAGAACCCAACCAACATTCATTTTGGAAAGGAAAGTGGAGAGTCAGCAAGATGTATAGGGCCAGATTCTCATCTCACTTCCAAAGCAAGATACATATATCCTAAGTAACTTTGCTGACATCACTCTACACTTGGAAGAGAGTAAGTGAGGTCAGATTTTGGTCCTTTGTGTGTGTAAGTATATATATCTGGCCAGATATTTTTTTAAAAAATAAATAAAGACAACAATGAGCTGAGAGATGAGCCCCAACTAAAATCCTGATTCTTAGCCCTTCTCATTCTTGAAAGAGTTCTGAACCTGATCTGAACTTCACAGCTGGTTTCTAGCTCTTTAACAGACTGAACATAAAGTCAGTCCTTAGCCAAAGCCTGCGGCCTCAGCAAAAGCTGGTATCTGCCCTGCTAGAGTGGGATTTTCTCCCATGAAAGGTCATGCAATAAATAAATTTGTTAGTCTTTAAGTGCCACATGATTCCTTGTTTGTTTTACTGAATGAGACTAACACGGCTGCCTCTTTGGAACTATCTCCCTCCACATATACTTTGGGGAAGATCAGATCCAAACATACAGTGTGGTCCCATCTTTAGCTGAAATACTTCAAGGACTGCTGTGGCAAGGTGCAAAATGTCAGCAAAAGTGAGTCAAATTCAAGGTCAAGAGGTCCTTATCTTCAAAGCTCTCAGTCTGGTGAGGTGAGGAAGCTTGAACTGCTACTGTTTATGCTATATGTATTCAGTGGCAGAAGTCTTCAATCTAAGGCCGTCAAATCCTGCCCCTTTCATCAGGACTAAATTAATGGACATCTTTAAGGACTAAAAGGTCAAATGAAATGTTTAAATGAAAAATTGTCACTTTTTCCAATGATTAAAGAGTTCCTGATGAATCACAGTTTTGCCAGTAACCACTCCTCCTTTTAACAAACTGGACATTGACAATAGGGTCCCAAGGGAATAGACATACCTACGTATACATACAGGCACACACTTGATTCTGCAGAGTCTCACCTCCAATAACACCACAATACTGTAATCTATTTGTAGCAAAAGAAGTTTAACAATGGTAAAGATTTAAGAGAGAGTGAGCAAGAGTAGTAAGAGCAATAGTTTACAAATAAAACAAAGTATAAAACGCATTTCTGCCAGACAAAGACTTAACTTTAAGAGTCTAACCTGGACTAAACCAACTTCTCCCTCATGTACTTTTCTTGGGGCATTGCAACTGACGTTGGCTGAGATTCTGTTTTCACAAGTATAATCAAGTTGACCAGTTACCCATAATGTGCAGAATAAAAAAGGAGCCATACTGCTTTCCTCTTATACCCTATTGTTTTTGTCCCCAGAGTCAGGGTAACTCCTTGTGTTTTCCTTCCCAGTATGCTGGCTCCAGTGTCTCTTCCACTATACTCTTGCTTGTTTTACTCCCCCCGTCAACTTGTTTCTCTTGTTGAGTTTCACATATAAATGATGCTTCTTTTGTGATGGCTTTACAATTCTTAATTTACATATTAACCAAGACAGGTGATTGCATATCCCTGTGTCTGGCAAAACCAGATTGCAAACCCCATGTGGGACATAGATTCTAAAATAGACTTTCTGTAAAATCCTACAACTTCTTAAATATCACCTGTATATACATCACAAATTATGAAGATCAGTGTGACAGAAGCTTCCACCAGATACCTCAGAGAAGAATTTTGGGGTAAATGCTATGAAACAGTGTGTTAGGAGTTCACTTTTACCAAACAGTGAAACCTTTAGCCAGTTGGCACTGCAGGGTTCTTAGGGTTACATTTCGTATATTAAAAGCATACATGCTTTGAACTAATGTGCCAAATCAAATTCATCACAGTTTATTGCTCCCTATAAAATGAAGACTAAACTCCACATAAACTAGTGCATAAGTCTATGGACACAAATTTTCATCACTCTCCCTCTCTCAAGGAATAATTAAAAAAATGGTTGTTTGACAGGGGTTGGGGGTGAGGTGAGGAGGAGGAACAGTTGAAGTTTGAGTGCAGGGAACAAAGTGACACAAATATTCTCTGGGAGTAATCCATGAGGATTATATATTCTCCTCCTTTACCAAGAGAGGTTGACTTGAAGCCAAGATGACTCCTATTGAGTTACAGTGTATGATTGATGCTCACTTCATTTATCACTGCTCAGGTACAAAACAAAGCACAAGAAATCTCATTTTCAAATAGTAAAATTGAGGAAGGAGAAGGAAAAGCAGGAATTAGGTATAGTGAAAGAGAAATTCTTAAACCTAACAAAATTCCTGCAGACGCTGGACAGAAGGAGATGATCCCAAAAGGAGTATTCTTGTTGGATATGGGTCTGAATGAAATTTCCCCCCACCCCAAACCAAATTTGAATCAGAGTCTGCCGCTTGGGTCTTTTCCTGTATTGAGCTAACTTCGAACACCATGCATTTCAGGAAAGTTCAAATTGGTACCTAGGTCCCAAACCCTCAAGTTTACATCCAGGTTTTGAATTTCATTTGCTTATTGATTGAACAAACAAGCCAGGTTGTTGATCAAAAAAGAGCGAGCATTTGAGAGACAGTGAAAACATGCAGCAAGTGCAAGCCAAGCCCACCCTATTTCCTTTATAATATGCTTCTTTCTTCAATGGACATGCTCTGAAGCTGATGCAAATTTAACATATTTTGTAGTTAACTGCAAAATCAAGGAAGTGAATACCACCTGCAGAGAAACAGAAACTGATCCTGTGATATATTGAAAACTGAATCAAAATTATAAACTATCCACTTTAAATTCTCAAGGATTTTCGTGGTCTTGCTTACCAGCTGAGGGAACTGTGAGGAAGTATGCAATTGTGTATTCAGAGTCAGTCTTCCAAGAGCCTAGAGAAAGGTGGGGTGAGACTTGACTCTCCATGCTTTATGCAGCCTCCTTTCTCTGTCGCCTTTGGTTTCCACATGTGAAGGCTCTGAATTTTAAGAAGCAAAGGAACGCTATGTTGCAGCCTTGCAGAAAGAATATTTGGTGTTTTTATCTAATTTTTATTTGTATGCTGCAAACATATGAGACTTACAGCTCACTTTGTTTTACCATTCAGTTTTGGTTAGCATACAGTAAAAACGGCAGTAGGACCAGATTAGCTTTCATGGGTATAACAGTAGCTGCTGGAGTCAGTGGACCCACGGCACAAAACCTGTGACCTAGGAGATCTTTATTACAAAATGTCCTAGCAGGGTAGCAGTAAAAAGGATGGTTTATCAGTCTGAGGTACTTACATGATCTCCCTTCACTACCACAGTATCTGAGCAACTCACAATTGTCAGAAGGTTTGTCATCACAACAGGCTGCAAGGTAAGAAAGTGCTATTAACCATATATTACGGGTGACGAAGTGGGACACATAAGGAGTAAGAGACAGATTTTTAAAGGTACTTAGGCTCCTAAAGATGAAGATAGGTGCTTAGTAGGATTTGCAGCAGCCCCTTCAAACTCCTTTCCGTTTAAATATGGTTGGGTGTGTTGGCACTTGGGAAAATTCCACTAGCTACTAATGATCTGTATTTTTAGGTGCTCAAATATCTTTGCAAATCTGTGCTAAAGTAACTTGCCCAAAGTCATATGGGAAGTCTGTGGTAGAGAAGGAAATTGAAATCAAACTTTAGTGCCCTAACCGTTGGACCATCCTCCAGCTCTAATCTAATGAGACTAGAAGGAGCTGACTTCAATTTCCACCTGACCTAGACAGTTCCTTTCTGACAGCATGTAAATCATGTAATCAGCCTGTGTCTCAGGTTCCCCATCTGTAGTTCTTCCCTGCTCCACAGGAGGCACAGAAGAGACAGACCCCTTTCAGATCACACCCTAACACGAGACGGTGCTATGTGTGACGAGTTTACTACCTTACAGTACACTACAAGTCAATGAAAATGGATGCTAATATACAATCAGCCACAATATGAAAAAGATAAATAATACTTGTGATTACTTCCATGAAGTGTTGCATTTCCTAATCACTGGGCAAACAACTTAAGTGAAGAATATGAAGTTCTTCCCTTCCTCTTCAAGGATTTTAAAGAACAGACTCATAATAGTGGTGAGGTCAAATGTTTAAGTGGAGCTGGGAATAAATATTGATTTACTCAAACTATATGAAAGTCACTGATGTCATGGATATCATGATGGCATTAGACACAGGAGCCAGTCCTGTAAATTCTTCCTTGCGCGCACGCCTGAGCCTCTCTCCTATGAACAAGTCAATAGAATTTCTACACATGGCTTGTTTGTTGGATTAAGGGTCTGTAACCTGCAGCTCCAAAGCCACATGGGGCTCTTTGGCTGCCCCCTTGTGGCTCCAGGCCCTCCCCACTACCTGGGGGTGGCCCACTCCTGGGTCTGCTCTCCCTCCCCCCACACACTGGGGGGGATCCTGCTAGTGGCCTGCACCAGGCTTCCCCTGCCACCAGGGGACACTCAGGGAGGGGGCTGCTCCTGGTTCTGCCCCCTCTTACATTCCCATCTCCACCACCCTGATAGGCACCCTGGCCAGCTCCCCCACCCATTGAAGCTCTCAAAACACTCAGCTATTGAGGGAATTTTTAAAAATGGCTCTTCCTGTCTTTTGGGTTGCTGACCCCTGGATTAAGGCAACAGCACAGTTTGTAGGAAATAACAGCAAAAGCTTGCATTGTGTGTAATGTAATGTAATGACATGGAAAGGCTGCATTGTATAAAGTCATACACTAGGTTTTGAAGACAGCAATTTATCATGGCCCCAGTCCAAAACTCATTCAAGTCAATAGGAATATTTCATAAATTTCAGTGACTTTGGATCAGGTCTTGTATGGTTATATGTATTTGGATATATTTCAGCACGCAAAAATTGATCTATTTCACAGTAATTTTACATGGTGATTTTCCATGAGAGTGTTTTTACTTTCATATTCTCTCAGGCTTGGTTTCATGTGCACTGTATGTAAGGCATTAGTGCCTGAATAAGTCAGCTCTCCCTTTTTATTTACTGGATCATTAGGCATCAGTGAAGTAGTGTAGGAGCTTCCAAAAAACATAGCAGCAGGCCTGTGATTTTGTTCAAATCTTAAATCTAGACCAAATGAACCTCTTCTGAGATCCTAAAAATCTATACTGGTAGTTTTACATACCTCTGCACTTCCTGGTTCTGGTTCAGGCTTGACGTAAAATGATAAAACACCAAGCGAACACCCGTTTTTATGAGAAATTGCCTCAGAATAACGGGACAACCTGCTACCAAGTCAGAAATAGTTAACAGATAAAAAGCATTATTATACAGTTTGTTTCTACACAAACAATTGATGTAATCTAGAAATTGATAAACCTTTGGCTATTCTGTACTTGTGTTTCTTGAAATACCAGTTAAGATTCTGGAGTTGAACTTGTGCAATTTCCATTCCAAACTTGCTGATCAAGATTTTGCTTTAGTTTGGA
The DNA here is from genome assembly GCA_007922195.1 of Podocnemis expansa. NCBI lineage: Eukaryota > Metazoa > Chordata > Testudines > Podocnemididae > Podocnemis > Podocnemis expansa. The sequence goes on from ML681982.1 coordinate 1,674,345, forward strand.
TCATAGCTGGCAGTAAGCATCTGAACATTTGGGTGCTTTTCCAAGATGAATCCAAACGGTACAGCTTTTGTGGTTCGTCTGACTTGAAAAATATCAAAATTTAAAAATATTCTGCCGCCCAAAATTTCAAATGCAGGTGCCCCATTTTAAGCACTTTAATCCATACTCAGACTCCCAGTGCCTGATCTAAAATGTATTTTGGACCATGATAACTTTCAGTTAGGGTTATGATTTATAATCAAAAGAGTTATACCAGTAACCATTGGAATTACATTGGTTTGAAGGAGCCTTATACTGGTACAGATTATTCCCCTTCCTGTACAGGAATAAGCTGTACTGGTTCAAGGCATCTTTATACTGATATACCTGAATCCACATGTGTAAGAGAACTGTAATGCTTTGTATAACCTGTGAGTATAGATGAGGCTTAAGTAGGCAGCCTGATTATCAAATGACCAATGTCAAAAGAATAACCAAAAGTTCTCCCCAACAAAGAACAAGTTAATTTATCCAAAATAACTTTTCTGTACCTTTACTATTCTTGTTTTTCACTGACAGCTTAAATAATCAAATGCAGCAGAACCTCAGAGTTATGAACACTGGGGGGGGGGGGTATTAAGCAAGTCCTGCCCCCTAATTTGAAAGTGGAAGCCCATAATCAGGCAGCACCAAGGACAAAAAATAAAACACAAACACAGTACAGTACTGTGTTAAATGTAAATTATTAAAAATAAAAAATTTGCTTACAAAAGACAAGGCAAGGAAACTTAAGATGTATTATTCAGCTATATAGGCATTCCAGAGTTATGAAAAACCTCCCTTCCTAAGGTGTTTGTAACCCAGGAGGTTCTACTATACCACCTACCCACAAAAGATGTTATCCTACAAGTGTTTTGGAACCAGCCACAATCAGAAAAAAATCTAAATATCCTTTGGAAATCAAATAGATTTCAAAACCTGCTTAAAGGGGCTTCAGATAAGTTTTAGGTAAAATCCAAGACTTCAGGATGTTTTTCTGAATCAATTTTTTAGAGACGTTTAAAGCGCCATTTTAGTCAGAAAAATGGCAATGTTGATGAACACCAGCATTTTCCTCAACAGTCTGTTGCCTGTGCACATCAAAATCATATTTTTGTCAAAGTTGGACATTTTAATATGACTTATTCCATGCAGAACTGCATCACCAACATTGCTGAGACCAAGGTGAATTCTATTCCTCTTTCTGCATCATTTGCAGAATTCTTCATGAAGTTCATACCTTTCTAGGCAATGAGGCTGAATGGATGTAGAAAACAGAGTGAGAACAAGATCCAAAGCAGTAGCCATGTTAGCCTAGTTCAGTAAGACAAACAAACAAGGCTGTGGCACTTAGGCTATGTTCACACACAAAGTGCTTGTTTCAAAACAAGACATTTTGAAACAAGCCATTTCGAAATAATGTGTTATTTCGAATCACCTTATTTCGAAAGACAAAAAGTGTCTTTGAAATAAGGGAAACAAAATAGCATGTCCACAGTGTGGACATGCTATTTTGCTTTGGGGGGGCTGCAGACCCCTGTGGGGTGAGAGGAGCCGGCAGATCACCCTGCAGGGGTCTGCAAAGGGCTGCAGACCCCAGAGGGGTGAGTGCAGCCCAGAGTCTCACCCTGCCGGGGTCTGCAGGGGACTGCAGACCCCGGCAGGGTGAAGCAGAGCCGGGCGCTTCACCCTGCCAGAGTATGCAGTCCCCCTCTGCCGGCCAGGGGACACCCCTCAGCACCCTGGCCAGGGTGCTGAGGGGGTGGCCCTTCCTCCCAGGGTGCTAAGCACCCTGGGAAGAAGGTCAAATGTTGTTTTGAAACAGTTTGTTCCAAAACAACATGTCCCCACAGGGTTGTTTCGAAACCACTGGTTTCGAAACAACCTTGTTTCAAAATGGAAGGAGGTTTAAGCTGTTTCGAAAACGGCTCCCATTTCGAAACAAGGGAACCTCTGTTGTTTTGAAATAAGAAGCCTGTGTGAACACACCCTTGAAGACTAACAAACTGATTTATTGCATGAACTTTCATGGAAGAAAATCCCACTTCGAAAGATGCTTTGAAGATGGGGGGGACTTACAGAATGATTACAGAGTAAGAACAGCCATATCTGAGTGCTCAAAGACAAGGGAGTTGTCAACAGAGATGAATTTAGTCTGAGACTTTGAAGAGTGCTTGAGGTTGGCCTAACTCTCTCTTTCACTCTCCACAGTCTTTATTTCTGTCTGATTCATCATCAACAGTAAGAACCCAGCTTGGGTGTCAGATCCTGTGTTGAATTTTCCAGGATAGAAGTTAGTAAAATGCAGAGGTCTTTGCCCTTGCTTTAAATCAGTCATCGTGGGGTGGAGGGAAATGAACACTGCACCTTCTTATGGTATACCAGCAGTGAATGGCCAGAGAGGACAAAGCTTCAATATCCCTCCAAATTTTTCAACTTAACGATTTTGCACTAGACACTCATGTCTTTTAAAATGCTATATTAATGCAGAGAGAGAATACATGAATCAAGAGCTACTTAAGAGTCTAAGCTTCAGTGAAGATAAATAGCCTCTTTTCCTGGGCATCCTGCAGTTTACACCACTCAGAGAGAAAATATCAGCCTCATTCTGCAAAGTATCACTTCCAAACGAAGTGAATTGATTTTGTGTCCCCGCACCCCTGCAAACCCAAATTTAAAGGAAGTTAGCCAGCTTAAAAGCTGGACTAAACTGCCATTCACCTGCAGATCACATTACAGAGCAAGATGCTCAGAATAATATATAAAACCCCATTATATCTTTTCATTGAATCTGATTAAACATAAGTAGCCTTAACTCACACTATCTGAGATAAATTCTATGGTTTTGTGGTTTATCTGTATTTATTTTAAAAATCAGTTTTGTCTAGTGTTATGTTCAGATAAGACAATGGATCTGATTTAAATTTGAATTCCCATGCAGAAGTCTGAAAATCCATTTTTAGTCCATCCTAATTTAAGTATAAAAGCAGCACACGTGGTGTCTAAACTAGGTATGCTGGAAAGTGAATGGCAAAGTCAGAGTGCAAAGTAAGTGGCTGAAGGCAGTATTTCCCACTAGAGAGTTATTATGAGGAACAACAGTTCTCTATAAACCAGAAGTCCCCTTAAATATACATTTTATTACATTGAACACATAAGATGAGACATGGATAGATCACATCTCACTGAGCAACTCCTTTCCCTTTGCCTCCTGGGTTTTTAAATTCCTTCTCTCTCAGCTCCTACAATTTCCTACTTCTCTAAGATTCTCCTACATCCTGTGAAGGAGCCTTGTGTAGTCAGTGTGTTGGGGGCTCCCCCGGTTTTTGCACATACCACTTTAGAGGCCAAGCCACAGAAACTGGCGGGGAAGAATATCTTGGGAAAAGAGAGCCCCAGAGGTGGGGCTGCTGTCACTGAATAAGAAAACAAAAGTTCAGGGAAAAGAGAGGGTGAGCCACTTGGAAAACAAGTCTTACTAAAGACTGTTCAATTTCCTAGAATAGAATCATGTGACTAGTTTCATACTGTGGTTCTCAGGACTGGGCATCAGTCCACAGACCTTGGTGCTATTTCAAGCTCTGACACTGATTTGTCAGTGTAATCTTTGGCCACTCATTTAACCTCAGTTTGCCAACCTGTAAAATGAGATAAATAAGCATATCCATTCATGAAAAACAAGAGGTCATAATAAACTCCAAGTCTGACTGTCCAAAACCATCACTATTTTACCGGCCCATTATATTTTACATTAGAAATGGCCATTCCCCAACCCCTAGGCAGTAACGCTATGACTACATCTAACTGCTTAGTTCGGACTTACTTAGTCCGAACTAAGCAGTTCTAAGTTAGTTCAAACTAACCACTTTGTTTCAGTTTGAACTAACTTTTTAGTTCAAACTAGCTGCACTTTTTTTTTTTTTTTTTTTTAGTTTGAACTAACTTTTTAGTTTGAACTAAAAAAGCATGGTTAGTTCAAACTAACCGCTAATTCAAACTAGTATGAAATAAGGTCAAACCAAGCAGTTAGTTTGAACTTACCATTCAAACTAACTAGTTCGGATTAGGCAAAGTGTAGTGTAGACAGGGATCAAATTAGTCCAGACTAATTTACTAGTGTAGACATAGCCTAAGAGTCCATGATTCTGAGGCCTCAACATCCATAACCAAATGTTGTGGACCATATTTGTAATCTATATTATAGAAACTTACCATGTTGCACCTATGAACATCACTCTTTAGCATGTACATCAATGACATCATTGCTTCTGGATAAACAAACTCTTTCAAAGGAGAAAATGATGAAGCAAATTTTTTTTATCACCATTTGTTTGCAGGAACCTTCTTACTTCAGCGATGCCTTCACTAATTACAAGTAAGTGATCATCTTTAACAGAAAGCAATTAAACTTTTATAGTATCCCATATCATATATTCTTTCCCATATTTTTCTCTGTATCACAAGTAAGTAAGTAAAGTTAAATCTGAATACTGGTGACATTAAAAAATTGCCCAAAGTCTTCTTAATTCATGGCCAATTTCATATATGCAGCAGTTGACTTCCTGGTGATCTGCCACAGTCTAGCCATCCTAATGTAAGGGGACTGATAGCCCCTTACTGAAACTGAATGGGCCTTTTGATTGGCCACCCCCGCCTGGGAGCAGGACTCTGAAACAGACAGCCTCAGGGCCAGTGGGAGAGGCCAGTGTCCCAGGATGGCCTGATTGACTGGTTGGGCAGGCCAATGAGGGAGCCAGGAGAGTGCTCCCCCGCCCCTGAGCTCAAACTTCAGGCTGGACATGCCTAGGCAAGCCAGAGTGTGTGCGGGGCCAAGCTAAGGACGAAGCACTGAGCAGCTGGGAGCCAGAGGACCAAGGAAAGGGGGCCAGGCTGGGCTGATTTGTGCAGAGCAGACCCACAGCAGCTGGACCAGCAGAAAGCCAAGTCAAGCTGAGCAGAGCAGAGCAGAGCTGGAGCCAGAGGCAGAGGCAGAGCCAGAGTTGTCCGAAGCTGGGTGCAGGAGGCCAGAGAATGAGCCAAAAGGTGCTGATCTGATCTGTGCAGACTCACGGCAAGAGAAGCAGAGGAGCCTGAGAAGCGCCCCAAAGAGCCACACGGAACCAGAGCAGTGGCTGGGAGCCAGAGCTGCAGCCATCTGGAGCTGGGTGTGGTGAGCACCTGGGGAACAGTGAAGGGGGGCTGACGCTGGGAAGAAGACCCTGCCCCTGGAGCTTGAGGACTTGTGGCCAGAGCCAGAGCCTGTATCTGGTCTCCTGGATCATCCAGTTGCAGCCAAACCTGGGCAGAGGGCTTACAATGTGGAGGACATACTGTGAGACTGTTCCTCAGACCCCAGAGACTCTGTGCGTAGTGCCCCCCACACCAGTAGGTGGCACTGGGGGTTTACTTCTCACCCCTTTCCACTTCTCCTCTATTTTCTGATTGGGTTATTTTTTATTTCTGTGTGCTTAAATAAATTGTATTACTTTGAACTGTATATAGTGACCAGTGGGGCAGAGAAGTGGTCAGTGCAGTCAGTACCTCGGAGTGGGGATACCCTAGCCCTGTCCTGAGACACCACGATAAGATTGGGGGTCAAGCCCCCAGAAATTCTGGGGCCCAGCCTTGTCAGGGTTACAGGGACTCCTCCACACAGGAGATTGGGAGGGGAGCCCTTGAGGTCAGGCAGGTCTCTAGGTAAAGGAAGTGGGAGCAGCGACACAGATCCCTTTTGTTACCCAACTTCAGCAGGGTGGTATACAAGACTGGAAAGTTCTCCACAATAGCGGGTCCATCCCCCCGCTTACACTTACAGTCGTTGGTCCGTCTTGTGACGACCTGCTACCACTCCCTCCATGGTCAACTTTCTCAAGGTTATTTCCACCTCTATGAACGATGAGACCAAAGTACATGAGATTGGATTGATTTCCTAGGGAAGAGTCAACTTCTCTTCATTTTGTAATGCAAGCATTCACTGAATCTCCTGGATGAAAAAAGATGCAAGAGTCTTCACTGGCAGTACATCCCAGAGGCTTCAACTTTCCTCTTGTCAGCAAGATTAGTTTCTCAGGATTCATAGCCATATACTATGGGGATAAAATAAGCTTTTCACCCGTGGAACCTTTGTACATTGAGATGTCACAGTTTTTCCATGCTTTTGTGAGGGAGGCAATGGCTGAGCGAACTATCCTTAGTCTTCTTCCAGTTTCTTTCAATCAGATTTCTTGGTTGGATATATATGACCCTACATAATTGATCTACTGCCTCTTCAGCTTGACATTCATTCATGAAGTCCTGTTATTGATTGCATCCATGTACATGCATTGTAGTTTTGCCACATTCAGAGATCATCCATATTCCTCACTAACTGCTTTTACAGACTAACATTCATTGTCAGTTCAATTTCAGAAGTTGCAAAACATTTCATTATATATTGTGTAGCTAACAGACTAGTCTATCAAAGTCCTATTACGACTCCAGAGTAGTCTTTAATCCATAAGTTATGGACACAGTAATCCTAATTATGACTATATTACTATTAATTAATTAATTATCCTGTGGTAGTGCCCAAAATATTGTAGGGACTTACCAACCACTGAAGAACTAGATGTCTACTTAGGCATGAAAAAAGCAGGGAAGTTTCCAAGAGGAATCTCATCCTCTGAAATTCACTTCTCCCATTTATTCTCCAGAGCTTAAATTTATTAGCAATCAGACGATGTTACAAACCTGTCTGTGTTCCTGGGCCTCTCTTCAAGGAAACAGAGAAAGTACTGAGTACATGGAGGCTGGTGGTGGGGTGGTTTTAGATTTGATTTCCTTGGAGGTTTGCCTCTTGGATGCCAATTCTATTTGTTATTTAGTTTTACTGACAAAGCTTGTGCAGGCACCTTGAGTTTGGGGTGAATACTTTAATATATTATGTTAAGTAGCGTGTATGAATGGGAGAAGATTGTACATACATGCATGCTTATGCTGAAGACAGAACTGCTTGTAAAGTAATATAATGTTATGGTTTGTTCTACAGGAATTGTTCCTTGCCTCCAGCTCCTGAATTTACTACAGCTGCCAACCAGTTCTAAACCCCTCAGTCTCAATCCCAGTGCTGAAAAAATTCCAAAGCCCAGGCAGATCGGATTTCACATCAATATTTTGGTGGGCTGCTTGCCCAGAGCCTTATCAAGAAAAAACATAATTATAGGCGAGACTGTTGTGAGTTGATTCTACAATACACCCCTCTTCTGTCTCCACAACTAATATAATAAAAGTGTTCTCAGATACAGCATCTGCTCTTTCTTTAATCTTATTTTCATTTTGGTTCAATTGCTGAATTGGGGAAGACTTAAGGCAACATCAGGGCTACTGACACTCACATGCTTTAATACACAGGCATCTGATTTAATAGTATTAGATCTTTGAAAGTTAACTGAATGATGAAGTAAAATATTTTGTGGGGGAAGCTCCCCGTATTAGACTTATGAACTTGCTTAACTGTAAACCTGATATTTAAAACACCTATAAACTTTGCTGCTATCCCTTGCATTCTGCATTTCCTCCCTTCTTCTGTTGTTTTTAGGTCAGAAGGCTCAGTGCAACACGACTCAAAACATCAGACCCTACAGAGCCATTTTTTTTCCCTGGAAAATTGTCATTACTTGTAAATGCACTAACCCTTTTTTTTATCCCTTGCATTATGTAGTATTTTTCATCCTTCTGTGTTTTGATAGCTGCACTTCCAATTTTAAAGTACATTATCCTACACTGCAGGGTACCTAGAAGCAGGCCATAATTTGCAGCACAGTAATACGTGACTGCAACTTAAAAAAAAAAAAATAAGGCAGCTAGTTGATAGCATGATTTTGGCATTGCCCTTCCTCTTCCACACTGCACTCACACCATCATTTCAAGTGCAAGCACCCACAAATGTTCTATATCTGTCTTCCTGTATTCTTCTTTAGCAGCAGTAAATATCTAAGTCTTTTTTGCAATACGTATACATAGGCAATCATATTACAGGGAAATGTATTTACTCTGGTACCTGAACTTGGAGTGAAGATGCAGTGTTCAGGCAAGGACTGTATCTGAAAGCAGGTCTAGCCTCGAGCTGTGATTTGGAGATTACCTGGTGCCTTTATAAAGATTCTGTTCTAGATGACAGGACAAAACTGCCCCTCTGCCATAGTAGCTTACAGACAGGTGTGTTTAAGATAGGACAATAACAGTCCACAGTATTTCTACAGTCTTTCATGGGGAATGGGAAACTGCTGACCAGCATATTCCCTTCTACTCCCACTGCCTATGTCCCCATGCACCTCCTGGGTTAGGATATTGTCCAACACTATAACTGACGTGTACCTGCCAAATATCATCAAATGTCTACTTTTGTACTTTGCACAAGAGAGACACATCAAAAGAATTAGCAGCATCGATCTTGCTTGGATCTTCTTCATGCACACATGCATGTAACTCCATTTAGGGAAGTTGCGTCTGCTCATTGAGAAGATATGGGGCATTAACTTCTTTATTCTAGATATGTTCCAGAATACAGAAAACTGTTTTGGTTTATCAAATGCTGCACATCCACAGGTAGCCCTAGATTTTATCCTTAGATGATTTATTGCCATGTAGTCACTGGCAAATGGTAGCTTGCCAAGGCACTGAATGCCTTTTTTTCAGAGCTGAATGATGGATTTGTCTAGGGATCAAAACTTTGTGGAGGTAGAAGGAAAGCTCCTTCTTATCCCTGAGGACACTGAAGGAGGGAAGCCAGAGGAGGGTATTAAAGAGCTATAATATCTTTACAATCTTTTGGTTGGTAGAGAAGTTTAACCACTACATTCACACACATGCATGCATGCTATAAATGCATCTCCTCATGAAATGTACAGGTCAGGGTGTTCCTTATACTTTCCCACTTGGTCCCTTCATTCCTACCACCCAATTCAGAACTTCTTCAGATCCATGCTCAATGATGAAGGCAGTAAGGGACAGGGAATGAGGCAAGGGGATCAGTCAGAGGATTATGAACCCACTGTTATTAACCATGTTGTCAATTCTTTTGACTTCTCTCTTGCACAAGGTACAAGCACTGGACATTTGACGCTGTCTGGCAGTTAAACTGCAATAAAAATGACTAACAGACAATACATTATCTATAGTACAATTCATTCACTCTAAAATTAAGTAAATCTGTATCTTATTGCTTCCTGTGTCTCTCTGATTGAGGCATGCTTGCTTGAAAAGAATGTTAAGTGGTTTCCATCTATGTTTTATTTTTAAGTGTGCAATGCCCTGACAGGGTGGAAGTAATTATCCTGTCTGATGATTGCTATGTTTGCTTTGAAAGTCATAGCATTGTTTAAGTAAGTGAAAGTGTATACAAACAGAATGAATAGAGAGTAGCTATGAATCATGGAACTATAACTCCATCTTGGGGTTTGGATTACTGCATGATTCACAAGAATGGCGCTGCAGTAGTTTATATCGTTACCTGAAACTCAGAATGCAATTGTTCACCCATATTTCAGGGACCTATTCCTTTTATTCAGTGCATGGGTCAAGAGTCCAGAATCCACTGTGCTCAACTTAAGCTACTGCTTTCTAGCCCCCTGCTGTTGGCAACACCACAACTCTAATAATCTTTTCAAACAGTTTACTTCTTCCACATCTACTCTCTGATGATTACCAAAGAAGCTCCTACCTTTTATTCCAGCAGCTTCCCCTAAAAATGTTCTCTCACTTGCCACAGAGAACTTGTCTTGATGGGCAGAATGGGTGTGCTTTTCACTTGTGTCAGCTCATTCAAGTCAGTTTTTGCTTGTGAAGCACTCTTAATGCTTCTTGAAGCCTTGTTACTTGGGTGTGTTATAGACTTGGGCAGGTATTGGCACAAAGGAGGGCATACCCTCCCCCCCATAGGCACCAGGAGGGCCCTCCAAAAGAAATGGAATTAAAATTCCTGTGCACATTCCTGGACTTAGGGGAACCTAAGCTACAACAGAGTCAGTTAACACAGCTTCAAATGTGTTAGCTGCCATCTTCACAAACATTCAGAAGGCTTTCCAATAACATTTAAACTCCTCTGTGAGGCTCTTTCTTATGACTGGAGTAGCTATTATTGGCCTCTCCTGCAACCCAAGAACAACTTAGTCATATTGCCTCAACACTTCCCCATTCAATGCCACCAGAGACAATGCTTTGTTTAATTTCACAGATATGTTATTCCTGTGAGCCAAAAGATGTGTTCTAAAAATAATCAGATGAAAAGTATTTAACACAAAATGTATATATTCAGTTGCTTCACTAAACAGGGTTGGAATTAAGGATAGGTTAGGTTAGTCCTGTAGCTAGGGGCTTTCACTTGAGTCATGAGATTACATCAGAGAATCAGCTTTCACTTAAGGTTTCTACTCCTCATGGGTCTGAAGAGAAGCCTAAAAATGCAGCTAGTCATCAGCTCCCTCTGCTACTCCCAAGTCCTGGTTCACTAATCAAAAGAAAAAGTGAGATCTAGAGGAGGAAGACTGCCCTGAGCCAGGAAGGAGGAAAGAGGAGGAGATGGACCTTCCTGTGTTCTGCCCTAAGCCACACTTCCACTGAGCAGAAATGATAAAATCTGGGCTCCTCACAGGGCAACAAAACTCATTTTCTGGGCTATTGGGTAGGCCTCACATTTTATAATCGGTCTTTTGAGCCATTTTTGTGTATGAACAGTACATGAAAATCCGATGTCACTGGAAATTGTCATCCTTCCATACATCCTCCCATGCATGTTATAAATAAATAAAAGAGCTGTCATGACTTTCTTGCAGTGCCAGCTCTTGCATAAACCAAGAAAGTCCTGCTGTTTAGAGAGAGTGAACACATAATTCAGAATGACACACTCCATACAAACATGGATACAGGCACTTGAACTTTTTCATCGTCCATAAAAATACTAGCATTCAATACCACCGTCAAAATCTGAGTAAATCTTTTCTACATTGAAGCATTAAGAACCAGACTCTCAATGCAATGCAACTTCGCTGAGTGATATTCAGGTGCCTATTTGATGCCACTTATTGTGTTTTTGCATGTATCTGGGCAGACCACAAGTTATCATCACCTACTTCTGCTACATGAAGACTTAAATGATAACACTAATTCAGAAAATACTTTGGGCTTGCGATGCAAGACCTTGCAAAGTTGTTTTTCCCCAGAAGATCAGTGTTAAGTAAGGTTAAAGGATACCAAGATTCTGAACGAAAATCTCTTCAGGGACTGACCTGAAGAACCCAGTGACCTTTTACTCCTTCAGACAATATGATTCATTTGAAATCTTATTTGTATGTCCCAATGGCAGATCCTCCTACCTTCTTCACAAATGGGGAAAGAAACAGTCCTATTTGTAAGTTCCAAATGGGTAGCCATGTTAGTCTAGTTCAGTAAAACAAACAAGGAGTCCTGTGGCATTTTTAAAGATTAAAAATTTATTTATCACATAAGATTTCATGGGAGAAAACCCTGCTTCAGACACTTTGAAGAGAAATTCATGCAACAAATAAATTTTCTAATCTTTAAAAGAGCCACTTGACTCCTTGTTTGTGGTCCTGTTTGTCACTGTGGGAACAGACTTCAGACTATAGAACATCTCATCAATACCCTGAACAATTATATTGTGGTATCCCTGCTTTCCACTCTATGTCACTTGCAGAAATCAAATGCATCATCAATCTAGACTTTGACATCTAGCATTAATCTTTCATATGGCTTTTGAACAGCATTTTTTCCCTCCTTTTTTGCCATGCATGGAAATATAGTATTTTTCTCTTACTGGGACTTGTTATGTCAAGGATTGGAGGTGCAAAATGAAGAACGCTCATTTTATTTTAATCATGGCTAAAAGACACAGATCATATTTTACTTGAGTAATGGCAGGTAGTTTTAGTTGTGGAAATTTTTGTATGAGACTTTCACAGTAAAGAGAAAAATAAAACAGTGAAAATGCAGCATAAATGTGGAATACAGAGATCTGATCAGCAAAACAGTCACAATCACCCACATTCATGATTTAAAAAAGTGGAAAAGACAATTGAAAATGCATCAGTGAAGTTTGTGAAAAATCCATACATCACTTTGCAATGCTTTATATTAAAATTATTTATTATATACCAACTAAATGCTTTTATTGAAGGTGCAGGAAAGATTCTCGGCCCCTGGTCAATGGATGAAGACAGTCAAAGAGCTGTCCTACCGAGGCAACCAAGTATTTCCCATGGGTATACAGTGTAAGATAAGGGAAAGTACTGAATTTACTTCCCAAGGGAGCAGAATGGGGAAAAGAATCTATTTTGGTGGTTCCAAAGGGGCAGCCGTGTTAGTCTAGTAAAGCAAAAAAAGCAAGGAGTCTCGTGGCACTTAAAGACTAACAGATTTATTTATCGCATGAGCTATTTTGATGGTATAAGCGTTGTTTTGGCTTTCTATTTTGGAAGGTGCTGAGACACCACCATGGTAGGCATGGCAAAAAAAAAAAAATTAAATAGAAGAGGAAAGACATGGGTGATGAATCAAATGGTCTGCTCTTGGGGCTTTCCCACAAGATTAGCCCACAGATTAGACAACTAAACAATGGGGGAAAACTAAAATGACAAGACAGGAGAGAGCTTAGGAAAAAAGAGACCTTTGTTTATTTCAGAGAAAAGATCAGTATTTCCCCCTAAATTATTGTTTTATTTGTCCATCTTTCTATGAGCCCAACATCCGTAGTATCTGAGTATTTTCTTTTTCCTCCTCCCCATACTGCTCTACATGATCTAATCTGCATAGTCATTTCAGCTCCCTGAGGGAGACAACTAAAACTTTCAGAAACTGGAGACCATGGCTGAGTTTGGGGAGAGAAACCAAGAACTTAGGGGAAAAAAACTGAATCTGACCCAACCCTTCCCAGCCTGCAGCTACCTAGAGCGCTACAGTACTATACGGAAAAGGAAAGTTCCAACAAGGAAGAGTGTAATTTGGAGGAACACTTTTTCTTTCTTTCTGCAAAAATATGCTGAAACATTTCCTTTAGGAAATTTATTATCACCATGAAATTAAATGGCAAAATATGTTCTATGAGTAACAGGTACTGGCTTAAGTACAGTGAATAAACATAAAACCAAATACATTCCCTGATCATTTCACCTTGTGTGATAATACATGGTACACTTCAAAAATACTGCACAGGATGAACAAGAAGTTTCTTCATATAGGCAACAAAAATTATTAGGGGCCTGGAACTCATGACTCATGAGGAGAGGGTGAGGGAACTAGACTTGTTTAGTTTGCAGAAAAGAAGAATGAGGGTGTAGGGAAATTTGATAGCAGCCTTTAACCACCTGAAAGGGAGTTCCAAGGACGATGGAGCTACGCTGTTCTCAGTGGTAATCAATGACAAAACTAGGAGCAATAGTTTCAAGATGCAGTGGAAGTTATAGGTTGTATATCAGAGAAAACAAATTTCTTCACCAGGTGGGTGGTGAAGCACTGGAATGGGTTACCAAGGGTGGTGGTGTAATCTCCATCTTTCCAGGTACTGCTTGACAAAGTCCCAGCTGGGACGATTTGGTTGGATTGGTCTTTCTTTGAGCAGGGGGCTGTACTAACTAGGGGTATGTCTACACTATGAGTTTAAGCTGACAAAGTTCCTTAAGTCGACTTAAACAAAGCCCCAGCTACACTGAGAAGCTATTAAGTCGACTTAAGCATTTGCTTAAGTCGACTTAATAACTCTCACTTCTAAAGCCGACTTAGCAGTTAAGACAAGTCATGTGGCCCAGGAATTGGCTTAAGTTGACATAACTGGACTCCTACCCATTTGAACTATGGATTGGGGGCTGGCTAGAAGGCACAACACAGTTGGGAGCATTCCCAGATGTATGGAACTCATCAAAAACCCCCACGTCTTAGCCCCAGCCCTGCAGCTCTGCATCCTAAGACTAAAGCCCAGGTCACCTTCCCCCAACCAGTCTGGCATCTTTCCCCTTCTCAGCCCATCCCCAGCATGTCTTTCCCCTTCTCATCCCAGCCCTGCATCTCTTCCCCACACCACACGTCCTCCTTCTCCAGCCTGACCTGACCTGGCATCTCTTGCCCTTCTAACCCCAACCCACATCTCTCCCTGTTCTCTGCCTGACACCACATTTGTCCCCCTTCTCCAGCCCAACCTGATGAGCTATCTTTTCCTCTTCTGCAGCCCGACCCCACATCTTTCGTATTCTCAGCCCGACCCTGCCTATCTCCCCCTTCTCAGGCTGACCTTACCTGTCTCTCCCCTTCTCTGCCCAAACCCATGTCTCCCCCTTTGTCCTTCCCAGCCCAACCCTGGGTGCCTCCCCCTTCTCAGACAGACCCCCCTGATATTGCTGTAAAACAAACAAGGAGACCAGAGGCACTGTTTAAGACTAACAAATTTATTGACTGGATGAGCTTTCATGGGAGAAAATCCCACTTTGTCAGACAGTTTGAAGATGGGGGAATTTACAGAATGGGAAGAAAATTAACCCAGGGAAGTATAAGTCATGGGACCAGGTCACACTGTAACAGCAAATCAAAGCATTTGTTAAGATTCAAACACTGGGAAAGAAAGAAAGAAAGAAAGAAAGAAAGAAGCTATTCCTTTTAGATTAGATTGTGCAAAAGCAGGATTAAATCCTGACTATGGATATTTTTCCCATGACAATAGGTGATTTGACTTCACCTTCCTCTGTGTGCTATGTCCTGGTATTTTGTATCTTAACAACTGCTGTGCCCTGCCCCTGTGCTGACAGTTGCCATACGGCACCTGGTCCAGAGCCAGAGGGGTCTGCCCAATGCATGGAGGATGTGGAGTGTTGTGTTGCTACATTGCTGGGCTACGTCAAGCTCCCTGACCTCCCTGTTCCTACACACAGTATGGAGAGAGGCGTGGTCACTCACTTCCTGCAGTAAAGTAGTGGCCAGGAGAGAGCAGCACCTCTACTGTGGTACACTGTGGGCCGTACCCACAATGCTCCACTCCTAGGGCAACCTAGCAGCTGCCAGTGTGGACGTGAGCAGTCTCCTGGCATTTTGAGTGTGGATGCTCTAAGCCAACTAAATAAGGTTTACTTTAAGCTGGCTTAAAGTGGACCTTATTAAGTCAGTTTAACCAAGCTCTGTAGTGTAGACATAGCCTAGATAACCTCTTGAGGTTCTTTCCAACCATAATCTGTAATTCTATGATTCAAAATATCCCCAGTTGCAACTGTAATACATACTAATTCTATCATGAAATGACTATGTTATGGATCAAGTTACCAAAGAAAAGAAATTCTGTAAAATGTATCATTTCTTTGTGGTGGTCCACTTTCATCATTAATAGCACAACTTCTAGTTATACCTCTTCTTCAGATCTCTTGACTTGTACAGCCTCTCCATCGTTAAATCAACATGGATACCTATTCCATTTTACAAAACATCTTACTAGATATATTAGTGCTTTGAGTCTGAAGGATTTAAGTACTTGACCTTAGTTAAACTTTTCACTTTCTTAAGCTAATTAGCATAGTGATCCAGATAAATACTAATTTGTGCTGCATTGCAACCCAAAAAAATTTATAATAGCATATTCCAAAATTAAAATTCTTAAATAATAAGGATTCACAAATTGCCAGGACTTTATTACCAGATCTCAGCACAAACTGCTAGACCCATATGACCCGTATCCTGGCTCAAGATTTAAAGCCATACAGACACTACTTTAAACTTACTAATAGAAAACACAACATTTTCTCTCCTCTTGGATGTGTACAGGGTTCTCTGTTCATCAGATTATCTCGAAACTAAACTGGTCTTGTTTATACCATAACATTTTTCCCCTGCACCCAGTTCTCAAGATCATGTTTATTAGCCACTAAGGCTATGCCTACAGTTAGAACATTACTTCAGATTAACTTACTTTGAACTAATTAAATTGAACAAATAATTGTTAATTTGAAATAAGTTATTCTGAAGTAATATGGCCCCACTAGAAACCCAAATTGAACTAACATGTCCATGGACAGGACTTGCTCATTTGATTTAGGAAGGGGGCACCATGGAAAGCATGGCAACATGCACCCAAGAAGAGCCATTCCCCCACCCAACACATAGAAAGATGAAGGCACCCTGGGATGGAGAAGGACAAACCATGTCAATTAGAATTAACGGTTATTTTGAATTAACATGGCATCATTGGGTCAGTTTGAACTAATAATTTTTAATTAACTGTTACTTTGAAGTTAAGGGAGGTTTTATAACTTTGAAGTAAGGGTTCATTACTTCGAACTAAAGAATTGTTGACTTCGAAGTAATGAAAACCAGTTTGTCCATGCACAAATTTAATTCGAATTAATCCTCATTAATTCAAACTAAATACCAAGTGTAGACACAGCATAATGGTGCATAATCAAGACCATCCAGTAGGTACTGGGTTTCTCAGAAATACCCAATGAACATTCTGATTTCTCAGCTGCATAGTGGTTGATTCTGTACGAGGCATCTAGAATTGCCTGTAGTGGAGTCCAATGAAAGTGAACATTTCAGAAGTTTGAAGAACATACAATGCTTTTCTTCTCTATATCCACTTCTCCACCATGAGAATTACATAATATTAGTGCCAGCATCCTTACCATGCTTGAAATGGTCCCGCTCAGAAAAAGGGATAATTGCCTTTTGACACATTTTGAACTTTTATAACCTTAATCAATTTGAATCTTTCCCCTCAAATTCTTGACAATGCTGCCTTTCATCTTCCATTAGTGTTGCTTCCTGACTCTGACACCCAAATTGAAGTACAGAAGATCCCCTGTCAGCATAATGCCAATTGCTCTTGTATACAGGAGAAATATGGTCTTCTAGTTAAGGCAAGAAACAGGTTTGGGTGCTACTTTCAATTATTATACCTTCTGTATGACCATACTTTGCTTCAATGTCCTTATCTACAAAATATTCCACTACTTCAAGTAGGCTGTTATGAGGAATTCATATGCCATCTTGAGGAGCACCACAGACTTATGCCAAACAAACAATAAATACCTCAGAAGATGGAGCAAAATTAGCAGTGGTTAAAAAAATAAAAAAACAAAACAAAACAAACAAACACTGACTCAGTTAAAAACAAGCCAGAAAGACAGTGTATAAGAGCTTAAACTGTAATTTCGTGAACCAAACTCTTCCAGGGATTTCTAACTTCATATTAGAGTTTATCAGGGCTGGCCCACCCCTATAGATGAACTAGGATGTCACCTAAGATGCCAGGCTTTAAGGGGCATCAAATTAGATAGAAGTAACTTTTTCTCTATTTAAAAAAGTATATTAATATGTTCTCTCGTATAACATGTGCAGGAGGGGGCACCAAAATCATAGTTCGCATAGGGTGCCAAAAACCCTTGGGCCAGTCCTGGAGTTAATATCTGAGAAATTGTAGCCCAAAATAAGACCAAATACAGTTTAATGTCTCTTACAGTTTGCATTTTTCAAAACTGAACAAAGGCATCTGTAGTGCATATGAAAGAATTTAGAGCTAACTTTTAGGAACTCAAAATGAGAAAACACACTCTTATTCACATACAACCTAATTTAGTGTAGACATGCAAGTTAGTACCACATGCAATTCTTATTGCCAGAAGGCGGCTTGACAGATAGCAGTTGACAGAGATTGTTTAGAATTCACATGATTATGAAATGTAAGTGAAAAAATGAATCTACAGTAAAAAAAAAAAAAGGAGGGTTTGGCATTTTTTTGTTTTTGTTTTTAATCTCAATAGCCTTGCAACGTTCTTAGAACATTGTTTAGATTCACATTTCTGCTAAGGACTCAATTTCTGAGTTATGCCGAGTTTGTAGACGAAACAGTTAACTTAAAATGCATATTGAATCAAATATTTTACGTCCGCACAGGCACACTGTAATGTTGTAAGTTTATATATCTGTGTAAACACATGACAAAGTATGTTCTGAAATTTTATAAAAGAATTTTTGCATGCATTTGTGACAGCTACATCACTCACACGTGGAAAAGATATAAACAGAACTAACTGGGTTCATTAAAATTTCTGAGGAAGTGTTAAAATTTGAAAAATAAATGCATGAAAAAGATTTTTCCCATTTGTTGAATAACCATAAACCTATTAGATGAAAACTTAATTATTAATAAACTACCTTAAATTTTCTAACACTTCTTTCACAGATAGTTAAAAAATAAAAACAAAAGATACTAACTTAAAAATTAACACCATGACCCACAAACTGCAACTTTTCTAAAGAAGAATTGAATACATTTGAAACAAACTGCAAATATCATACCCAATTAATTTCAAACCTCCTAAGTACAGTAAGTAATTGATTTGCAAGAGAAAAGTTTTTGATGGCTTCTGCATTTTTCAAATAATTCAGCAGAGTCAAGAGCACTCAGAAAAGCACTCAACACCTTACCTTAAGGAACAAAAATCTCACCAACTTAGTCAGTAACTTTGTGTACACACAAGCCTGGTTTGAGCTGGAAAACATATCCTAGCATGCCATTGGTTCCCCTTCTCCTTTCATGTACCTTAAGAGGTTGTCTGCCCCCATAAAGAGAAATCCAGTCTTTGCATATACATGCAACATACTGCAACATGTTAAGATGACTGAAGCATCTGAACTTGCTTATTCCCCTCATTTACCATTGCAGGACAACCGTTGCCTCAGAATCAAGGCCAAATCCACACTTTAAACAATTTGGATTGAAGAAGGCTTAATAAAAATTAAAGATATAATACAAGATGCTAGACTGGCCTCCTTTTGTTGCACAAGTAACAAACATCAGCTAACTGCTGTCTGATAGTTCCTTCTTTCAGCACCTATGCTCCAGGATTTATACAAGATAGGGGACAACTGATCTGTTTCAACTCTTTCACCTTTAAAAGAATATATTAAACAATATGGAAATAAGTGACTTTGTAGGAATTACTTGTAAGTGACTTAATACTATGCATTACTCTATCTGTTCCAAAGAAAAGTTAAGAAAACAATTTTGCTATCACAACAGAAACCTGGGAGATATTTGTTTTAATGTGAAAGATGCTTTAAGTTCTTTAAACTTGTAATTCTTCCAGAAATATTAAAACAGGTACTACTGGACTCCAGAATGTTTTATTAAAGCTAGATTGGAAACACATAGTGGATGTTGGAGATGGCAAACAGCCACTCACCAGCCTTTTCACATATCCTCCATTCCAGTGTGTCAGCACACAGTATGTCACCACAGAGTGGTAAGTGTGTCATGGAGAGCCAGGGAGATAGCTTGATTTGGCCTGAAAGGGTGGGCTAGTGCGTTCTGTAGAGTTGCAATATGCTGCCAAGTGTGTCATGACTCACGAAAGGCTGAGAACCACCACTCTATACCACACAAAAATGCATGCGTTCTGTAATGACGTATTTAGTGCTCTCTCCTGCTATCTTTCCTTCTCCAAGACTATGTATTTCAGGGGTCATGGATGAGCTGGTATTACAGTTAACAATGAAAAATAGATTTCAGTAACTGTTTTACCTGCCAAAAGAGTTAATTGTAGAAAATGGAAAGCTGCAATTCCTTCCTCATATAGAGGCTGGCTTAGTGATCTCTCTACTACAGCATTAATGGAAAAAATGACTCTCTCTAATAGACATGTTTGGAAAAAGTGAGGATGTCTGCTCACATGAAACTATTGCATACTTTTGCAGTTTAGTAAATATTAGCCCCTGATACTCATAGGTTGTGTTCTCCCATATTTATCTATTTAGTCATTTTAACTACTGGTGCCTTGCAAGACCTCTATAGATTCTGAGTTTTTTTGGTTGTTTTGGTTTTTTTCCCCCCCAGGTTTTACAAATAATGAATGTTGACAAGGGTACTATTTCCATCTTGAGATACAGATATATATTGACAGGTATATATAAGACTATGGAGAGTCTTCTGGTTAACAACCCTGAAGTTCATAACTGGATTCGGTATATGGTAAATCTACTGATTTTCCCATCAGAAGATGGCAGCAGGATATGTTTGAAATCCAGTTATTTTAGCAAGATGAGAGGATTATATTAATAATAGATACCTGACAAATTAACACTTTTCAGTCCACCATAACTTTGAGATCTTAGGGTTCTTAGAGAATTTACCTCAGATTCTCTTTCATGTTATAGAAGTTATTTCATCAGGCCCAGTGAGATCACCCTGAGAGGATCAATAGCTGATGCATTAATGCTTCACAGATTTCTGTAATACAGAAAATCCCAGGTTTTTGAGAAGCTATTTTCCAGGACACACATTTTAAAAATAAACTGGTGAAAAAGATAATCAGAAGCAGCAAAATGATATTTCCTTGGAGAATACTTCCTACTTAAGATGGGGAAAGAGAAACTAATGCATTTAATTCATTTATATGTTTCACTGGTAACTGGGGAAGAAAAAAGACTCCAAAGTCTGCCTGCAATTTTTAAGAGCACTTCAAGCACTTCGATTTTTTTTTTATCATTTAAAAACAGTTCTCTTATCCCATTCTGAAGCACAATTTCTATTCAAAGTAATACTAAACAGAACATGTCTCACTTTGACAACAGTCATTTATGTCTGTTGCTTTCGTCTTCCATGGCTGGTTTTAATTTTTCATAACATACTCACACAAGACTGCAAAACTTAATATTTCTTAAAGTATGACAACTAGAATCTGAGCCAGCACAGAGAAAACAATGAAAAGCCTCCCTATCATCTTCACCAGGCTTTGGGTCAGGACTTGGTGTGTCAACATAGAAAAATCAAGATTAAAATAAAAGAGTATTAAGTAAGAGGAGATTATTAACCTCTAACTGGAGGTTCTTCAAAATGCATGGTCCCTATCTGTACTCCAGTGAGGGAGGTTTACTCATGCACCTGGAGCTGGAGAATCTGAAAGTAGCAGTGTTTGTTGGTCCCTGCTGCGCTGGTGAGTAAACTGACTCAAGACATCTGTAGGCAGCAAATATGGAAGCAAGAGAAGGTGACGACATACGTGCAGACTGCCGCGGGGCCAAAGAAAGATAGGCAAACCCAGATTGGGACAGATTAACTGTTGACTACCCAGGTGACCAGTTCTTGCAGAGTTTAGAAGCCATCCCTTTGTGGTTAAGCTTGCGCTGTGACTAAGTTGGTGGAAGCCCCTATAAAGTCTAGAGACTATATATTGAAAATGCATTGAAAGTGCTGAGAGCCTACAATGAATGCCAGAATCATCTGCTGGCTGAGTGGATGTCTCCGTGAAAATAGGCATCCTGCATATCAAGAGTCAAACCACATGCCTCCTTCTTCTTCTTTTTTTTTTTTTTAAGCAACAATATGATGGTCACTGAAGTGACCATACAAAGTTTGTGGATGAAGCTACTGAAGTGATGGAAATCCAGGATTTAACTCCACCCACCCTTTTCTATCAAGAAATAAGTTGAATAGAACCCCGTCCTTTGACAGTTTGGAGGAGCCCACTCTATTGCTCCTTTTTGTAGTGAGGAGTCTACAGTCAGAGTGAGGATTATGCCATGAGAGCGGTCCCTGAAAAAGGATCGGGGCAGTGGATGTGGATAAAATAGTGTGATGAATTGGATCATACAGTCATAGCAAATGACATCTAGTACCCAGTTGTCCATTCCTTTTGCACTCCAAGTCAGTAGAAAGAATACTAAATGACAACTAAAGGGGGTGGGGTGGTTACATGGCAGTAGGCATGGTAGCTGATGACTCTAGTGGCACTCATTTTTTCTGAGAGGTTTTCATGCATGTTGATGAAGGCTGAGAAGGTGGGCTCAGAGGGTGGGATCATTAGATTTTCTGGGTCTTGTGTGGCGGTATGTACGGTCTTTGGTTGAAGAACTGGGGATTCCTGAACTGTTGCACAGGTAGTAGAATTTCCACTTGGTTGCAAGTGTATAGATACACTGAAGTGTAGCTCATCAATCTTTGAGACTGCAGAAAATAATCAGCTTTCTGATTTAAATGATGTGATTCACTGTAAGGGATGTCTTTACTGATATTTTGTATCTCTCTGGGGAAACCAAGTGAAGCCATCGTTCCCTCCACATGACAATGCTCACAGTCATTGAGCACAATGAGGTATCTGCCACATCTATAGCAGATTGATGTGCAGTCCTCACCACAAGTTTTGTTTCCTCCAGGATAGACTGGAACCAGGCTTGATCTTGCTAATGTACCTTTTCAGTGAAGTCCTCCAATCTGCTATAGTTAAGAAAGTCATAGCTGACCAACAAGACTCAGTAATCTGATGAGAGCAACTAGCATCCCAAAAGGTCCACTCTTTTGCCCTGCTTATCAGGTGGGGGTGAATCATGGATATCACTGTCTGGACCATTCAGTTGCTCTTGCACCATGAGAGAATTGGGTGGGAAGGGGAGCAAGAAAAGGAACTCAGACCATTTAGCCAGTATGTATTATCTCTTTTCTGCCCTCTTGGGGGTAGGAGTGCACATGGCTGAGGCATGTCAAACAGTTTGAACTGGCTGGAGAATGACATTGTTGACTGGCAAAGCAACCCTACTTGGTACTGAGGAATGAAGGAAGTCCATGAGTTGATGATGCTTGTCTTGTACTTCTTCCAGAAGCACATAAAGGTCATCCACAACTCTTTGCAGAAGATCTTGGAGCTACCAGAAGTCATCACCTGGAAACGAAAGAGAAGCTG
The DNA here is from genome assembly GCA_007922195.1 of Podocnemis expansa. Classification (NCBI taxonomy): domain Eukaryota; kingdom Metazoa; phylum Chordata; order Testudines; family Podocnemididae; genus Podocnemis; species Podocnemis expansa. The sequence continues at coordinate 1,697,066 of ML681982.1, forward strand.
AAATCACTGCAGCATTTGTTGAGGATGATGGAAAACACTCATGCTATGGTAGTACCACTGGAACTCGATTATGTGGTTCTTGCTCCATAACTGGTTCAGAGTATTTGTTTACGAGTGCCCTAGATGGAGATAGATGCGAAGCCTCCCTCCTGGAATGGGTGAATTTGATGGTGGATACTAGGGCAATAATCCACATTAGGGCCAGCGGCATGAATCTGATGGGTGATTCAGAGAGCCCCATAATGTGGGAATCTAGTGGCTCCTCTGCTGTTGGAAAAGAGGGTGTTGCCATGATGCTGATGGTCTTTTTGTGTCTCATGAGGTCATAGGAAATGGGTGGCCCTTGTGCTTCATCTAAACACTCTGAGGATGAATACAATGGTGGTACTGTCTGAGCCCAAGAAAGTGTGTACATCCTAGGAGGATGTATTAAAGTATGTCTCACACCGTGGACGGTGGCATGTCCAGGGTTTGAGATCTAGCCTCAGTAGATGTGGATGTTAGTGTAAGATGTGGCAAACTCAGTGAAAGTAAACAGCTCAGGTGGCTCAGACACTTTCTCCAGTCTCCCCAGCATTAATGGTATTTGTTCTGTAGCCAGAACTGGCACCAGAGTGGAGAAATTTCCAGAATTGACAGTTCCATTATCTTCAGGGAGATTGACATCAATAGTGTGTGTGGCTCAGTATATTTGATACCAGCAGATCCACTGGTCTATGCATTTTCTTTGTTATGTTTGAGAGTCTTGGAATGTACTGCTTCCTCATGGCTGGGATCTGTAGAAGGTGCATTGTCCTTCTTTAGCTTGGAAAAAAACTTATAACCATGCTTATATGTATACCTCTTTACTAGGCCCTGGCACAGGGTCCAACTCAGTACCACACAAATCAGACTTACTCTTCATAGCCATGGCACTCTCTTGGCTGTCCAAAGCCAATGTATGAGGTGTAGGGAGGATTCCTTGGCCAGCGTACAACTGATGCCTCATGTGAACTTTCATAAAGTATTTCTTAAGGTGGAGAGCTTGGCCCTCTTGGATATGGCTTGAGAAGGACTGGTAGATTCCACACCCGGATGAAATGAGGGTTTCTTCCAAGTAATAGAGGCAGTGTTGATATTCATCGTTGAATGGGAAGGAAAATGGATAGAAGGTAAAGATGTTAAATTCTGGTGTCTTCAGCATGCAAGTAGCTGCATGTGGTTACTGAGGTGGAAGGCCAGGGTAACCAATTAACAGATACCTCCTCCACCCCCAGTCTCAGTTCTACTAAGAACTACTACTAAAAGTTGAAACTATGTTAAAACAGTAAGAACAGCAAACATGATAAGAAACACCAACTATAGACAATTATAAACTTTTTAAGGTAAATCATACATGAAAAGACCTTAGGAGTATGTCTGCACTGGATCCTTAGGTTGATGTAAGGAAGCGTAAGTTGACCTACAGACCCCCATGGCCACACTGGGCTTTTATTAAGTCGACTTAAGCACTTCCTTAAATTGACATAATAACACCACCGCTTAAGGTTGACTTAACACTTAAATAGACCTTGTTAAGTCAACTTAAGCCAGTATAGATGAGGAATAGCCCTTAAATCAACTTAATTGACCTCCAGCCCCCTGTTCCTGGTCACCAGGAATGATTGACCTAGCACCTGCCAGTGCAGATGCAGGCAATTGACAAGAGTTTTCAGTGTGGATGCTTTAAGTCGACTTAACAAGGTTGACTTTAAGTTGACATAAAGTTGACCTTGTTAAGTTGACTTAACAGAGCCTTCAGTGTAGACATACTCTATGAGCTTTAACTTCGATCATATAGTGAGAAGAACCTGGAGATGCAGTCAGTCCCTCACTCCTTCTGTCACCTCCAATGAAACCATAAGGTGAGGCATAGGCACATGCACAGAACAACTGACGTAAGTACTTTCAAATTCTCCAGCTCACTCCATTGATTTGTTAATACTTGTACTTCAATAAATGCATTACAAAAATAAATGCATTACAAATCAACGCTTCAAAGAAAAACTTCAGAATTGGAATTCATATGCAGATTTGATACCATTCCCTTAGGGTTAAATAGAGATCTCGGGGGGGGGGTTCTTATTACAACATGTGATTTGACTGTACCTCCCTCTCTCTACTGTTATCTGCTGTTTGAATCTAAACAACTGCCTTGATTGGCTATAACAATTAGACCTGATACTATGACTTATACTTCCCTGCATTTATTTTCCTTCTGTTATGTAAGTTCTCTATCTTCAAGTGTCTAACAAAGCAGGATTTTCTCCCATGAAAGCTCATGCGACAAATAAATTTGTTAGTCTTTAAAAATGCCACAGAACTTATTTGTTTTGCTGAAGTAGACTAGCACAGCTATCCCTTTGGAACTTGTCAAAGACCCTAGTTTGTGATTTCCTGCTTTGCACCACATACAATTTTATCAGTTTTTCTCACTATATTATATAGTAAGCAGAAGCCTTTGTTTTTTTAAATATAGCTCAAATCTTGTTGGTTCTTTTACCTCTGGTAATCTATACCTCAGCTACTTCTACCTTAGCTATTCATCTCTGACTTCTCTCCTTCCCAACCCTGTTTCCACCCATCTATTAAAAAATTTCTGCTAAACTCATTGTACTGATCCACTGCTCATTCTTCATCCATCCTCCATTTAACTTTCTTTACCAGCTTCCTCTCTATCAAACTCACACTTCTCACCTTCCTCTTCAAACCCATACTGCTGCTTAAGTCTATTTTCATTTCTTCCTTCTCCCATCTCCTCAACTCCTTTCTAATCACCATCCTAACTACTTCCTTTGTTCCTTTATTCCCCTCTGCTCTTCAGGCCTTCTTCCATGCTGCCTGTTATGCTCAGAACTTTCTTCCTTTCATTGTTCAAGTGACCATTCTCTCTCATTCAAAAATAAAATATATTCCTTCTCCTCAGTTTAAGATTAATCTGTAAAGAAATAGCAATAGAAATAATTGTAATACATTAAACTAACCACATTGCAATGCCAAACCTAAGAGGAGATGTCTTCATGTCATCAGGTGCATGCCACAATCTGACCCTGATTCTCAATCCTCCTTATACCAGTGTTACATCTGTGCAACTCCATTAATTCCAGAAGAGCTACACCCAGATAATGCCAGTACAGGCACAATCAAATTCAGGTTTTGTGTCTGTACCCTACTGTTCACTTCAGAATGTAAGTTGCTTGCAGATGGAACCCATCTTCCACTTTGTTCAGTACAACAATTAGGGCATTGACTCTACTTAGATGAATGATTATTTTAAAAATTAAAATAATAAGTGTCTCTTTCCATCTCTAGATTCTTTTTGTTCACTTTAAGGGATTACCTATTTTGTTTAAAACATTCCTTGATGTCATCCGTTGTAAAAGACAACACAGGTAGTTGGAAAGAGGGGAGCAAATTGAAACGTGGGTTTGGTTTTATTAGCTGTACCTCTCTCTTTGCTACACTGCAAATGATTACTTCAAAAGGATTGAAAATGAAACCCTGACCCGCAAATCGGATAGTTAGTAAACATAACTGAATTGCATCTCCTTAAACATATACGCAAAAACCTTCTTTTTTTGAAAAAAGGAAAGGGTTTCTGGAACAATACCACAGTTTCCTTATTTTTGGAATAAAATTGTACCGTGAGTCTAGGTGCACCACAGTCCCTTTGTTTTTTTTCTTTTTCCCCGTCTTCTGCATCTCAGCAGGCCAATATTACCAATGATGATGCTTGATATAAAGTAAGCAAAGTTAACAGCAGCTGTAACACAATACATTAGACACCTACTGCATATGTCTTTAAGAGAAACTGGAATATGCCAATGACTCTGCATGGATGCATTTAAATTTACCACAGCCTTAGGGATAAAAGTTACCTCTCTTTGTTCATCTGCCTCACAAAGAAAAGTGACAGCTTTTTCAAAAAATGCTGAAAGGTACTGTTACACGTTTCTGTCACCTGGACTGCACAAGGTTGTAGATCATCTTTGTCCAGTGAAATGTATTAAACCCTTTTACAATGGCAACAATACCTCCACCTAAAGGACAAACAGAGGTATTGGAAATGGTGTGAATATACTGCAAGGTGATGAGATGAGCAAAGCAGGGTCTCAGCAGCACATAGAGGGGGGAAATACAGCTCTGTGTGAAATTACTGAGTAGTCCTGAACAATCAGAGCTGGATTTGCTTAACATGCAGACGGTCCTGGGTTCAATTCCCAGGGGGTTGGACTCGATGATCTCACAAGGTCCCTTCCAGCCCTATGATTTGATTGATTGATTAAAGTCTTGCAGAGCTCTATGTATACAAGAGTATCATGTCGTGGCTCCTCCCCCATACAATGGCCCTGCCCATACATGGAAGGGCAATGGCAGAGGACATCTTTCTTTTCAGAGACTGAAACCCTTCTTTCCCTCTCCCTGGGAGAAGCAACAGACATTCCACTTCCCCTCTTGAGCAGCAAGAATGACAGAAAAGGAGCCCTTGTACTTAGCCCCACCAGCTTGTTGTATAACAATGACTCTCCTGGGTGGATTTGTCAGCAGTGGGGATTGGATTTGGGACCTCTGGATCTTAATACATGAGTTTCTATTGCTCTAGTTAAAAGACTGGTCTCGCTCAGCTAAGTCTGATCTCACTGCACTCCTCACTTTCTGGCACATGCTGAATCCTCTTCTGGAGCTGTACCAAGACCCCATAGAGGTTAATGGGGCAGTTGCCATACTTCCTGTAGGTATAATTGCAAACCCTCTGAATGCTCAAGCAGATGTCACTGCATTGGTTACAATTAGTATAAAACTTTTTCACATTTCATTTCATAACCACTATTGCTAAAACTTAACTTTTAAAAATGAAAGCTGAGATTCTGACAAACACATGACTCCAGGAGCTAGGCCTATAGGCATGGGTCTGTAAAGCCGCTGTTTCAGTCCAGTCCTGTGTAACACAGGCATTTAGGGGTGGAGCCACAGCCTCTTCTAATATCTGGATTCTCTAGTTCTGGTTCTGTGGGACAGAGACAGTGGAGATGTAACAGAGTCTACTCCAAACCTGAGGCTGTAACGGCAGCTGCATGTGAGTCAAATGACATTTCATCTAGGGCGGGATGTTTCCTTCCTTCCTGGAACTCCACAGATCCCCCGTGCACAGCCCAGCTACTCTGACTATGCCCTACTGGAAGGCTTTTGGCAGCAAAGAGAAAACCTTAAATAATAGGAGTTTATGAAGATCCATAAGGCTATTTGGTTTTGTTCTGGGCCAGCTTTCATCCAGCTCAACCACAGTTTCCTCTGGCCTCATTCCATGGCTTGATCCCAACCCTCCATTCTTCCCCAACATGATGCTCTTCTGGGAACTAGGAAGCAAAGATTAGGCAATGTAAATTCAGAGATTAACATTAAGGCACCCGTCCAACAGAAAAGCATTACTAACTCTCAAAGCACAGTAACAACCATCAGCAGAAGCATCTTTGTCCTGGCTTGAATCAAATCTGTACTGTAGCATCCTCCTCCTTAGGCAAAGGCTTCTTACAATGTAATATTCCATAAATAATTCTGCCAGTGGAGGCTGTTAACGATAGTAACATTTAACACCCTACTCTCCATCACTTCCTCATTAGAGCAGACTGTACAAATTTTCTCCACAATGTTCCAGCTAGGGCCTGTACTGAGTACAATTTGAACTCAAACATTCTCAGCAGTTTGACGCACTAACACAAGACCAATCCTATGTACCTCACTTTTTAGTTCATTTCAGAAGCTTCCACTTTTTATTGCATTAAACAAAACACTCTGTTCATGGAGATGGAAAGGTTGGCATGCCAAATTTCTGCTCACAATGCTCCCTTTTGGCCATGGCACTATCCATCTGAAAATATCAGTTTATAATGGAAATTTCAAAAGGATAGCCGTATTAGTCTAGTCCAGTAAAAAAAACACAACAAGGAGTTGTGTGGCATGCATCTGAGGAAGTGGGAACTTCTCCCATGAAAGCTCATGCAAAAAATAAATGTTAGTCTTAAAGTGCCACACAACTCCTTGTTGTTTTTTTATAATGGAAATGCTGACATAACCTCATTTACAATTTTGTGACTGGTATGTTACTATCATTTTTTAGTTTTTCAGGATGAGCTAATGATCTTTTTCTCTGCTTTAGTAGCTCTAAAGTTAATGTGGAGCCTTGAGGAAATGGAAAGAATCAATATACTGTCCAACGTACCTGTAGCTGTAGGAAGACTTATCATTATATTTGAATAAGAAGCATACCCTCTCTTAGTTTAAGTTCAAAAAAGTGCAGTTACTGTGTGTACCCAAAACCAATTATATTTGCCTTTAAAAAAAAAAAATCTCCCGTAAGGCACCTTGCAACAGTCTCAAGACAGCCATAAACCCCAGGATATGTTATATGAGCTGAATGATCCTGCTTGAGATTTCAGAAAGCATATCAAGGCAAAACAATAACATCTTCAGGGTTTTTTTCAGTGGGATGAGATGAAAGCAAGGCTTTATCTAAATAAATAATATTGTATTGCTTGTGCACAGCCCTATAAGATATTCATTTATACCAACTGGATTTTACAAAAAACATCCTTTGTAATTGCAAAACACAACTTCCTGAATCCCAAACAAACAGAAAACATAATGGATTACAAACATCAGTGAAATAAGATCCCAAAAGATGGAGCTGCAGTGTTAGGCTATGTCTACATCTCACTGCTTAGTTCAGACTTGCTTAGTTTGAACTAAGAAGTTCAGTGTTAGTTCAAATTAATCACTCATTTTTAGTTGACACTAAAAAAAGTCTAGCTAATTTTAACTAAAAGTTAGTTCAAACTAAAAAACACGGTTAGTTCGAACTAACTGCTTAGTTCAAATGTATTGAGTTTGAATTAGCATGACCATAGCATAAAAATCCCAGGCACCTCATTGTAGCTGACTACAACTAAAAAATTTTTTAGCTTGAACTAGGCAAACTCTAGTGTAGACAGGGAGCAGATTTATTCTGGATTAAGGAGGCTTAATCCGGACTATTTGCTCATGTAGAGATAGCCTTAGAGACATTTATGATAATGATTCAAATGCAATAGGTTTCTATGTCAAAGCTATCAAGTTAATCCTTCATCAAATTTTGTGACATCATTCCTTTGACAAAGAATCAGTCAACATTGATAAATGCTGGAAATTTTATGGCTGAGCTTTTAAATAATAAATACTTGTCCCATACCCATGCCTGGCCTATATGAAAGCACAAAAAGTACAGTAACAAATAGCAATTTATCCCTCTTGCTTACATTTAGGACCCAATTCCCAAATTCAGCCGAGCACTACTTGAAGTAGAAGAATGTTTCTCTTGATTGTATTTGTGCGGGCAAACATGGCTCTCTGCTGGCTTTTCAGCTCCTGTATTCCGGGTCCACCTGAGGGCCAGTTCAGTACTCTGTTTATGCAGAGCAACCTATTAATTATTAGAAGTAATAACTGCTCTTAATATCACAACAACTAGTAGTTCCAGGCACTCTCTAAGCATAGCATTTACTGTCAATGGTGCCATAGCACCAGCTTGGAAGCCAAGAACAAGAACATAATCCAAACATTTACCCTTTATAGTATCGCAATAATGGAGTGCATGTAGAGCTGCTATGCAGACCCTTTGTGATATACTGGCAGAGTGGTACAAAGGAGACAATGTCCACAGAATGATGCCCATTTAAGGTTGTATTTTGTATATTTTCAGTATTCCTTTGGAACCCAAGGAGATACATTTTGAAAATTTTAACATAGACAATGTTATTGTTGCTGTGTAAACCAGGCTCTTTATTTAAAAACTTTAAGAATTGTGTGAATGCAGAAATTGAACATCCATTAGTGAATGGCTTAGTAGCTGTCATTTTTAAAGTTCAGATACCAGCCTAGTTCAAGGTGACAGTTACCAAGGACTGAAAAGCCATTAGATGGAAACAATGTCTTAAATGCAATACATCTCTAGTCCATTTCTAGTCTCTTGAGGACAGGCAGCTATAAAACAAATATCACCAGAAGTGGTATGTCACCAACAATCTTTATTCAGTTCTTTGTGTGCAGCAGAAACACACTGTAGTCCTCAAGTTCAGCAGGAGAGAGCTTTCCTCTATGGAGCCCCAGAGGACTTCAGCCGCAGACGACTCCATCACCTACGAATAGAGCTACCGTAGTTAAAAAGTTGGAAATACTGATCTATAAAATGATGTGTGTCATGTGGGGTTTTTTTGTTTTGTTTTGTTTTTTACAACCTCTCCCTTGTATGAACCTTAGATTCAAATCTGATGCGTAAGTTTTTCAGGCTCAGGGAAGAATTCTCTTCAAAGATAGTGTTATGGCTGGTATTTGACAACATACTTTGTATATGCTTAACATCACAGAGTTCAATAGGATTTAAGCACATGCTTACACTTCAATAGGTATCTAAAAGCTTTTGTGAACTGGGGCATATTTTCCACACTTCCAGAGCACATATAACTAACATTTACACAGCAACTTATCTTACTGGAAAAGATTGGAGGTAATGGCAGTTAGAAAATAGATATTTTAAGTGGTACTCTAGTCATTCAGCATTAATCAGAGCCAAAACCCACTACACATACCAGTCAACTCCTGCCATATTCACAAAGCAATGTCCCAAGGCATGCCAATAAACATTTACTCCATAGAGAGTACACAGTTTCATGCTTGTGAAGATAGGGTAGAGCCAAATATATAGCAAGGATGTATAATAAGTGACAAAGAAAAAAGAGGAAATGATTTCTCAGTGTAGTTTCCCACTTTGGTTTGTGGTAGCAATTCAGTTTATTTCAAGTTCTGGGAAACATTTAGAAGGTTTGGGGTTTGACTGTAGCCCAAATGTAACTTTAGAGGTTTGTCTCTCCCCATTTTCATGGAAATAGCATTTTTATGGCTCACCATTGGTTCAAACAGATTTGTTGTAAACTGAAACTTGACTTTGTACAACCAATTAGTGACTTACACTGTTCTGCTGTTTAATAATTGAGCACACTAAAAGAGCTCCAAATGTTTATACACATGGCATTTGTATATTTTGAAAATAACAACCCTTCTAACATATAAACACTATTCCAGGCTCAGGAATATTCATGATGTCATATTCCATCACCCAAAGACAGACTTTTTTTTGTCACTGTGTAACTGGATCTGAACAAATAGACCCAACACTTCTAAAACAAAGGAAGGGACCATTCCTCCTCCCCTTTCCCTCCCATATATTAACAGACATACAACAGTATAATTTATGATATCAACTGTCTGTCATTTCTGCCAGCATTAAATTGTGATCAGGTGACACTGTTTAGCTACAAAGCAAACCTACATACTCTCACTTTAATTAGCATTCAGCCCTTCAAAGCTTAGTAAACTGTGGAGCCCTTGATATTCAAGCTTTTATATAAAAGAAGCAAAAAATGACAGACATGCAGGTTTACCAGTTTTCTCATCTTTCTGCACCAAGACAAAGTATCACCAATGTAAAACTGCTATACACTGTATTATTTACTAGTAACCTACCTACTTGCTTACAATATACAGGGAACATCATCATTTTAATTGGTTAACCAGAGAAATACGTCACAATTCAGTGAACTGCACGTCACCCCTTCTTTCTTCTTCCTTTGCTCTTACTTTTAGTCAAGCCACTCTCTTGGAAGAAGGCAAAAGAATTCACAGTTGTGCACAGGGAAATGAATAGAGATATTGTTAGCCCAAAAAGAGTCTGAATACTTCCTAAGAATAGTAGAGAGTTCTCATGTCATCCTCTCCTCCCCTTCTTTTAAAAATGACCAATATGCTACTAAGTATTAGCTTCTTTGATACCATCCAGACAACTTACCTAGGACTCCCACTTTGTTGACAATCAAAACAATCATTTAACAGAGAGCATTAATGGCAGTGAGGGAAAGATACAATAGTGTGCACGTGGGGAATGATAAAGGCTTTTTTTTTTTGTTTCTTCTTTTTCAGTAACATGTCGAGCATGTTTATACTCCTGCCATCTGCACTTACAGGACAAGATTTTAGTCATGACATCTTCCCTAGCATGTAGATGCTGACAGACTCCTGACACTCTAATCCTCGAATTAACAGCATCCTTTGCCAGATGTAAATAGCAGAACTGAAACGACAAGAGTGACCCAAATGACTAGGATAAAAGAACATTACACTGCAGAAGAATATGGTTAAGTTTTGGCCCTTCTGGGTAGAGATAAATCTGATTGAGATGATGGACTTCACTTCAGGACATTGAGCATAACCTGCCTAGACTTAAAATTTAACAACTCAGTTTTCTGTTAAATGTTGTCAGAGCACAGGTTTAGAGAACTATACCACTAGCCTCACACTAGTTCATGTTTTCAGGATCCTTAAAAATAATTTAACAGGCACATGAAAGGGCTATACAGAAATACAACAAGATTATGGCTTAAATTTGCAAAAAGTCATTACTGTTTGGAACAAAAGTTCATAAATGAATAAAGCAGCATAGAAAGAAAAGTCACCTGGCAGTGAGTATGTGTTTTGATGTTATTATGAATAGACAATTTACATATACACCTTAAGCTTTCAGATCAAACAAGGACTGAAATATTCACCAAAACATTAAATATCTTAGTGCCTTCTGGTATAAGTACAAAGATAGATTGATGCACATACACTGATCTGGACATGTCTACGTTGATGGAGGCAAATTCACAGCCATTGGATAAATCTGTTTGGACTGACTGAGCAAAACTGATTGACGGCTCACTCCGTCTGGAAATCGAGTAAATAAATTTACCGCCAGAAAAAGAATAATGCTGCATCACCAGGAATGCATTACCCATTGGCCCACCACAGCTGAGATGGTGCACAGAGCAGACTTTAGGAAGTTGATGGAAGATGCACAAGCTATTCTACATAGCTTACATATCTCCTGTAGATTGCTCCCATCATTGCTGGTCCAGATAAGGTGCAAAGATATCAGACTCCAAAGCTGTCAGTAGTGCAAGACTCCATATTACTCACTATGCACCTAAGATTACTACAGTTTTAAGGGGAAATCCCACACTGAGGAAAAAGAGGAAAACATTTTTCTTTGTCTTCCTTTTTTTTTATGTGGCCTGTTTGAAGTTTCCTGGAGTCTGGAATGTTACAGTGGAACCCTGACCCACAAATAGGGCCTCTTAATGCTACCACAGTGTAACTAACAACATTAGAACAAGTCTCAGGATGATGAATTAGGGCACACAGTACAAGTTATATGCTCAGATGTACACAGGACATACCATTATTCTGGAAGGGTAGCAACTAAAGCCCTGTACAGAAACAAAGATGTGGACCACATCCGCTCGCCATCAGTCTGCATCTGATCTGGGATCTCCATACCAGGTTTTATGCACTTGCACGACTGCACCTCCCAGCTGCTCCTGCTCCAAATGTAGGAGCAGAGCCTCTGTCTGGCTGCCATAGCTTTGCTGAGCTGAGGCCATGGGGGTGGGGTGGGGGAGGAAGAAGTTGCCAGCAGCTCCAGATGTAGTTCAGAGCCTCCTCTAGCCTGGATCTCAACAACTTTTATTCCACCTGGGCTAGGGAAGCTGGAGCTACTGAGATCACACAGTTGTTCAGTGGCAGTGGCTACTCATCTGATTGGATGGCCAGCAGTGAGGGATGGGGAAGGGTGGTGGCTACCCATCACCAGCTAATTGGTGGAATGTGGGGACTGGCCGCTGGGGCTCCTAGAGCCAGAGGGAGGACTAGCTGCTAAGCTGAACGCCAATGACTGACTGTTTCTGATCGGCTGGCAGACTGCAAACGGAGCTGAGCTAAAATTGGCTGGAGTGCTTCCTTTGTTCTCTGCTGTGCTGTTTAACATTGCTCACTGCTGTCTGCAGACATAGCAGAGGCAGCAGCAACAGCTAAGCCACCCTGGGCAGATAAAAATAGAGCCCACATCCAAGCTCCAATCTGCAACAATGTATCTGTGGATAGCTGCATCCAACCACATATCTGAAGTGAATACCGCAGATCTGCAGGGCCACACAGACCTGATTAAATAAAAGAACCATTTCTTTCAGACTAAATAAAGGAACAATTAAACCCTTTTATTGAATGACATAGCTGGAAGCAATAGAAGCTGCCACTTCAGGCAATAGAATACATGGCAAAACCTAATCTAAAGCCCAGTTGTATGAGCCAAGGAGTTCCCTGACTGCAAATGTAGGGACCTGGTTGGCAAGCCATGCATGTGTTGGAAGCAGAGAAAGACAGAGAGAAAGTCAGCAAGTTAAAAAAGAAGACAGAAGTCTTGGGCACAGAACTGGATGAGCCTAACAGGCTTGGAGGTTTTCTGCTCTTTGATTCGACCGCATTCGGGGAAACAGGATTTTGTGCATGTTCTTTGTAAATACATGGAATACCACCAAAGAGGATACAGCCAAGTTCCAAAGGGGCAGCCGTGTTAGTCTAGTAAAGCAAAAAAAGCAAGGAGTCTTGGGGCACTTAAAGACTAACAGATTTATTTATCACATGAGCTTTCGTGGGAGAATATCCCACTTCATCAGATGCTTTGAAGAGGGAAAACCTGACTCTTTTTATCCCTCTCCTCACCTAACTGAATTAAACATATAAGTCTCCAAATATTGGCTAACTACCTGGGCTAAAACAGGAACAATACAAATGAGAGACTGTCAGTTCCCAATCGAATAGTCTTCTAACTTTGGTAGAAGCTATTTTAGATCAATTAGTTTTAATGCCTCCGTTTGCTCCACAGTTGGACTCATAGTTATCACAGAACCTACAGTAACAACCAGAGGATCTTAAAAAAAAAATGGTCCCAGATGATGTAGCTCCATTAAACTTCAGCTACACTAGGATATATCAATGCAAACTTACGGACAATCTGATTAATATAGGGGTCTCAAACGCATGGCCCGTGGGCCGCATGCAGCCCCCAAAGCGATTTCCTGCAGCCCGCAACGACACGATCATTACCGATATTTGCAATATCATCGTATAGAAAGGTCTCAATGGTGCCGCCCTTGGGCTACCCTACTTATTCTCATGCAATCCTCATGGTGATTTGAGTTGGAGACCCTTGGATTAATATTTATAATTCTTGAAAACAGTTGTAAAATAGTTTAGTAATGGCATATGCAGAACAGATGATAGCATGTAGAATGATTCACCTAATTCACACGACATCAATACCCATGAGCATGCTGGTCATCCAAAGTTCATGTGAAGAAAATGTTTTTACTGCATCTTTGTATTATCAAACACCCCTTTCCTCCCGTCTTCACTCCCCAACCACAAAAAAAAGCTTTACAAAGTGAATATTTTCTGATGGAAAAACTTTAGGAAGTTTACTGTGAAATGGGTTGTGATTAATAATGACCAATAAAGCCTATTAAGAGAACATGATGGAAGCAGTTAGGTTTCATATCCCCAATGCCTTCTGAAGCCACACCAGAGAGTACTGGGACTATCAATTTTTCCTCCCTTTCCTCAAGATTGCACATATTTTTGCCAGACTATATCCACTACTCTTTCAGCACCATTTATAATATCAATGGAAACTCACCCGTGAGCGAGAAGGAGAAATCTGTCAAGATTAATTTAATGAAAGGCCTTAAAAGCACAAGAGGTAAGAGTCAGTGTAAAGTAAGAAACATGATCATTAACAATGCTGAGCAAAACAGAAGTGAAACAGAGTGAAAAAGAAGTTGCCTCTTTTCCATTGTAAGTCACATCATTCATCCCAAACTAAGTAGAAAAGATGACTTTTAAAACATTACCTCTGCTTCACACAAGTAAATACAAATCAGAAGTAACACACAGTAAATCAAACAATTAGATTGACAGAATGTAAGATATGCTGTAAAAAAGGCTACATGAGGTACCATTTATTAGCCATGATACGACAACAAAACTAAATCTTTCGTATCTCACTGGAGAATTTTTACATGACGTATTTAGAGCCTGATCCTATATAAAGACTTAAGCACCCAAGTAATTTTACTTCCATGAATGGTCTTGTTGAAACTACACACAATGATGCTCAAATACTTAAATTGTTGTGGGACTGGGCCCTGGATGATCTTTAGCTACCAAAAGAATAAAATTTAACTGGGTACAGCAAGAATATCCATTCTTTTTTGAGAAGAAGCAAACAATCAGCATGAAACTGAAGATGGAAAGTAAATTCACAAAATGCAATTATCTAAACTAACATTATGATAGGACAATTGGATTAATATTCCATATCACTCTGACAAGTGGAAAGGGGTTTTCAATGGCAAGTTGAGGTCCAGACTGCATGTCTAAGTATCTGAAATCAATTTTCCTAACAAAATGAGGGTCTATAAAGACAAAAGTGACAGGGACTGAAATTTCTTCTTAATTTCTCTCTGATCAGATGATCCTGATTCCTGGGTTCAGTTGTGTGAACATTGGGAAGATACTAAAAGGAAGTTAAGTAACTTTAATTAAAGTCATTATTTGTACTACACTTCTCATAACAGTGTTTAATTTTGGGTTGCTTAGTTAAAGACTGAAGTTAAATTATAAACTACTTCTAATGTCTTTTGAAATTCACCAGCTCTTACAACCAGATAGTCTACCATCAGGCTGGTTAATTGTAAGCTCTTATATTCTTCTTATCAAGCATTAAAGCAATGGCAAACTATTTTATAACTCATAAATAAAGCTTTTCTCCCTTGCCTAAGAAAGTGTCAATTATGTATGACATCACAAACAACATGCTCTGTGAAAGATTTAGAGTGAAGTGCTCAAAGAATTTGACTTTATTCTAATTCATTTTGGTTGTGCTTACCTGGAAAAATTCATTTTACATTGAACTTTGACAGAGCAAAACATACATTTTGCCTGATTAGCTTTGATAACTGATTTTATTGTTCATTAAGTAAGTTAAGTAGCTACTATTCTTACCTCAAGCACATGATCAGCATATATTGTGGTTATCATCTCCCAGCAATAGACTATCCCATTAGGATATCTCTTATTTCAGAGTTTGTAACCATCACCAGTATGTAAAACTTGAATCAACCTTTTTTCCCCCATCAGTCTGATTTCTCATGAAAGGAAATTTTAATTTTTTCAGTCCTCAATAGTGTCATATATGACAAATTTAAACCATCCTTCCATATTTCAGTGCAAAATAGATCACATAAGAAAAAGTCTGTTCCTCTTGCACAAAACATTTCAGGAATGTGTACTCAGCAAGAAAGCTGTTCCTAAGTCTGAAAACTCACCTTCTGTGAATCACAGGAAACATTTTCTGTTTGCTGTCAGGGATTCAAGTCCAGAATCATTATTGAAATATAAAGGTGTCTGAATTTATTTATCAGATCATTATTGTTTGGGTGCTAGCACATCATCCATAGAAAAGCTTAGCAATACTAAAAGTTATAGCACTAATCTAAATTTCTAGCAGGCTATAAAACCGTATCTACCAAAAAAAATCATGCCTTATCATCTTGCCTGTTCCTTCCTGCCCACTCTGAAAAGTTTTTAAGAGCCAATTTTAAAAGCCAGTCTCTCATGAACTACTTGAATCAGAGTATAATGCTTCGTGACACCTGAAAATTGGACTTAGTCTTTCCTATTGGATAGAACTAGACACTAATTCTATAGCTATAACTAGATGTTGTGAGACAGCATAGTTTGTATTGGACTAACTACGCTTCCATCAATCTCATTGTGAGCAGAGATTGAAGAAGACTGAGCACTTAGTCCACTTACAACATGATTTTAGGATGGGATTTCCTACGTCAGGCAGGAATCAGAATATATTATATAATTTTTGAGGTTTGGTGTCTCACTTGCTAGGAATAATTTTGCTGACTGGAATGAAATTGTTCAGTTAATAGGTTAATGTTTGTAAAGCAGTCTGAAAATATCAAGCATCATATAGATGCTTAACAATGTCATCTCTCTAAAAGTGCCAGAGTAATGAAACTGTTAGCACTAAAAAGCTGAGAAGATCATAATTTTTTTCAGTCCTACACAAAATTCATCCATTATTTTGACAGTAAGTGACATTTTGTGTGTCAGAACTGTCATTGATCCCTTTTTCTCGCAATTTTTTTGTTTGTTTCTTTTTCACATTGTTCCAGGTTTGCCCATAACAAATCCCAGATTCTGCATTAGTATAACTTCCTGGGCATTAGCCTACTCAAAATTAAAAACAAACCTGAGTTTATAAACTCTGCTTGTGAGAGGATTTTTTAGAATGAAAAATACTGATACTCTGCAGCAGTGCTGGAATTCTGTTAATCAGATGCATGTCCATCATTACTTATATTATTGTAATTGTTGGGAGGAAGGATTAAAACTTTGTTTTGACCTTATTCCTCAATCAAGAGCAGTACACAAGGCCTCAGTCAAGATTTATCTTTTTTATTTTTGTTAAGCAATTCAATATTTATAAAAAGTGTTTAATGGACAGCTATCAAAATTCATGCCTCTCTCTTTATTCACTCTCTTGATTCAGAGGCATGGCATAAACTGAATAAGTGCAATTTTCCACAATCCATACCAAAATGCCTTCTACCTGACTTCTTGGATGACCTGTGCTCATTTGTCTACCTAGATTGTCACTAGTGGTGACACTATTTCAGAGGGAACATCCATCCACTAGGAAGTGGGACTGCATTCAAGACCTTCACATTTTAAAGAATGTGTAAAGACACCCAGTGGTCAAACTGGTTCATATATTAAAATTAGTCCATATATGTTCTAAGTATTAGCTAGTGCCAATAAACAAATATGTTCCACAGGCATTTTTACCACACATGGTCTGAGGCCATCATACAGTAGATTGTTGAACAAAAAGTCTGCTTATATAATGAATAAACTATGTGTATATACCATATTTAACCAATAGTCTCAGAAGGGGCAACTCTAGTTTATTCAGGATATACATCTTACAGAAAATAAATATTTACATCTCAATGTGGGCTAGGAAGAACAGATACTGGTTGGTCTATTTCATGAATATGGATTATTAAAGTTTCTCTCACCCACCTCCAAACTGCCTTGTTAATGAAACTGAGTGAGCCAGGGAATAGACAATAAAGAAGTGTATGTCTGGGTGATACCACTGGGCTTAAATGACATTGCTTCTGCCAAAGTACCTCCGTCAGGATAAATGCATTGCCATGGCAATTTCAATTCCATTTGCCATGAAAGACCTTCTCAGTACACAAAGCTCTTCTAAGTAACCTTAATGGTAGGTTCAGCCTTAGTCCTGGTCAGCAGTAATGTAAGATAATTTATACATGATCATTGTTTAGTGGCTTTATGTGAAACTTGTCTCAGTCCATTCCCTCATGGATAGTTGCCAGGAACAGAAAGCCACACCACAACTGACAAGTTGTTGGCAAGCTTGGCAAAGATTGAGGAGCAAATGGACATGGAAACAGAGCACCTCTCCCACTGCTTGTGCCAGTTCCATGCCTTTCTTGTGACTAAATACATGACTTCATGACCACCAGTCTACTACCTGCATTGAACAAGAACAACGGGACTCCTATCTAATCAATTGTTTACCTGGGGGACCAGTGTCTAGATACAAGGCAACTCATATTGGTGTTAAATAAAGACAACATTTTTGAATTCTTAGAACAGGAGACTGAGAATCAGCCATCTAAATTATAAAGGACTTTTATCTATGCTCTGAGGTTGAGCAAATCATATAACTTCTCTGTTCATCCCTACCTAAAATGGATATAGTGGTACTTACCTCACACAGGTGCTGCAAGTCTTAATGCTCAGAATGACCTTGGAAGGGAAGCACTAAGAATATAAATGATCATTAAGACCTTGAAATAAGTTTAACAAAAAAATTAAATACACAAATCACATCAACATAAAACCAAGGCTTTACATGCAAAATAAAATAAAATAATCACAGGCTAAGGATAGTGGCTCTGTTCTTAATGTGTACCACTGGATTTTCTTGTTTCATCATTATACCCATTCACAGACTAGGAACAGGACATCAATGTTAAATCAACCAGGACAGTCTAAAGCAGATTCTAAATATTAAAGGTAGTGTTTTGTATTTAATAAGAAACACTGTTTCTTAAATAATAAAAATAAAGGCTCTTAAGTAAAACAGCAGAATCTTTTTACTTTTACCTATGTACAACTTGCTAGACACAGAGCTGAAAATAGAGCTGAGTGAGAAAAAAACTGAAGAGTGTTTTAACAGTGAAGTAAAACCACAACTAATGACTCCAGGAGACAGGAGCTAGGTGGACAAGCAAAGCATTAGGGTTTTAAATATACAGTATTTGGCTTCACCTCCCAAGTAAGTGGGCTGGCACAAATTCAAGTAGGCTGGTCTGGCATGCAACTGCCTCTAAAAGGGACCACACTGCCTGATGGAAATAACCTCAAAAGCCACAGAGAGCAATGACTTCCAAAGCCAACAAGGCGGCAACCAGACTGGCAGATAAACAATGCCAGAGGTTCTGTCTTGGCATAGAGGAGCTGGGTATTAGAAATGGTTTATCTGTCTATAAGAGGAATGGACAAACTATGGCCAGTAAAGAAGATACATGGCCATCAAATAATACCATCAAAGGCCACAATGAAAGTAAGATAGTTAAATTCATATATACTCCCAGAGCAAAACCGTAAACCCTAGCACCCAGGTTGCAGAAAGTAAAGAAGTTATGCAGATATTTAAACTCATCATTCTTCTGTCAAAATGAAAAAAAAAAACATCTTTTTCATTTGATGATTGCCAAACAACTTGAATCTTGAATTATTTGTACTGTTATATACTGCACTGTTGATTAGATTCCCTTCTTGCAGATACTTTCTGAGAATACAAACCAGGGGCTATAATTTCCAATGAACTTCTACTAAAAAATTCTGTTTTTCCAATCATTTATTGAAAACTAAAAATTTGCTTACACTTCCTTAAAAAACTCTTCATCTTTCATTCTGCCACGTCAGACATGAAGTTCTAAGAACTTTATCATGACTAATGAAAGAAATGGTGTAATGAAACAAGAGCTTTCATGTTTTATTACAGCTTTGTAGGCAGACCAGAATATGTGTGAGATTTGCCAGTTAGCTGGTCATCCATTTATATATCATATCCATACAGAAGAGCACAACTACATAATATTTCTGGGTATTTAGGATAAAGATTGCAACTCATAAAATAGCTGCAGAATCCAAGCTTTAGTTATACAGAAAATTGTTTCTAGCCTTTATGGTTACAAAGATGACATGAGTTAAGAGTGCATAGTATTAGATATCTTAAGCCAACGTCTCTAAAAGAAGCATAAAAGTCCACCCCCTCTGCATCTCAGTAGCATGTTACCTCACCATTTCTAGGGCCATATTTTCAAATGACTGATATTCACAACTGAGTGCCTGATTTGCACAAAGTTATGCATGTAAACCCATCATGCAGCTGTCCAGATTAAGAAAATATCAGAAATGGTGCTTATGCTAAGAACATCTTGGACCATTCCTTCCCAGACTGATGCTAAATACATCTGTGAATAACGTAAACGTCAGTCTATGTATTTGCTGTGTGAGCCTCCCCATTGTCGTCAATGGGCAATCCACAATGGAAAAAAGATAGTGTATCGCCTTAACTCTGCAGGTCTAACCAAGAGACCATAATTACAAATATAAATTTGAACTTCTCGTGAACCTCAGAGCTCTGACCTATATCATAAGGCATGGTGGCACAATGGTGTCAACATCAGTGAGACACCATTCACTTTCTGTAACAGGCAGTTAAAGTATCACAATGAAGGTATGAAAACAGTTCAGAATCATATTCCAGATTATATAAAGGTTTTGTGATGGCAATTTAATTTGTTGCTCCTATGTTTTGGTAGTAACATGATAGCTTTGAGTTTTTCCAAGCAGTCAGACATTGCTCTAGTCTAATAATGGGATTCTGAGAGAAGAAGGTCCTCTTGGGAAGAGGTTTTGTCTTTTCACAACTAACACATACACACAATTTGGCACTTTTCTGGTTTACTTCCAACTCTTTGCCTAAACAACTCACTCATCTCTTCAGGAGTATATCCTTGGGAGCTAAATGACTAACAAAGACAAAAATCTTTGTCCAAGGGTGTCAGAAGTGACTAATGATTTTTGGAGATCCAAATTTTGGGTGTCCATCTTGAGAGATGTTAAAGGGGACTGATTTTCAGGGGGTGCACATTAGCAACAGGGATTTCTTTAGAGAAAATTTGTGACACAAACTGGGCATCAAAAAAAAAAAATCCATTAGTCCACTAGTCACTTTTGAAAGTATTGACTCTCCTTTCCCTTTGCAGAAGTTTGTGTGTGTGGCAGGACCCAATAGGCACTTCATTGTGCTGCTTGCAATAACGGGCAATTTGATGAGTGTGCCTTAGGTGTAAAATGCCATGAGGGTCTACCTTTCCTCTGAATCCCTCTTTCTACCATTTGAAAGGTGCCCAGCAGGAAGAGAGGGGAGCAGGAAAGAAGAGGAAAGCACTGAAGCTTTGTGATCAGCAAACTAGGCTTCAATATCTTACTAAGCAGTTTTTCAGTATAGATAGAATTTTTACTTTTTAAAAAACTAGCCTACAAAGGAAATGTTGCTCTGAAACTTTGAGTTACTCATGTGAATAGTTACTTAAGAATAAAGTGGAAAGACATTTATTTTAGTCTGAGAACTCAGAGTCAAAATTGAGCCAGGGAAACTAAGTGTAATTTGTGTTCCACTGACAGAGAACCAGAGCCAGGATTTCTTAAAGGAGGAAGGGGAAAATGGTAATAAAAATGCTTGGACTTTAAGGTCCAGTACCAGATTAAATTTTGCCCTTTGAAAATCAGAAACATTCAAAGAAAAGTAAAATGGTATTCTATTTTTACAAAGGCGATGAATCCAAAACCAAACATGTCTTTGAAAACCAAAACCTAGCTGAACATGTTTTGGTAAAACCAAAACCACTCTGATGTTCTGAAGAAAGTGAAAGTTAGAGAAACTTTGGCTTTCTCAAGTAATGGCAAATAGTGAATATGTGTATATATTCAGCTTTTTGTCAGGTGTACTTTAACGCTTACCCCTATTCCAGTTAACCAAGTAACTCTACTTCAGTTATTCATAGCACTCTGTAGTAGTTTATTTTGGTTAGTATAGTTATTGGACAGTTTTAATCCTGCATTTTAACAGTGACTGAAACAATTTAAAATGCAAAAACAAAATGGTCCATTTCTTTTCTATGAAAAATGGTTATTGTCTGACTGTAGTCCCTTCTAACTTTGCAGTTAAACCATTCTTAAACTCTGCCATACGTAAATTAACTTTACTAGAAGTATTTCTACACACGGTGAGAGTTTAGGTTAGTTAAGTTAAACTACTTCAGTTGAACTGGAAAAACCTAAACCCACTTTTTAATTTTGGTACTGTGTTAGTTCTACCTACAGCTGATCAAAGGTTGGCTGTCTTGAGGGTGGTTTGTTTTTTAAAAGTTTAGATTTGCATTCCAGTGTTTTGTGTTTCTTTGAGCAGGCAGGTGTGAAATTATAATATGATTGGTTCACTTTTACATAAAATCACTAAGTAACTTTGCAATTACAATATTTTTGCTTTTTCACACTCAATCATTATACAGTGCCCACTGAAAAGCAACAGCATGTTTCTGACTCTATACCAATCACATTCTGAGAATCAGACATATTGCAAACTTCATCTGTTTTTACTCTCAGTCTTACCTTTTTAAGTTTGAAAGTAAACATATATCAAATGTAAATCACTATTACTGTGCTGTATTCACCAGTTGCAGCTTGCATATTAAGTAAGAATATGTAACAGCACTCCCTAGTGTCTAACAGATTCTATTACACAAGTCACAACAAATACTGCTTTCATTGCTTATCATCAAAGCTTCCAAAAAAACAGGACTATCCTTTGAAATCAACATTTGTAGCAAGTTAAAATGACATTGGAATGAAAAATTTTCAACTACAAAAGAAAGTTTAGTTGGCTCATGAAGAAAGGCTAAAATAATTACATAGTGTATAACTCGATTAAATGACAAGTGAAGGGGAAATAAAATTGGGTACGAGTGTTTGATATATGTAATTGAGGGAGAGATGTTCAGGTGCTCCAAAGTGGTATAATTAGAAATAATGGGATGAAAACTGTGTATAAATAGCAAAGGTTGACATTCCATAAAGCATTCCTTAAAGGCCAATAGGTTTGTGGAATAATTTTTCAAGTGAGATGGCGAAAGGGCAGGCAATCAAGTCATTTTCAAAATGAACACCACAGTCAATTACATAATGGACAACACAGTCAATTACAGATGACAATAGTTTTTTGTTGGTGAACAGTTTCAATGATAGCCTAATTTTGCAAGGGTCTGATTTTTCAGATGTGTCACACACTCACAACTTCTGTTGTCTTCAACTGGAGTTGTGGCTACTTAGTACTCCTGAAAAGAAAACTTTAGAACTTTTCTAAATAAATTCTTTAGTCCAAAAATATTTTTTCAAAAAGAAAATGCTCAATTAAAATGCCAACAGTATGTGGCACCACAGAGTTCATACACTTCCATACAAGTGAACATGATTCAGGATCACATCAGAATTCTCTCCTCTCATACCTGAACCTATCAGGAAAGGGGTGAACGCAACTGGGAGATATTACAACATGAGATTCCTTGTCTTGGAGCACCTTGTTACAATGGATAAAGGAATCAGTATGAGCTTTAAAGTAGCTGCTTTCACCAGTGGGATGTGGCTTAACCAGTTTAACCTTCTCAAATTCATCTGTTCACAGGCACATCACATAATGTCCCCAGAAGATACATTCTATTAAGCAGGGAAACAAATACAAGTATGTTAGAACAGAGGATATAATACTGGCCCTGATGAACCCCTCTATCAAGGAGTAATCCACACAATGCTGGGAGATTGAGCATGTATACTTGTTTTTTCCATTGGGAGTGAGGGAAAGGATTTCAGGGGAATATGCCAGTGTTAAGGAGCAATGAGCACAGAGAACTCACACAACACCAATTCCCACCATGCCCCAGGTTTCTAAACAACATAGTTCTTCACATGTTCCCACCCGTGGCTTCCTCTGGGACATGACTCCACACAGGAAGTCTTCAGGTACTGCAATCACAGAGAGAACATAATGCATTAAAATTAAAGTGTAGGTCCTATGAAATGTGACCTGCTTCTAATTCCTAAGTCAACTTCCGCAGGTAGCGAGGGTCAGATCGGATTTTTTTTTCCTGGGTAATTGTCCACCCAAACCTTCCTCCTCTTAAAAAAAAAAAGCCAGAATACTGTAAAAACAAATAAATAAAAACCATAGCATCATGGTTAAAAAGATTACTCTATTATGATTATATTTGTATTTCCTTCAGTCAGCTTGACCACAAGTATCTGTAAGACGTGCTGATTTTAAAATTAGTCTCTAGTCATATTAGAGATTTGTCACCCAATTCATATTGTGGTAGATGTTATGGCTGTGGTTAAGAATCAGACTATGGTGCCTGTAGTGAGACATCAGCAAGATGTGCAGGCTGGCACAGTTCCATCAGCTTTCAAACACAGGAAAAGAAAAAGAAGCCTGCACTGTGACTACAGTATCATGCAGTGAACCTTTCCATTTTTGAGTTGCTGGCATAATGCTACACCTCTCTTAGATAGATCTCAACACAGGAAGAGATGAAAAAAGAGAGACTAAAGGCCATTAGGATTATTTTTCTTGTTAAGATAAAGTAATGTGTGCATTTTCCAAAGATTAATAATCTCATTTAATGAGAACCAAAGTGAATATTTGTTGACATTTAAAGTCACAGTTGCATAACTGATAGCAGACCTTGCTAGCCTTATTTTCATGTTATAATGTATAACTATATCTCATCTCAAACCTTGGAAAGATGTTTACTTTTATGGATTAATTATTTCCTGTTTACATAGTGTGATGTTTGTGGCTTTAAGGTCTATTTTAATCACTTCTCAGACCCACAGCATAGAGAGGATGTTATGAAATAATGAGGAACCATAAGTGGTATAACTTTGGCGCCTCCATATCATATTTACTGGAGTAAGAGTTTGGGGGGGGGCACCTAAAAGTGTTCTTATTTTCAAAACTGCTCAGCACCCAACATCTCCCATTAATTTCAGACAGCTGTTTCTTAAAATCTTGGCTTATTTGCCTTTTACAGAAAAATTTTCAGACACTGGCCTCCATTTCTGCAGGTTTCAGGAGGCAAACTACAGATACGACTTTGTAGGCATTATTTCCATGATGTAATTGACAAATTGAGATAACCCACTCTATAATTTGTTGGTCTTAGATATTTGACAGACCTAAAGTGAAGGCACAGAAAAAAAATATCATAAATGAAGACTATCACTGCTTACTCCCAATTATTGTGGGACTGCAAATATAAAATGTTGATGAAGACCAGGCTGAAAATCTGGTAATCAGCCTCAAGATTTAGAGCACTTTACAATCATTAATTAATTAAGTATTATAGCACACTACCTAAAGACAATGACTACTTTTAAAAACACTTTTTCCAACAGTTGCCATACATCAGCATCTTAAATACCACCACTTCCCCTGTCTGGAGGGTTCTGCAAATATCTATCAAAGATCTGAGATATCATTTGACAGAATTAGTTTACTAATGCTGATATAGATGCAGATATTCATATAGATCTATATAGTTAAATATCATTGATAAACTGAGAAAAGAGCTGCTACTGTTCCCATTGAAGTCAATAGATGCTTTATTATTGATTCAATGGGATCAGTATCAGCCCTGAAATTACTTTCCGAAGTTCACACTGCAGTTGTTTCAGAATCTGTTCTGGTTCTCAGGAGTTTGGACTCTCACTCCTTATACTAATCACTAATACCCTCATGATTAAAATACTAGCCTCAGTGAAGCCAATCGGGGTTTTACTATTGATTCACAGAGCCAGAATTTCACCCAACAGGGACTGTGTCTTTTCATTCGGCTTTTGTACAGCACAAGGCCCAGTGGGGTCTGCTCCTCACCAGAGCTCCTAGCTTTATGACAAGAAAATAGAAATATTTTGTTACCTTCCAAAAATGTTCCGTAAAGGACACAAAACAATTGTTATATTTTTCTGTCTATATTCTCTATAGATTAGTAAGGATTGTGACATCATCACCTTACTTTTACTTTTTAAAAAGAGCTGAACACTAGTTATTTAAGCCTTAGTCCAGGCAGGTTTTCAATGCAAGTGCTCAGGCACAGGCTTAAGTACCTTGCTGAACAGTGGTTTAAATAAAAACCCATGCTTCAGAGAAGCAGTTCTCAACCACTGTATTGGGACACATTACTGTGTCATCACACAGAGGTAAGTGTGCTGCAGAAAGCTGAGTGGGGGGCTGGATTCAGCCGAGGAGAGGTGGGAGTGAGGCGGTGGAGTTGATGTGTCCTGCAGGGTTGTACATATCACCAAATGTGTTGTGAGCTGCCAAAGGTTGAGAGCCACTGCTGTAAAGTTTAGTCTGTAGACTCATGAAAGTAAATTTCTTTTTTTCAAGCCTAACAAATCATTGAGGGTCTTGCCCCAAAGCCATGTACCTAGGAAGTAGATCTAACTTTTAACTACAGCTCTGTTGTCCTCAAGATTTATTAATAAATTTCAAATCTTATCTTAAACTACAAACATTTACTGTACCAGTGTGCAAAGATGGCTTCATTAGTAAAAATGCCAGCTAGTTCTGAGAACTAATATAGTGGATTTCGGATTTGCAAAGGCTAAGCAAGTCCCTGGTGAGTTCAAAGTGCACCATTTGTTTTCAAGAGGACAAAGAGGAAAGTGAACTGTTCAAGTGATATTTCTCATTTTACAGAGCTGCAACAAGTTCTCTTCTAGACCCAGCATTATTAAAAAAGGCCCAGTTCTGCACGGCTTGCATCAGACTTACTTCACTCCCTCATACTGGGGCATCCAGATGCAAAGACTGCATACGTCTTCAGTCTCTGAAAAAAACATATTAAATGGCAAACAACCAGAGGTTAGATTGTAGTCTCCCCCCACCATTTCCTCTCCTTGCCCTTCATCATCTGCAATACAAATAAGCAATAGATGGCTAGCATTACTTTTGAATAGAGTTGTCTGAACTGCTTGTACCTTTGGCAGCACCACAACCATAAGCTATTGTATCTTTGATCAACAAAAGGTGCCAATTAAAGTCAACAGCAATGGCAGCTTTCATGGTTCAGATACTACCCAGTGATTGATGCTGTGAAGATGGCCCATGGAAACTGGAACGGTGAAATGAATTGGGAACGAAGCAGTTATGTGCCATTTGCTCTAGCAGGTCAGATGTAAAATAGTGAAGAATAAAACCGAGTAACAGACAACAATACACAGACAAATTCTTTAAATATATAAGAACCAAGAAACCTAAGGAAAATTTAATGTCTGCAAATCATCACAGTGTACAAAAGGTAAAAGGATAAAAGATTTCACAGAAGCTAAATGATTTATTTGTATCAGTCTTCACCAGAGGGGATAACAGGAAGATACCTATCAGTTGGATACCCTGCAGCTAGAGGCACAGTCGATGACAGCAATATAAGAGTTCCAGGTGATGAAATTATTCAGGAAATTAAACTGATTAATAAAAATGTGTAACTTATTTACACACCCAGCCTGTAGGTACATTAGCAAAGTACATTTGAGGGAGTATCACATGGAGAAGGAATTAGCTGTTTTCCCACAGGAAACAAAAATGAAAGGATGCTGGCAACACCCCAAATTAGATGGTGCCAGGCAATGGGGATCAAAAGCTTAAAGAGACAAGGCTCCATTCCTGGATAGGACTCTGTTGATTAACCTCATTTGCATTCCATAATAAAACTAGTACATTTCATCCAAGTCTACAGAGTTTCAGCATCCTGGGGCTTGGATAAAAGCAGATCCACTCTACTGGTGTTTGATCGTATATACACACCAAGTTACTGCTGTCATAAGGGCAATCAGAAAATGCATAACTGTTCAAAGCCAGTCTGCCTCTATAATCAGCTTAGGAGGGTTCGTATTTTATTTAAAAATTCCTTCTTCTGTGCCTTTTTCTACATAGAGAATGTGACATGTAATACAGAAAGCTTCACTGAAGCTAAGCAAACTGCTAGCCGGATATCCTGATCAGATGGCTGTTGTCACTCTTGCCCATGGTGCTCCAACACCACCAACACTCATTATCATAGAATCATAGGGTTGGAAGGGACCCCACGAGGTCATCTAGTCCAACCCCCTGCCAAAAAAAGCAGGACCACTCCCATTAGATCATCCCAGTCAGGGTTTTGTCCAGCTGGGACTTGAACACCTCCAGAGATGGAGAGTCCACCACCTCCCTAGGCAGCTTATTCCAATGCTTCACCACTCGCCTAGTAAGGAAGTTTTTCCTAATATCCAGCCTGGACCGCCCCAGCTGTAACTTGAAACCATTGCTTCTCATTCTGCCCTCTGTTACTACCGAGAACAGTCGAGCTCCCTCCTCCTTGGAGCAACCCTTCAAGTAGTTGAAGGTTGCTATCAAATCCCCCCTCAGTCTTCTCTTCTGCAGGCTAAATAAGCCTAGTTCCTTCAGTCTTTCTTCATAGGGCTTGTGCTCCAGCCCTTTGATCATTTTGGTTGCCCTCCTCTGGACTCTCTCTAATTTGTCCATGTCCTTTTTGTAGTGGGGAGCCCAAAACTGGACACAGTATTCCAGATGTGGCCTCACTAGTGCAGAATAGAGGGGAATGATCACATCCCTCGATCTGCTGGTAACACTTCTTCTGATGCAGCCCAGTATGCCATTGGCCTTTTTGGCAGCTAGAGCACACTGCTGACTCATATCCAGCTTCCCATCCACCATGACTCCCAGGTCCTTTTCTCCAGTGCTGCTATTTAGCTGATCACTCCCCAGCCTGTAGCAGTACATGGGGTTTTTTCGTCCCAAGTGCAGGATTTTACACTTATCCTTGTTGAACCTCATGAGATTCCTCTTGGCCCACTGCTCCAATTTGTCTAGGTCTCCCTGAATCCTGTCCCTGCCCTCGAGGGTGTCTACCATTCCCCCCAGTTTGGTATCATCTGCAAACTTACTAAGTGTGCAATCTATCCCATCATCCAGATCATTAATGAAAACATTGAACAGAACTGGCCCCAGGACCGACCCCTGGGGCACACCACTTGTTACTGCTTGCCAACTTGACATGGAGCCATTGATTCCTACACGCTGAAACCGTTGTTCTAGCCAGTTTTCTATCCACCTTACAGTCCATGCATCTAACCCATACTTCCTTAATTTGCCAATGAGAATGCTGTGGGAAACCGTATCAAAAGCCTTGCTAAAGTCAAGGTATATCACATCAACGGCTCTTCCCGCATCCACAAATCCAGTCATCTCATCATAGAAGGCGATGAGGTTGGTCAGGCATGATTTACCCTTGGTGAATCCATGCTGACTGTTCCTGATTACTCTATTTTCCTCCAAGTGTTTCAGGATGGATTCTTTGAGAAGCTGCTCCATGATTTTTCCAGGGATTGAGGTGAGGCTGACAGGTCTGTAATTCCCAGGATCATCCTTTTTGCCTTTCTTGAAGATAGGTACTATATTTGCTTTTTTCCAGTCCTCTGGCACCTCCCCTGTTCACCACGAGTTTTCAAAGATAATGGCCAACGGTACTGCTATCTCATCAGCCAGCTCCCTCAGCACCCTCGGATGCAGTTCATCCGGCCCCATGGACTTGTGCACATCTAGTTTCTTTAAGCAGTCCCTAACCTGACCTTCTGTCACCAAGGGCCTCTCTTCTTCTCCCCAGTCTACCGTACCTAGTGTAGTGGGCTGGGAGCTGACCCTGCTTGTGAAAACTGAAGTAAAAAAAGCATTGAGCACTTCAGCTTTTTCCTCATCCTCTGTCACGAGGATGCCTGCCCCATTCAGTAAGGGACCTAGAGCCACAGAGAATTCAGAATATGTATTAGTCTAGAGCCTATGAATTAGTCTAGAGCCACAGAGAATTCAGAGTTCAATCCAGCCAAAGGCAATCTCCCAGGCCCCTGCAGCTGCTTAATCACCATGACATTGAGGAAAGCACTGTATAATGTTTGCACTGCGTTTAAGTTATGCAAAAAAGTGTCGTGACTACATATGTCAACATCTTAGAAACATAGGCATTTGTTTTTCCAATGTGAAAACACACATGGGGTAACATTTTCAAAAATACTTAAGAGTTAGATTTTTAAAGGTATTTAAATGTCTAAAGATAGGCATATCCAAGAATGCCAGGGCATCTAATTTCCATCAATTTTTAACCAACCTAGCCTACTTAGGAGCTTTTGAAAATCCCACTAGCCATCTCTCTGCATCTCTGAAAATGTGATCCTAGAAGTCTAAGTGATGAAAAATTTTACCCACAGCACATAATATAAAGAGATATTTATCCTATGGTGTGTGTACACACTCACTTGTGAGGGTAAATAAGCATAAAGCATATTTTTAAGAGCAATGTGAAATTATTATTGATCTTTTCAATATAGTGGTTTCTGAAGGAATATAGTGATTTTACTTAGACACTTATAAAGATCTGTAAGTTGTAAAAATGATAAATACAAAACAAAACAAAAAAGTCTTTTTCATGGAGGAGTCACAGTCTCATCTCATAGCTTTGAAGGTTTCAAAGTGCCCAGAAATGCTTGTGTTATTAGCAGATAGTTAATGTTACATCTATGGCATGTGGACTCAGTATCTGAGTTATAGCCTGAGTTTAGAATACAAAGATAATAGTTGTTTTCTACTGAAATTGTCTCATGCAGCCCATAATTCTCCTGATTCACAAAGGTTAGAGCTGTCTAAACAGCTAAACATAGAACACTACCTCTGAACCTGCTAAATACTGCTGTTTCACACCAGTCTATTACAAAAATGGAACCAATAAATATAGAAGAAAAGAAAACTTCAAAGTCATGCATATATACTGTGCATGTGTATTCTGTATGTACCCTCAGATAGGCAAAAGTCCTACTAAATTTGATAAACTTAACTGAGCAAATTTAACTGAGCAAACAAGCACAGGTGGTACATAAATGCGTAACATTTTTATAATACCATCTCAGCATTTCCAGAGGGATCATAACGATAATAGAAAAGGCAACAACAGTTGATCTCCATGGAACACTTGGAACCCAAAATCTGACTTGGTATTAAATAATGAGAAAAAGGCTGAAAGTTTTTATCCAGATGGAAATAAATGCTGAAAATGCAATGACAAAAGCTGCGACAGGAGAATAATATGACTATAGCATGCACAGCTACTGTGATTTTAAATCAGGAATTTATCACTAGCAACTACATTTTTATGCAGATGTGCATCAAAAAATGCATTACACGGCTACAAGTATCTCAGAATAATAAACATCTATGTTAAACAAAGAGAAGCAGCTCTCCATTTATGGTTACCATGGCTGCTTTGAATTTATGCATTAAACTAGAGGTCCTCAAACTGGGGTGCATCATCCTAAGAGGGCATTCAGAAATGTTCTGGGATGCAGCAGATCCCCTGGAAAGTGGGCAGGGAGCAAGCTTCACCCAGTCCAGCTCTGTCCTGAGTTCTGATCTGGCTCCAGCACACCCCCACCCCCTGCCAGCAGCAAGCTCTGGCCCTGGCCCCATTTCCTTAACATGGCTTCCAGCCCTATCCACCCTTCCACAACCCTTGTTTCAGCCACAGTCCTGGCTCCCAGCTGTGGTCTCATGCCTCAATGTCTGTCCTTGGGCCCACACCCCCAGCTCAATGTAGTACTCATCCCAGGCCCACAGCACCCAGCCATGGCCTCAGTGTCCATTCAATGGTCCTGGCCTCCTAGCCTCTTATCCTGGCCCCACTCTCAATCTCAGCCCCTAGCTCCAACCATCATCCCAGTCTTAGCTCCAGTCAGGGCATGGAGAGGAGTAAGGAAGGATGCAACATAAAAAGTTGCAGACCACTGCATTAAACACATAGTACATGCTCTCTCACTAAACAGTAATTCAAGCCCTCTGTGTTTCTTCACATTTTCAGTTAGATATTACACCCAGAATACTAATATGCATCCCAGATATTCAACATATATTTTAATGGTCATTTTGACATTTTAGTAGTAGTACTGTATGTTAAATAAACTAGTGCTATAGGACCCTCTAATGGAGGACCACATGAGCTGCAGGGCATACAGCTAAGGTGCTGGGGTAAGGAGACTGTGCCTAAAATTCCCTGTTTACACAGTTTGGGGACAGAAACTCAGTATGTTAATGCATTTTTTAAAAAGCAAAGAAAATAGCATTTATTCTGAAAATTTTTCTTTTTCGCCTCACTGGACTTGCACTGGAAGCTGCTGATACTGATGCTGAGGTTTGTAATAAATACTTGAAGACGTAGACTTAGCAACAAGCATCTCCCATTGCCAAAAGTCTGCACTATCCCAACCTACTCTCCAAACTAGAGCATCCTGAAGTTTGTAGCCAAGCATCGAAGAGCGAGGTGGCACACAACTCATTTTGTTAGCATCTGTTTAGAAAACCTACAGTAAGTACCTGTGACTCAGTATTCTGGATGTCTCAATAACTTGGAACAATTAAGAATATAGGTTTAAGAGGACTAGTTCCAGGGTGTCTTATGATGCTAAGAAGGGGCAGACATGTTCTTTACTGAGTTACTGTAAGTCTTCCTCAATCCTTTTGAAAAGGACAAAAGGCTATTGCAGCTGAATGTGGGCTCATGATCACTCTCCAGCTTCCAAGATGCAACTACAAAAAAACTTCACATTGTCTCCAGACTTGTTCTCCATGAAATCCTTTGGTGACTGAAATAGAGAAGCCCATCACCTGAGCACTTCCATGTGGTCAAAAGTTGCTCTGCAACACCTCGTCTGTCTTCCCCTCTTCTTCAGTGAGCACCAAAAAGACCCACCACCCTCTGCTTTGGTATCAGGAACCAATGGAGGTGCCTCCTGTAATCCCAACCACATTTGACACGCCAGCTCTTTTCAGCTTAACAAGGACTCATTGCAATGCCCACTTTCCTTTGTGTAAGGTTTATTTGTCCAAACTTAGGAAAACAACAGACAAAAACAATTGCTCAGCTCACCATTTGTCCTAGGGTTCCATGGCCTCCTCTCCCACCAATCTCTGGTAATCCTGCTCTTCCCATTTCCTAGTCCGAGCCAGCAATCTTCTCCCACTCAGTCATTTGCCAGCTCTGCTCCCCTTCTGGCACTCCAGCCAAAGGACTGCACTACTGTAACTGAGCTCTTGGCCCCTTTTTTCAGGACCACCACCAAAGTTAGCTCCACTTTCTTGCAGTTCTTCTCCCCAAGGGCAGCCTTCACCAATCACTACTAATCTCTCCCT
Source organism: Podocnemis expansa (assembly GCA_007922195.1). NCBI lineage: Eukaryota > Metazoa > Chordata > Testudines > Podocnemididae > Podocnemis > Podocnemis expansa. The sequence goes on from ML681982.1 coordinate 1,729,518, forward strand.
GCCTTCTGTCAGGTTTTTATAGCCAAAAGTGTTGCGATATCCCTCTTTAATCAGCTCAGTTGAGTCCACTTGCTCTAACATGAGGCAGGTCTTGTAACAGGGACCAGCTACCCTATGACATCTTAAGGACATCAAAAAGAAGGGAAAGAAAGAGAGGAAGAATTAGAGAATGTTTTTGGAAAAGCTGTTTTCACTGTTTCCTTCTTGTAACTTGATTATTACTTTTAAATAAAATGTAAATTCCATTGTTGGAAGGTAAACTTGGTCCACTGTTCTCCTTGGTGCTCCACAGCAGTTAAAGGATAATACAGGCCTTCTTAGTGCTGCATGTATAACATACACATCACGACGCTCAAAGGCTGAGGCATAAAGCAACAAATAAAAAATACTTTTCACCTCCAGCTTGTTCAAAAGGTTATTTTATTTGTTCCTTTTTCCCTCATCTCAAAAATTTAACAGCACTACATTGTGCAGATAGGGATTAACACCAACTTTGTATCAGTTTCCCCCTCCCCTCCCTTTTTCTGCCAAGGCTTTGCAGTCTCCAGACACTTTGAGGTATAAACCAGATTTTGTCAGACAGCACAGACATTAATTATTTGAGCGAGATCCTTTTCAGCCTAAGGTTTCAGTGAGGAAAGGTGAGGGAAGAATAAAATAAGACAAGGATGACTGTCATTTCTCTAAGACTGCCACTGATGTGACACAGTAATAGGATTTCCAGGCCTGTGATGTTCTGTTACTAATCCAACCAGCACCGCTCAGTACAGCATTTGTTTTGTAGTTTGACAGATAGGGGGTACTTCGACCTCTAATCCCACTAGAGGATGCTGGGTCACAAGTTGTGTGTTTTGTGCTTGACTGCTACCTGTTGCAAATTCCCATCTGGACATATGTTTTTGTACATTGCTTTCAACACTACCAAGTAATTTGTAAAACAGGCCTGATGTCAGCGTACAATAGTCTCCAGGGTGGGAGAAGAGGGTTAGCAAGAATCAAGTGGAACTCATTCTGATGTTGCTCAACAATGAACTACTTTCTTTGTTAAATACAAGGGTTCAAAGGTGAAATAAACCAACAAAAGTATTTAACAGGGCACTGGCAAAAGAAAAAGAAAAGTCAAACACGGGATTTAAGTTTGGGTTGGGTCTTGCTTTAAAAAAACTGTGGAAGCATGTGTGTATTCATTTCAGTGGCTTGGCATAAATATCTTATGTTTAAAACATGTCCCCTTTTTTCCTCTGTTCATTTCTATACTTAAAAGTTAGGTTAACATAGCTACAGCATTCAGGGGTGTGCAAAATGGAAAGTTGGAGCTATGCTGCCTCTAATCCTGGTGTACAATCAGCTAGGTCAATGAAAAAAAAATTTCCATCGAGCTACCAGCCAACACTTAGAGAAGCTGGAATACCTACAGCACTGGAAAAAAGCCTTTCCATGACTGTGGGAAATATCTATACTGCATCACTACTGCAGCATAGCTGCTGTGCCATAGCTCTGTCACTGTAACATGTCTAGTGTTGACATGACCTCTCTCTTTGACACCATGACTTCCTCTCCCAGCTATAGGAGAATTCAGTCTTACAGAAAAGCTAACAGTAAATGTAATGATCAAGGTTAGTATTCAAACAGTTGAAAGAAAGAAAAAATCCATCCTGAATCACCCTTTAATGTAAGCCAACGTCTCGGGGGAATTATGATGGGACACTGAGCCTTGCAACCTACAGATCCCCAGCTCAAATCAGGCCCAGAGTGGCCGTGGCCAGAAACCGTTATCCCATCTGCAAGAAATTTCTAGCCTCAGACAAGTTGGTGGTCTTAATCCTGTGCTTGATGAGAGAAATATCTGTCAATGTGGGGTAGAAGATAAGGAAGAAGCAGACTTAATTTCCGTTATTAACTCTATCACTGGCTCTGTTGGTGAGCTGGGCAAGCAGCTCCATCTCTTTTGGCTCCTGTTTCCCTTAATAGAAAATATGGTTAATGATACTTGTTCACCTGTGTAAAGCAGTCAAAACTAAAGATGAAAAATGCTAAATAAGCATAACACATATTATTGTGTCATCAGAAAAACCATTAATACAACTTGTACAAACCCCATCTTCAAGGCACTGCCACCAAGAACTGAATGTGTCAAGGAAACTGAACCACCCATTCATCCCTACAGGTAGGCTCTCCAGGTCAGGACTGATGTATATCAGTAGGGAAGCATGAGGAAAGGGGCACAGCTGTGCCCCATGTGCACCTGTTCCATGGACAAATACTTTATTTTATCTTCCTGATAATCTGGTGCCTTTCAAAAACACTGAACTCACTTCAAAAAGTATATGCTGGACTTCACTAATATTGGTATAATCACTTCTTTGGCTTGCTAAATGCTCTCCATTATTTTAATTTATGATCTTTTAAACTATATAGAGCTGCTTTGCTTTTTAACAGTGAAGGTCTCAATGTAGACAGTTTATCAGGGCTATACATAAGGTCAGACTTTAAACTCTGAGCCTCTGGACACAATTACCATATTAAAACAATTAAGTAACAAAGCTCAACCTTAAAGGATAGTAAACAAACTCTGTTCAGGCTAAATTAAAACCCCTAGAAGTTAATACAAGCTAATAGGCACACATTCTTTCTTAAAAAAAAAAACAGTTAACATTGACACTCGCTTGCAGAATGTGCAATGTAAACATCCACTGTATTGCTTAAAAAAATCCATCTATGTTTTATATAAAAGAAGTGCTTTAGATATTCACTATTTCACACAGTATCCATAAATATTCTACATGGTGTTGCAAGAAAAATTCACCAGGTGGCTCCATGGTGACATTTCCACTGAATCATGCCAAAATTAATACTCTCCATATTCAAAACATGCTTAGAATATGTGTTTTGAAGCTCAGGATGAAGACTTAAATGAATGTTGCTGTTCTAAAGCCTGGCTTATAGTGAGGAGGGCAAAAGAAAGGAAGGAAAGAGGCAGACAAAATATAATCTTAATATAAACTGCCATTTCCAGTGTTATGGATAAAACCAGAACCTGTAATAACGGAAAACCTCAAAAATGAACCAGAACTCATGTTTGGGATAGGAGGGCCAAGTTGCATTTAAATCTTCAGATCATAATTTATCCTTATGCTATTGGGTCTAGGTTGGATACAAGAAGAAAATGTCAGTCTGACAAGTCCAATGAAGAGTGAACTCTCATCTATAAGTAATGGAAAACTGGTAGTCAGAGGAGAAATTTCCACCACAGCAACTGGAGCTGCACAATTATCACATTATTTCAAGCCAGCTCCTTGTATCCTGGTGATAGCATAGAGTAGAGAAAAATAACTTTTGTAGCAACACATTTCCAGAAAAATCAATGAAAATGATTCTAATATTTGATGGTAAAGTATAGGTCCTGCTGAAAATTCTACAGTTGTAGAACTCCGCAGTATTTTGGAACAATTGGTATAATACGTAGCATTGAAACAGTGATTACAACACACCCTTTCTGGATCACAACCCTGAGCAAGTCTCAGGTTCAGAAGTCAGATTAGGTAGTGGCAGAGTGTCCAAGAGCCAAAAGATACTCATTCACACTTTTTCCACACTACTTGGTTCAGAAATTTGGCACAAATGGGTTCTTGCCAGATATTTTTGGTGCTTTCCAATTTCAGAACTACTACAAGAGCATCCATTTTATTATGTGAATTAATGAAAACCTTACAGAGAAATAACACCATTAAATCACTCAGTAACTTAAAGAAAAATGTTTTAAAGAGTTTAGTCTGCGGGTATGGCACCAGTCAGAGTTTTAGGTTAGGAAGATCTATTCTTGGCTTCCTCACAGTTGCTGTGACACCTGGGCAAGTCTTCACCTCTGCCTCTGTTTCCTCTGCTATCAGTTGGTTACTCACCATAACCGTCCTTCGTCGAGACAGGCTGCACAGATACATTCAGTTACAGGTGTCTACGTGCTGCAGCGCATGGTAGCTCGGAAAGTCTTTGGCGTTAGCCTGTCAGGTCAGGGTGCACAGCTAATGCCCTTTCCACGCCGCGACCACGGCTATATAGGTGACCCTGACCCTGACCCTCCCAGTCCCATATACCTTTGCCAACTCCATTAGCGGGGATGGTGGGAATGTATGTGAGCAGCCCATCTCAAAGAAGGACGGTTATGGTGAGTAACCAACCATTCTGCTTTGAGCGCTGCTCACATCATTCAGTTACAGCCCTACCCAAGCATGGTGGGAGGAATTACAGTCTACTCATACTGAGTACAGCTCTGCCCACAGCGGCACCATCTCTCGCCTGTTGGGCAATGGCGTAGTGTGTCGTGAAGGTATGTATCGACGACCATGTAGTGGCCCTGCAGATCTCTTGGATTGGGACCTTAGCAAGCAAGGCTGTGGAAGATGCCTGAGCTCTGCCTCACAGTCTCTGGGAAAGGTGTGTTTGACCTTCCATAGCAGTCTTTAATGCAGTTCACAATCCATTTGGAGATGCATTGGGAGGATATCGAAGAACCTCTCATGCATTCTGCGACCGCCACGAACAGTTGGGAGGTCTTGCAGAAGGATCGTGTGCACTCAATGTAGATTAGGAGTGCTCTCCTCACATCCAGGGTATACCACCATCTCTGGTTTTCTGTCACCTGAGGGTCTGGATAGAAGACCAGCAGGCAGATCTCTTGATTCATGTGGAATGGGGTGGCAACCTTGGGCAAGAATGAGGGGTCGTGATGCAGAACCACCTTGTCTGGGAAGTAGCTCTGAGACCCTTCTGGCCGAGGTGATGGCTACCAGGAAAGCCACCTTCCAGGACAGCATGAGCAGGGTGGCTGAGTCTAAGGGCTCGTACGGCGGTTCTGTCAGAGCCCGTAGCACCACAATCAAGTCCCACTGCGGGGTGGGGTAATGGATGTGGGGAAAAAGTTTTTCCGCTCCTTTCAGGAATCTATGGCAGATGGGGTGTGAAAAGAGTGGGACTCCATCTATTGTTTGGTGAAAGGCCGAGATTGCTGCCAAATAAACTTTCAATGAGGACAGGGATAGACCTTTCTCTCTTAGGTCAAGAAGGTAATCTGAAGTTGCCTGAATTGGTGTGGAGGTAGGGTCTATGTTTTTATCACGGCACCAAGTGGAGAAGTGATTCCATTTTGCCATGTAGGTGGACCTGGTGGAGGGTTTTCTGCTACCACCCAGGACCTTTATAACCCTATCCAAACAGTGGATCTCTTGCTCGCTGAGCCAGAGAGCATCCAGGCTGTCAGGTGCAGGAGGCCCGGGTTGGGGTGCCGAAGGTGTCCCGAGTCCTGTGTCAGAAGGTTCGCCCACCGTGGGAGGCAGAGCGGGGTCCTCACTGACATGTCTTGAAGGAGAGGGAACCAGTGCTGCCTGGGCCAGTCCGGGGCTAACAGGATGATGAGCGCCTCATCCGCGAGGGCCTTCAGAAGCACCCTGCGAATCAGTGGAATTGGTGGGAAGGCATACATTAGGGCTCCTGACCAGTTGAGGAGGAAGGCATTGCTGAGAGACCCTTTCTCCTGACCTCGGAGGGAGCAGAACCGAGGGCATTTGTGGTTCTGCGCTGTGGCACTGAGGTCGATCTGAGGGGTTCCCCATCTGGCTGTCAGCAGGGAGAAACCTCGTTGTGGAGGGACCACTCGTGATTCGCCAACAGCTTTCTGCTGAGTGAATCCGCTATGCCGTTGTCCACCCAGGGAAGATGGGTGGCAGTTGGCGTGAAGTGATGGTCTATTGCTAGTTGCCAAAGCTTGGTTGCTTCCTCACATAGTGCCGAGGAGTGGACACCCCCCTGACAGTTCATGTAGAACACGGGTGCTGTGTTGTCTGAGAGGATTTGGACCACTTTGCCCTGGATCTGGTCTAGGAAGGTCATGCAGGCCAGTCTGATGGCCCTGAGCTCCTTCATGTTTATGTGGAAGAGACTGACCTCTGGGCTCCAGGCACCTTGCGTGGAGAGGCCCCCGAACAGGTGGGCACCCCACCCTGAGTCGGAAGCATCCGTTATCAGGGTCACTGCAGCTTGGACTCCCTGAACAGAATTCCCCCCATCGCGCAGTTGGGGTCCCTCCAAATTTGGAGGGACTCCCAGGGCATGCTGGGGTAATAAGATTACCTTGTCTAGGCGGTCCCTTTCTGGTTGGAAGCTTGTGGCAAACCAGAGCTGGAACGGTTACATCTACAGGTGGACTGTTCGGATTACCGATGTGGCTGCTGCCACATGCCCCAGGAGCTGCATGCATCTGCGCATTGTGGTCATCCTGGGTGCCTCGAACTCCATGATGATGGTGCAGATGGACCGAAATCTTGCCAGAGGCAAGGATGTGGTGCCTTGCCAGGCATTTAAGCATGCCCCAATGAACTCTATGTCCTGAGTGGGGCAAAGCTTGGACTTCTCCAAGTTTATGCGGAAGCCCAGGAACTCGCACAGGTTCATTACCACGTCGACACGGTCTTGTCCTTGCTGACTTGACTTGCCCACTATCAGCCAGTCGTCGAGGTAGGGGTAGATTCTTAAACCCCTCCTGCATAGGAATGCTGCGACTGGTGTGACACACTTTGTGAACACCCTGGAGGCTAACCCGAAGGGGAGGGCAGTAAACTGGTAATGGCGTCATGCCACCACAAACCTGAGGAACTGCCTGTGGTGGGACCGAATGGCTATGTGGAAGTAAGCGTCCTTTAGGTCGAGGGTCGCGAACCACACTCCTGGGGACAGGGAGGGAACGATCTGCGGTAGGGAGATCATGCGGAATTTTATTTTCTTTATGTTTTTGTTGAGAGCTCTGAGATCTAGAATGGGCCGTAGGTCCCCGTTGGGTTTAGGGACCAGGAAGTAGCAGGAATAGAACCCTTTGCCACATTCCCCCTTGGGAACCCTTTCGATGGCTCCAAACGAGAGTAACTTCTGGCATTCGGCCTAGAGCTTGCCTAGCAGATCGGGGTCTCTGGGATTATGGGAGGGGACGGTTTTCTGTCCCTGGGGGTTGAGAGGAACTGAATGCGGTATTCTCTGGCCACTGTGTCAAGGACCCACTGGTCTGACGTGACCGGGGTCCATCGTGGGGCAAAATGGGGAAGGCGGTGGGGGAAGAACAGGGGTTGTGGAGCGCTGCCCTCAGGGGTACCGTCAAAAATGCTGTTTGCAGCCTGACGAACGGTCCGACCCCTGTCCGCGCCATCACAACCAGGAAGCACCCAGCTTACCCCCTTTACATGATTGGCCTTTATCCTTGTCCAGGTCCCTGAGGTGACGCTGGGGAAAGCGGAGAGATCTCGGAAACTGGGTCTGCAGTTGTAGCTGTTGTTTCAGTTGCTGTAACTGTTGTTGTAGCTGGTGCGACCTTGAGGAACGCCTAACAGGTTGATGGGTGTAGATCCCGAGGGACCTCAAAGTGGCCCTTGAGTCGGTCATACCATGCAGCTTCGTGTCTGCGGAAGGTGCAAAGAGGTCGGGACCTTCGAAGGGAAGGTCCTGGATAATCTGTTGCATCTGCGTGGAGAGACCAGAATTCTGGAGCCAGGCCAACTGGTGCATCACCACTGCCGATGCCATTACATATGCTGCTGTGTCCACTGCATCTCAAGTTGCGGCAAGCACATCCCTGGATGCTCTCTCTCCTTCATCCAGCACTGCCTCGAAGTCTCTCAGGTAATCCTCAGAGATGGCCGACCAGAGATTTCACAGAGCTTCCCACAGGTTGAAGATGTAGCGCATCATCAAGGCTGAATGATTTGAGATGCGCAGCTGGAGGACGGCAGAGGAGTAAACTTTCCTGCCCAACAGGTCAAGTCTTCTCACCTCTCTGTTCTTGGGCATGGTGCTAGGTTGACCTTGTCTTTCCCTTTGGTTGACTGCATCAACCACCAGGGACCCTGGGGCCGGGTGATGAAACAGGAAGGGAAATCCTTCCAGGGAGACAGAATATTTCGTGTCCACTACTTTGGACACTGGCAGGATTGAGGAAGGCGTTTGCCATCATTCCTGGACTATGCGGAACACCCCAGCGTGCAAGGGGATTCCAACCTTTGCCAGCGAGGCTCTATGGCACGCATCAAAGAGAGAGTCATCCTCCACCTGGATCACCCCTAGCTTAAGCTTCAGGTTCCTTGCCATGCGGCAGAGAAGGTCCTGCTCGATGCGAGGATCCCCATTGCGGTTGGTGGACATGTCGATTAAACGCTTGTCAGGCGACGAAGATGATGGGGCCCTTGATCTGCTTTGTTGGGTAGAATCAGGGTCTGGCTCTCATTGTTGGAGAAATCCGAAGACTCCAGTGCTGGTGCGTGGGCGTAGCGGGAGGAGGTATCATCTGCCATCGTGTTCAGCCAGTCAAGGGTCCATCCATTGTGTGGAGACCTTGACGGTGGCATAGGCGTCATGAGGGGAGCAGTTGCCTCCCCTGATGGGTGCCTTCCCCTTGAGCCCGGTGACACAGAGCTTTTCTGGGCTCGCTTTCTCGGGCACTTCTCCTGGGGAGGAAGAAAGGGATCTTCTGAAGACGACCAGGATGACCTCCCCCCAACAGCCGGCAGTCCGGTACCGAGAGTTCCTCAGAGGAGCGATGAGGTGGAGCTATAGAACTTGGGCCCAGTACCGGGTTTGATGGTGCCGGGTTGGAGAGGGGTGAAGACGCCCGGGACAGGGCCAGCATTGGTGCAGGCGTTGCCAGTGCTGAATCTGACAGTACTGGAAGTGACGGCACCAGAAGCGACATTATCAGCGACGATGCCGGGTCCGGCGGTGCCCTGTCCAGCAGTGCCAAGGGAGCCAGTGCCATTGTGGCCGGTTGCTTCTTATTCTGCACCGAAGCCAGATTTAAATGCCCTTGTAGGGCCGGTGCCTGAGCCGGGGCCCTACCCAGGGCTGCTGGAAGACTATCGGAAGACCGGCAAGGTCAGTACCTAGGAGGTACCATGGAGGGCCAAGATTTTGGGCCCGGTACCAGAGATCAGCAGGAATCTTGAGCCTGGGCCAATCAAGGATCCGGCGGAGTGCCGGTGGCTCAGCCGCTTTCGAGTGGAGTGGCTCCGGTCCCCGAAATTAGGCGGAGGTGATGCTCCCTTTCCAGTCGAGTCCTCCGCTTGAAGGATCAGCAAATGGGGCAGTCCGCTGTGAGGTGGGACTCACCCAAACAAGCAAGGCATTTCTGACGCAGATCGTCCCCTGGGAAAACCTTGCAGCATCCTAAGCACGGCTTGAAACCTAGCATTTCAAATTTCGTGCAAAAAGACAGGCCCTTGCGTTTCGCAAGATAACGCTGATCCAAACCGATGCTGATGGTGGAAAAAGGAACTGGGAGGGTCAGGGTCATGGTCACCGATATAGCCGTGGCCGCGGCGTGGAGGGAGCGTTGGTCATACACCCTGACCTGACAGGCTAACGCTAAAGACTTTCCGAGCTACCGTGCGCTGTGGCATGTAGACACCTGTAACTGAATGATGTGAGCAGCACTCGAAGGAGAATGTTTGTTGTCTTATCTATTTAGATTAGCAGTTCTTTGGATCAGGAATGTCTCTCACCCAATGCTTAGAGAGGGCCTAACACTGTGCAATCTCCGTTCTTGCAATTTACAATCAATCATAATACTCTTATATTGTACCAAACAATTCAAATGCAGCTCAACATTCATTTGAAAAAGAGCAGCTCTCATATTTTCTATGGAGCAAACCAGAATAGATCTCATAAATCAACCAAGTCCTCCTGAGCAAATAAAAATAGAAATGGTGCAATAAATTCTTCTGTAATTAGTTTTCTGTTGTAACAGAAAAATTAAGAGCATGGATATTCATTTATATCATTCATGGAATTCACTCTAAATAATGAAATGCAGCCTTCTCCACTTAATCAGGATGTAACTAATCAAGAGACAATAAATCAGGATTCCTCCAATTTAGTTTAACAGTTAAATTATAATGACTGTTTTTAATCAGCACTGAATTACAACAGTATAAATTTCACCAATCAGAACATGCTATTCTTATATAACTGATAGAGAGAGTAAATTATGGACAACTACTATTATACTCCACTTTTCTGCTGTCTAGTGTAACTCTTTGCTGAAGCACAGGCCGAAAGTTCATTCTTTGCAGGATTTTGTGTAAATGTTTTTGAGAGTCAAACTCAGGAGCTACTCTAATGTAAAGTTTCAATGTTCATGTTAGTACCAACTTTCAACCAACTTCAAAAGAGAGTATAGCACATCCACTTAGTAAACAAATATTTATATTTAAGATACAAAACCATTTGCATTTTTGTTCTCTGCACAACATTAAGTGTATGGGGAAGCCACAATAGTAAACCCTGTTTTTACCTATGCAAGATGTACCCACACAGACACATAACAGCTCTGGCAGACCTCTGATGGACTTTTACAACAGAAGGAGGACCACTAAATAGCTCTCAATCCATTTAAAGGGATAGTACCCAATTCTTTTGCACTACATCATTTTACACAGTATTTGGAATAGTTCTGAAATAGCTAATTAAAAGTTCAGTGACAGATCTTCCCGTATTTCTTCTTATACAGGTTTCTACCACTCTTCTATCATCCATCTTACAATGTAAGCATAACACTAAATGACTGTACATTAGCTCTCTTTATATAAACATATTGTTCTCCTTTCTTTGTATAGATGATTCTTAGTCTACAATGTGACCTAAAATGTAGTGAATGTCATGTGATTTTCTTTATCCAAAGACTTGTCTTGTCAATAACCAAAAGTCTTGCTCCTCACAGTCAGTTACATTTCAGTCCATTGATTAACAGTTGACTTGTTCTTCTGTTTGTGGTCAGCTAGGAAATCTATAGCCTGTATCCAAAATGTTTACAGGTATTGGGACCCAGATCTGCCTGTAAACACATTTTCGTGTTTTGCAAAATTTTGTAGAGACATCACTGAAGCCTCTCTGTATAACCACCGCTCAGCTAACTAAAGCTCTGAGTGGATCATCTCTTAGGGCTTGTCTTCACTGATGGCAGCAAATTTGCTGCCATCAGACCAATCTCCCTGATTGACCGATCAGGGCTGTGGAGACCCACTCAGCTGATCAGGAAGCTGGTATGGGTAGACCTCTCTCAAAGAAGATATTTCCTTCCAACTCAGGCTACTGAAGACAGCACAGAAGGTAAAAGGTCGGCAATCGGAGGAAGATACACAGGGTATTTTAAGTACTTCACGTATCTCCCTTCAATTGCCAGTGAAATCGTGCAGCAGTATAGCCCAGCCCTAAGTAAGTTACCAGTTACATCTTGGACTTTCTAGCTGCTTGCCCTGCTCCAAGACACAAATGATTCAAAGAAAACCATACCTCCTCAACAATCCTTCTCTTTCTTTCCCCTCCTCTCCCTTTTTTTTTTTTTTTTTTTTTTTTTTTTTTAAAGACACACTACAGTATAAAGCACTTATACTTACTGAAACAAAACTCTCAAACTAAGCAGGAGATTTGCTAGAGTAAGGACTGCAGGATCAGGTCCAAATTTATTCACCCAATGCCAAAGGGTTAAATGGTGTTTAACAGTGAGTTTAAAGGGTGTAAAATTCTAAGTTGTAGATTTGTGGTTATTTAATGCCATTGTTCTAAAGTAAGATTAAGGAGAAAAAGGAAAATGGAACAAAAAGTCATTGCATTGTATTTTCTTCATTATGTTATTTCATTTAGTTTCAAAGGATCTCTGGAAAGACTTGACAGGCTTCTTAACTGGGACAACAGACTTTCCATTGGGCTGTCCAAATTAAGAGGTTTTGACTCTAATTAAATATAGAAGCAAAGTCAGCCTGGCTATTCTAAATGCTGTTCTAAGTAAGCACATTTGTCTTCTGAAACAGGTCCTTTCTGATTGCATCACTTTGTGCAATACTATAGCAACAAAATAGAGTCAGATTTGAGATTTCTTCCATCAGCGCTATATTCTTAGAGGAAAATGGATATAATTATATTGAAAAATGTCAGTATTAGTCAAAAGACATGGTATCACATAAGAGGCTTTGAATAGCAAAAGTATATATTTGGCCACATTAAGCCAATTTCCCACATTCTTAAAGAGCATCATTTATAACCTCTGGCACCAATGACACCAATAACAGTACCTGCATCCAAACCCAATTATATAATATGAACATTTTTGGTTATTTCCTTGTTCCAAGTTCCCACAAGTAGAAACATATGTACCTAGTCTATGTTATGATACATAAAGGCAGTGTTTCCCAACCAGTGTTCCATGGCGCACGGCTGTACCATCAGGCCTGAGCAGGTGTGCCATGGAATTTTCTGAAAAGCTAGTCAAAGAGTTCTAGATTAGCTCCTGAACATTCACGAGTTCATTTGGAGTCTATATGGTGATGTGCCTCAATATAATTAAAGCTATCAAGGTGTGTCATGGCAGAGAAAAGCCTGGGAACTACTGGATTAGGGTATGTCCATGCATTCCATTTTCTTCTGTGAATCCCATTTTCAGTGTAAACCACTCTAAGTCAGGAACTTAGTTTCCTCTGGACTTGTCTGTCAAGCAACCCACTGAGCTTGGCTGTGCCTAATAAACCTATGCTAAGTAACTATACTCCCTGCTTTGTCAGAAGAGCCAACAACCACCATTTAAGACACTACAGGAGCTGCTTAATACTTCTGGCCCTCCCCTTTCTGCACAGTTTACTTTCTCCATTCCAGCCCTAGTCCCTGCCAGCCTCCAAATTCCTCATTCCTAACCTATGTTCCCTCTAAGGTGCGCGGCTACATGGCTGCGCACCTAAAAAAACCTCCCTTGGAAGGGCTGTCCCATTCCCGTGCACAGGGAGGACCAAGCCAGCAGTATAGTCCAGGACTGGCTGGGCAGGCCAGCAGGGCGGCCAAGGACTGGCTGGGGGGAGGGAACAGGACCAGGGCCAGGCAGGGCGAGGCAGACAAAGTGGCTGAGGATCAGCTGGGGTCTGGGGAGGAGCGGGGCTGGGCCAGGCCAGTTGAGCAGCAGGGGGGTGTGGTAAGGCCAGGCACAGCGAGGCCAGCAAAGTGTCCGAGGATCGGCCAGGTGGTGGTGGGGGAGCGGGGCCTGGGCTGGGCAGGGCCAGGCTGGAAAAGCGGCCAAGGATTAGCCAGGACGGGGGGGGGAGGGGGTGGAGTGGGGCCAGGGCCGGGCCAGCTGAGCAGCAGGGAGGGGTGCCGGGTCCAGGCAGAGCGAGGCCGGCAAAGCGGCTGAGGATTGGCCGGGTGGGGGGGGGGGGAGCAGGGCCAGGCTGGAAAAGTGGCCAATGGGGCGGGGGTGCTGGGGCCGGACGGGGCGAGGCCAGCAGAGCAGCTGGGGGGGGTCAGAGCCAGGCAGGGCCAGGCCGGCAAAGAAGCCGAGGATCGGTGGGGGGGGGTAGTGGGGCTGGGGCCAGGCAGGGCCATGCCAGCAGAGCGGCTAAGGATCAGCCTGGGGCTGGGGGGGCAGGGCAGGGTGGCAAAGTGGCCGAGGATTGGAACAGGGGGCAGGCCTGAACCATGACCAAGGATCAGCTGCGGGAGGGGGCAGCTCAGGAGAGTGGCTGAAGTTGGGCAGGGGGGCAGGCCTGAAGCGCAGCTGAGGATCAGCTGTGTGTGTGTGGGGGGGGAGGCGTTGCAGGTTGCTATTCCTGAGCTATCCAAGGGTTCCTTTTTACCTTCATGTCCTTCCTCCCTCAGGCATTCTAAAAATAGGTGACTGTCCAGCTTTTTATTTCTGATAAGTAGAAAAACAAGCAAACAAACAAAAAACAAAGAGCAGTTTATAGGGAGGGGAAAAATATCAAGGGGCAGTGGAGTACACAGTTATCATTTATTCCCAGAAGCTTCTCTTACAGATGGTACCACTGTAGCTCAGTTGGTAGAGCAGCAGACTTATAATGTCAGGGTCATGGGTTTGAGCGCTGTATTGCGTTTTTTAACTTTTGGCCTGTTGCTTCTTAGGGAAGGGCTAAATTGGGGAAAAAATATATAGCAAACACTAATAAAATGAAGGAAAATAAAGTGTACCATGATTAAAATTACTAATAGTGACCAATTAAGTAAAACAAATAAAGGGACACATTTGAACTGGCTAGAAACAATTTCGGACAATTTTTTTTAAATTGTAAAATGGGCTGCTGTGCAAAATGAAAAACAAGAGGCAACTTAGCTGCTTTCAGTTTTTTTGTGCATATTCATTTTGGAAAACCGACAAAGGCAGATGAACAGTACTGAAGAATTGATGAGACGTAATGTCACATAAGCATAGAATACATTCAAATTATTAATAAAAACAATTTAATAACTTATTCATTTTTCATTGTTCCATACTTTTCAATAATTTCCATCATGTGAATTTGCACAAAAATTTTATTCAAAAAAACTTCTGCACACGGGTTGAAAATTTTGCACACAAGCCGCCAAACCTTAGAGGGAACTTTGTCCTTAACCTCTTGTTCTGACCTTTTCTTGTCTCCTGACCATGACTGGCTCTGCCCTAACTCTTGGCTTGTCTCCTGACCACAACTTTGGGTCACTTCTGGCTGCTGACTCCAGTTTTTGTCTTGACTTATGACAACAACTACAGTTCTGGCCTCTGATTCTGCCATCACCACTAGGTCACAATGGCTGATAGCGATGCAGACCAATGGCATTCCTTAGGTACTGCTCTGATGCCACAGCACGCATTAATTTTCCTAACTACCATTTCCATTCATAGGGTATCTGCTAATAACGAAATGGAGGGGAACCAAACATAACCACATTCTTGGATGTCTCTGTGAAACAATCTTCTCTATGCACGGACTGGAAATGAGTGCAGCAGGATAGTAATCCTGTCACTTTATGAAACTGCTTCATAAACACAGCTAACGGAACATGCATGCACTGCAATATTGTGTATGAAAAGGTATCAGGACAAGAGAAGAGCCATGCTACTTACACCTCTGTTTTCTGTCAACTGCTGAGCAGCAGCAGGATTCTGCTTTCATTTGTATCACCAGGGCTGGATTAAGGCAGGGACTTAAGGGGCTGCAGCCCTTGTCCCCAGCTGGGGGGGGGGGGCTGCAGCTTCCCCAAATCCAGCCTTACCAGCTTGAGTAGCAGGCTGCTGCAGTTCACTTTCAGCCTGCCTGCCAAGTGCACCATGGACTGCAGCCTCTGGTCTTCCCCCCAACACCCAAGCAGCAGTGCCAACCTCAGGTCTGCCTGCAGCCCCTCCCTGAAACAGTGCAGCCTACGCTCCCCTCACCCCATCCCTCCACAGTGCTGCAGGAGCATTGGCCTGCGGACCCTCTGAATCCCTGCAGCAGCACAGCCCGCACCCCCACCCCCAACATCACCAACTCGCCCTTCAACCCCATCTGCAAAGCCAGGCTGGCTGGGACTCTGGAGTCCCTGACCCCACCTCCCCAGCACAGGGGGCTGGAGGGTGGCAGTGGGAAGGCCCCACAAGGCGCCTCCGCCCCTTGATCCAGCCCTGCACATCAATCTAAATTCAACATACAGTTATAAAAGATTAATGAAAATATGCACAGGCTACACTATGTTGTATATTAAATGTCCCCTCCTGTTTCCGGAAGGGTCAAAGACCAAACTCCCATTGACCTGAATAGGGCTCAGACCTCTAGCGCCCAAAATACATTCAAGTGATGTTTGAAATGATGATAAACAAATCTGAGCATTTAGAACAGCCTTTTTTTTAAAAAAATCAAAAGGTGAAATATTACCTAGTCCAAGTAATTATGAACTCAAAGTGAAAATTAAGGTAAGCCAGTATTTAAGACTTCCAGGACAGAGTCAACACCAGATCCTCACTAGACGTAACTGACAAACTACAGTGAAGTGGACAGAGTTATGGTGACTTACACTCCCTAAGGATATAGATATGAGAGTCCAATCCTGCAAGGTGATGGGAGCTCTCAGCTCCCACAGCTTTCATGGGAAGCAAAGGGCATTCTCCACATACCAGAAGAGGCACTTTGAAGGATCAGGTCCCTGAATATGCTAATCGCCTATAACATGACACCAAAGAACTGCAGCAGTCCAGCTGTATTTAGTTAAGTCTTGTTAGTGCAAGGAATTTGAAGTTCTCCAGACCAATAGCAAGATCGACTACTGATTTTAAAAGCCAAAGATCCACGTGGGCATGGGGGAAGAGAATGTAACTCAGAGTAAATCATCCCCATGTTTCTTGTAGTGATAAAGTAAAATCATTGTGCTCGCTGCAAATCTTGTGGTAACAGTAATCTATGATGCTGTCAGTGGTAAATGAAATCTAGTAACAAAATAAAAAAATTGAAGACAAAAGGCTAAGCTGAAACTTTTGCTTAGACATCAAGAGAGTATACAGATGAAAATGTATAGAATATGGGGTAAAATACAAAAACACAGCAGGATGCAACACCATATGAATTATTCCCCATTGTAGCATATTATTGTTGTGACACTACCGACATCTAAACTTCCTGTGCTTTCAGCTCTGCTTAAAACACAGTGAAGCAGCCACAAATCAAGGAAACTGTTGATAGATGGGGAATGCCATGGAGACTTTTCTCACGCACACATGCACGATTTGAGTCATGAGAAAAATTTGCTAGTTGTTAGAGAATCAGAATCTCACTCCTGACTATGACGGGGGACTGAGCCGACTAGGGGAAAAATACCTTGGAAGTTGTTCAACATTTACCTCGTGTCTGCAAAGAGAAAGGAAATGGAGGGAAGTTACTAGAGGAGAAAAAGAAAAATGCTTGCCTTTATGGAAAGAAATATTTGATGGCACACAAAACTATCCCATTAAGGTGAAGCTTGCATGTTGCTGTTGCTCCTGATGCATGCCTGGATTAATTATATAACCTCTGGTCTGTCACTACCAGGAATTATAGATTTCTGTACAATAGCTGTAGGGGCTTTCCTGTCTATCATCTGCTGCTGTTACTAACCCTCAAAATTTGACTTACATTGGCTGCAGAGAAGTTGGTGTCAAATTCCTTTAACTTTAACCCTTTTATATGGTTTCCTCAGAGAAATCCAATACAAGAGTAAGAAAATTAAGACTCAGTGAAAGATAAGTATAAAGACAAAGGTAGGTGAATGGTTAAGTGGGTACAGCTTCTGCCCTTGCATTCAATGGAATGTGTGTAATCAGACTAACATATTTAAGAAATGGGATTACAGTAGTTTCTTTTGGGACAGTCCACTAGAGGAGACTAGAAGTGGTGTTACAGGCTAAAATGTATGCAGTACTGTTTGGCAGAAACCATGGACAGAGAATACATTAATAGCAATATAGTCTAATAAGCTGAATGTGAGTTCTGCCGCCAAATCTGCCATTGGAGAGGAGACTCTATAGTTGAGATAGCCTCACGCTCAACAAGAAGGAAGCCAATCTCCTCAGGAAAAGGCTGACAAGTTGTCAGAAGAGGTTGAACTAATAAGAAAAGAATACAGTAAGAGATGAGCACTCACTAGCGCAAAATCAGGATGCTGAAGAAAAAGTTAATCAAGGACCAAAGGATATGAAGAGAAGAAATTCTTTAATTGCCTCTGATCAATAGTAAGACCCTAGCAAAAAGAAAGCTCACTTACACACATAATTTCAATCTAGTTGGTGTAGCTGGTGTTACTGAAACCTGGTGGGATCAGTCACATGACTGACATGTTAAAAACAATGGTTATATATATTTAGGAAGCATCTAGCAGGCAAAAGGAGAGAGGCACACTAGTTTAAAAAATAGCATTACCTATTTTTGAATCACTGATAACTTGGAAAAAAATGAACTTGAATGCTTATGGATCAATGATCTAACAGATAACACACAACTGGGCTTTTTGTTGGTGCCTGCTACAGACCATCAAATCATACTAGGAAATAGCATGACCAGCTCCTTAGGCACCTACCTATATATAGCAAAGACTGAGTGGCTGGGCTTTTCCCTGTTCAGCCAGCAAAAAAAAAGGGGGGGGGGGCACCTTATTTGCATAGGCTTTGAATTTGCATGAGTACAATTAAGTGCTTGGCATAATTTCACTGTATATGGATGAGCCCACACAGGTGGGGTGCATGATGTGAAACAGTATGTGTGGCTGGTTTGGGTTACAAATCCCCGTGTTTTAACTGAAGGTGGAAAATGAATTTTTTTGTTCATTGTATGCTGCCCTTTGACTGCATAAATTGTGTTCAGCCTTCTCTGATGGAAAAATCACCATCAACATTACAGAACTCAGAACAGTGATTGACCCTGTTTTACAATACCTAAAGAGAGAAGGGTGGGGTAGCATATCTAATTCCCCTCATGTTGTTAAAAGATAGACAATGATTCCTTGTGGAGTCTTTTGTTATTCAGATCAGGGACTGGTCTCTGGTATCCTAAAAAGCTGCAGTCTGGACCCAAGGTCACTAGAGGGTTGAAATTCTCTCTAAGAGCTGAAATCACTAAAAAGATGAGGCCCAGAAATTGGTGCCTCTGGCCAGGAGAGCATCTTGCTAGTGCCCAGAGGATTGCACCGGTGGATGGTGGGAGTGGTCAGGGGACAGTGCCAGCAAATGATGCCAGAAACCAGTGGATCCAGAGGTGGCAGAAGACAACTGCAGGGGATTGGCTCCGAGTCTCCCCCCACCCTTGAGAGGTGGATGCTAAAACTATGATGATTGATAGGGGAGTAACGAAGAAGTGAAGGACATGTTCTGTGTGCAGTGGGGTGCAGTAAGTTCTGCTTATTGGTTCTTGTGGGAATGCTGAACCCCACTGTCTTCCCAAATCAGTGCTGGTTTTGATATTGCCTCTATCTATTCTTTTTATGTTACTATTAAAACTTACGTACTACGTTCAGATTTGTCCTCGCAAAGCGAGGAAGCAATGCCCTCTAGTGCGCTCAGGGAATAGTGCATGATTTCCCAGGAGATTGGTAGGGACTCGAGCCAATTGGTGTTGTAACAGTCTATGAATTTCTATGGGTAGAGCCCAGCCCTTTGCTGCTGCTATCTTGGCCTGGCTAAAGGATTACATATAATATATAGGAAAAAGGCTGTATGATCATGAGGGACTTCAGTATGAATTATATAGGATAGAGGTCCCACGCTGCCAGTATTAAAACATCCATAATAGTTCTATATATCATAGATGACAATTTCCTAACACAAAAGTGTTGCTAAGATCCAAAGGGTCAGCCATGTTAGCTTAGTTCAGTAAAACAAATAAGGAGTCCTGTGGCACTTAAAGACTAACAAATTTATTTATTGCATGAGCTTTTGTTTGAGAAAATCCCACTTTGTCAGATGCTTAGAAGATGAGGGAACTCCCATTCTGCAATTAATAAATTTGTTAGTTTTTAAGTGCCACAGGATTCCTTGTTTGTGTTGCTGGACCATTAACATTGATTTTAACACAGCTAGGGCACTCGGGAAGTTCCCAAATGCTGAAAGGAAAGTTATATGTCAATATTTGAAAAAGGTTAAAGAGGATTACCTAATAATTACAGGCTTGTCAATCTGACATGAATCATGGGCAAGAAAATGGAGTGACTGATATGGGACTTTACCGATAAAGAATGAAGGGAGGGAATGGGTTCTTTTATCTAGCAGAAAAAAGGTACAACATGGCCCAATAGTAGGAAGTTGAAGCTACACAAATTCAGACCAGGAATAAGGTGTAAATTTTTAACAGTGAACTTAGTTAACCACTGAACGAATATAACAAGGGGGATGGTGGATTCTCCATTACAGACAAATTTTAAATCAACAATGGATGTTTTTGTAAAAGATTTGTTCTAGGACAGTGGTTCCCAACCTGTGGTCCAGGGACCTCCAGGGGTCCACGGACATGTTGCAGGGGGTCCATGGAGCCTGTCCCTACCGGGGCCAGAATCCAGCTACAGCCCCGATGCTCCCTGCCAGGGCTACCTTTCCCCGCAGCAGCTCCCTGGCAAAGGTGAGGGCAGGGGGCCATAGCTGCCACAGCTCCACTCCACTCTCCAGTGGTGTGGGCAATGATGGAGGCAGTGCTGCTCATCGGCTGTCCCAGTGGTGTTGCCAGAGTGGTGCAGGCCAGAGTCTGCCTGCATGGGTCAGATTACATAATCAGCTGGGGGGCTGCAACGTTGTGGGGGTTTTGGTTTTTTTTGGTTTTGTTTGTTAAAAAGGGGTCCCCAGCCTGAAAAAGGTTGGGAACCACTGCTCTAGGAATTATTTGGGAGAACTTCTATGGCCTGTGTTACACTGAAGGTCAGACTAGATGCTCACAGTGGTCCCTTCTCACCTTGAAATATTTAAATCTGTAATATATGTGGCAATGAATAAGTCTACAGATGAATAATAATACTGAACTTTTATATAGCTTTTCACTACATCCGTTCAGCAGACACATCTGGAAGGACTCCTACAGAGCCCTTGCCAAGAATGAAAACTTCCTAACACAGCAGAAACAATGAGGAAAGCCAGGTGGCAGTAGCCTCACCCGCTGTCCTGCAAGGCATCTGGAGACTTTACTCCTTCCCAACCCAGTTGCACTGAATCTGGATCTTAAATGCCAAGATTTACTATACCCAAAGATCAGGTTTACTCCTCAAAACTTCTGCTCCTTTAGCACTGAATTATATTTATACAGGAGCTTTTTGCCTCCATGAGGTACATGTACTAGTGAAAGAAACTTCAAACTCCCATCATTTAACGTAGAAGAGAATCAAAAAGGAAGAACTAGAACCTGAAGTATATAAAGATTTCTCCCTCTCCTAAAAGGACCAGAGAGAACAAGACAATGAAGGAACCCACCAGGATCTTACTTGTATATTGATATTGCACACTAGATACTTCAATGTCTCCCAGGTATCCCATATCAAATACTTATACATACACCGGCAAATAAGAGCCCCACTGAAAGGTATCTACTCAAAATTTTCAAAAAATCCTTTTAAAGAAAATACTACACTGCCTATTAGCATTCTAACTGATGCATAAAGCCCCATCAGACTTCTTCAGCTCTTAAATTATCTTACTTACATATTCATGTAAACAAATGCTACACCAAATATTCGGTTTCCATGGATATGCAACAGTGCTGTGTCAAATGCTTCCACTACTAGTAGCAATCTGGTGCCATAATGTTCAGGTACAGAGTACCAAGAATCTGTCTAGTCCCTGTTGAAAACCTTTTACTTGTGTGGTTACTTAACACTATATGCTAACATGTAAAACTAACTCTCTATTAAACATGGACTGTACGCAGCTGTAAATGTCCATTCAAACACAAATGCTGTGGGTGAAAAGGAGGCTTATACTATTTGTACTGATTACTTTTGGGGCATTTGGGTTTTATTATGTATTTGTACATTCTTGCAAGCATATGCTGCAACTTTTTCTCCACTTGTGTAATGACACAAATAAAAAAAGAAAAAGAGTGTTGGATGGGGTACCTAGAGTGGAAGCCTGCTCTGACAATTTTTATTTCTTAAAGCACAATTAATTCCCTACATTGCAGAAATTACTGGGTGATATTGTATAGCCTGTATTATGCAAGAGGTAAGATTAAAGCATTGGTATTGTTCCTTCAGGCCTTAAAAATCTACCTAGAGAGAAAACAATACTCAAAATAAAAAGGTATGTGCAAAATCAATTCTACCACTCAAGTGCTAATCCAGGTTGGCAAATATAATCCAGGGATTTTCAGACATCAGACACACAAGACAGCAGTGTTGTACTGAAAGCTCAACCACAGACAGATAACATTTGCGTGTTGCCAATTTCTGTGATTTTATTGTGAGTTGCCAATTTTGATTTAATTTTTATTGTGAAAGTTGCCACTTTTTCTGGTTTTATTGTGCAAGTCTTGAAATTTTGTGTTTTATGTCAAGCCTCAGATACTACAGTTAAAAGATTGTGAAAAACATTACCAAAAAAAAAAAAGCAGGTTTCTGGCCCTCATTGTTCCACAGAATAGCTTAAATAATATCTTGTGTGCATTGTAAAGTCTCAAAATCCAGAAGGGAAATATAGCCAATTTATTAATTAATTTATTATTAAATCTCTCAGTTTTCCTCAGTCACTCATGATTTTGGGGATCTGACTCTTGGTTTTGAATGGTTGGGGCTGGCAATGCTGCAGTTCTCCAGAAATCAACTAAATTATATTTGTAAAGTCTCTGCTTTCCTATTCCCAGATTTACTCTACTGGAGAAAAGGAAGGATGAGGTTTACAGAAGACACATTTACAGCAAATGTCATGCTAAATTATTTATATCCAAGCTGATCTTTATTAAATACCAAGAATAAAATGTTTCCTACTCTAATTGCCCACAGAATTAATTTACCCATGGACGTATGCCAGTCATTCAAAAACCAAGCCCTGAGATTTCAATAGGATCATATAATCCAATTTTGTCAAAATACAGAGTATAATTGGCAAACAGTACTTCCAGGTTTAAAACTAAAAACATGCAGACGTCAAATTCCTTTGGGGACTTACAGTAGATACCAATATATTATAATTAATGTTACATGACTTACGACGTGACTAACTACAACAAACTGCAATTAAAATGAACTAGACTCAGCACCAGAAATATTTTAAAAATGAACACTTCTGGAATTGATCTTTGCCGTCAGTTCAGCAAGGGATATTATCTAATGAAAGGCAGATTGTTGCTGCAAGACATATATGAGTGAATGACAGAACCATTCTCACTTTTATACATTGCACCAGAGAACATTTTCTTTTACATTCTGAGTTTTCCGTCCTCTCTACATCAGTCAATGGCAAATTGACTGACTGGAGAAGGATTTGGACTAACATAACTTATATAAAGCATTTAAGAATCACCCAGGGATAGAACAGATTTAAACTACAAAATACATTACAGGTCTGCTACATGGATTCTACATGTCAAAGAGGGCGTAAACTACATTAAATCCTCTCACCGTGTGCATTCACCCTGTGCAGGTGTCATGTTGTGGAGTGGAATACAGACCACTCAGGGGTTGTGTCACTACTTGCCTTGTAACTGGGTGCCTTAAATTGCTCTACTGCTCTAGTTCTCATCTGAATTTTCCAAAGCAGCATGGAAGCACACACTGTGTTTGTGTGAAAACCTGCCCAGCATCAGCAACATTGACTACAATCTGGATACCAGCCACACAGTGGTATTTACCAGCTGCTTTTGGTTACACCCAGCAAGATGACCCCAACAGCCCTCAGTCCTGATTTTTTCGTAAACCACGTACTGTTAATGTCCAGCCCTTTTCTAGATATTCAGAGCAACAAGAACATTCATTTGGTCCTCTAACGAGACAAACACAGCTTATTTTAATTTCAATTTGAACACAACACTGAATTGGTTTAGAGTAAAAGTAAAACGAATGTATTAACAAAACAAAATTTCATTTTATATAAGCTCAAGTATAAAGGACAGATTTAGAAACATTACCAAAAAATGGAAGTGAAAAATGCTTTCCAGAGACTAAGACTTAACAAAACTACAGTCTAAATTCAACGTAAAATTTTTAGCACAGCTGCTTCCAGCAAGATGACTGATCAGTTCTCCTGGTCAGAATCTCCCACAGAGTCTAAAGTACTCAGTTCCTTTGTCTCTTAAGTGAAAGATAACTTGAAGTTCACTGCCCCTCGCTGAAGACTAGTCAAGCTATGAGGAAAGAAAGCCAGAGTCCAGGGGTAACAAAAGCTCCATATTGGTTTCTTGCCCCCATTCTGGAGTCTGCCAAGATGGAAATTGATAAGTCCCAGACCTATCCCAGGCAAATGAGTGGCTACCTGACATGTGATTGACAACTGACTCTGACGACATCTGGCTGGAGGCATCTGCTTGTCCTTTGAGAGAATCCTGCTTATCCACTTGCCAGGCTTGTCCTATAAATGCATTTCGATTTCTACATTTTCTTCATTTTTGTATGGCCCTTTTGACATTTACTATACAAACATCATGCTCAGTCTCGTGTTAGCACTCCTATGATACTTTACATTGACACATCGGATCAAGTTTGCAACATTAATGAATTGGGGTGCACTGAACTGGTTGGGACAGCTGACACAACCAAGACCAAGGAGCTTCTTGACCTCTTGGATAGGGATTCGGTTAGGGTCACATAAGACTAGCAACCCGCAGCCCATATAGCACTCAAGTCTCTCATGGAGCTTATATACGACCTAAATGCTGCAAAGACCTTGGGGTGGCCCCCTTCAGAGGTTAAATTTCACCCCAAGGACTAAATCAGATCAGAATAGTACTCACATGCAGGGCCAGATTAAGGCAGGTGCTAAAGGGAGGCCGCACTCCCCCCCTCGAGCCGCAGCCAGCTTGAGTGGTACAATGCCACCACCCACCTTCAGGTCTGTCTGCCCAGCCCCTGGTCTGACTAGTCTGGAACCTGGGTGGGGCAAGAGTGCTATGGATTGTGGCTTGTGGCCTGATGCTCCCCCACCCCAGTGTCCTACCCCCAGAGCACCACCAGGCCATGGGCTCTTGCACAGTACCAACCAGTTGCAGGATCCAAAGCCCCCTCAGCCCTAAACTCTTCCCCTCCCTCCAACACTGGCTGGGCCATGGGAACTGGACCCTGACCCCCCAGGGCTGGGCTGCTCCACTCACAGGCTGGGGCGGGGGGTGGCAAGAATGGGGAGCGCCGGGCCCCCCCAGGGCCTTTATCCAGCTCTGTTCATATACCCAAAGGGATGGGGGAACATGATGCAAAGGTATGGTTTCCTCATATTTTTGGTACCAAGTAGAAAATGTAGGTGAAGCTAAAGTGAAATCCCTTACTTGGCATGTTCCCCTCCAAATAACGTGAAGAAGAAGAAGTTAAAGCTGCCACATTTTACAGTCTGTTCACACAAGACCATGGCAGACATTGGAACCATTGCAGGGCTACATGGCTGAATTACTGTGGATACCTGATGACTATGGTAACAAAGTTTAACATGACCTCCAGGACATAATCAATTTTACAGTGACAATACACAGATAATGAATTCTCTATGTCCTGGAGTGCAGTCCACTTAGAGCTTAAGAGGAAGGATGAGTCAGTTGTTAGAGTGCTAATGTGGCCAGTTGGAGACCCACATTCAGTTTCCTGCTCCATTGCAAACATTCTCTGCAACCTTAGGCAAGTCTTAGTCTGTCTGCCTCTGTGCTGTCTGTAAAATGGAAACAATAGCATTAACCTTAAATACATTAACAACATTGAGTTAAGTGCTCAAATACTAGTGTGACAAGGACCATACAAGTACCTAAATAAACAGTATTTGGGAGTAAATAATGCAGTGTGTCATGCACTATGATCATTTATTTACTGGTCTTTGAATAGATTAGATGCCTGTAATGGGTGTGATTCTTGCTCTATTTACTGTGTTCCTGAACACTTTGCTGGAATGCCATATACCACCTCCCAAAATAATATGTGTATCACTGAAATTATCAACCCAAAGTTGGCATTCAGACACTGCATAGCAAATTTAAATATTGTACATGCAGTATTATTAGACATGATACATACCATCAAATCAAATCAAATCAATTCATAGGGCTGGAAGGGACCTCGTGAGATCATCGAGTCCAACCCCCTGGGAATTGAACCCAGGACCTTCTGCATGTTAAGCAGATCAGTATCTGCACACACTGATTCCTAAACCAAAGGAGCATGTCTCTGTACAATTCTGATTTACCTCCATTTTTATGGATTCTCTCTCCTAGGATTACTTATAAAAACCTCATTTTCCACTCATCTGGCACACTTTTCCTATCTGTTTCTGTTCCTATCAACTGCAACTATGTTTTCTGTGTAAGAGTGGGCTTTCACATGCATGGTGACTGTTGTAGTACAGGCATTCAGTTGTGCAAGGGCGATTGAAGTTTAAGTACACATGATCTCGCCATTCTTCCTTACATGGGAAATCCTTCCTCATTTAACTATGTCAAATGTCTGCTGCTATTGCTGAAATTTTCTGTAAGTCAGGTGGATGAATATAATGCAATTAACACTTTCCTGATCTGGAGCAGTTATAGAGTAATTGTTCTTTTTTCCCCTTCTGCTCTTTACTCAAAAAAAAAAAGATGTAGCTAAATGCTCCAGAAATCCAAATCAGTTTCTAAAACTGACACCCCTGTAAGAAAGCTGGGGGAAGGGGAGGGGAAGACAGACAAGCATAAATGAACTAAGGGAGATAAAACTGAGCTAAAGCAATCCAACACTGGCTATAGACAGTGAAACTCTTAAAATCTGTATCTGGTAAATTATTTAAAACTATTTCTCAAAACTCTCAGTAGAGGTCTGTTTCACAGTAGGTTATAATACGGCACTCTCTGGTATTTAACTATTAGAATGTATCTGTGTTTATGAGAGCTGTAGAATCCTAGTGCTATGCTGTAAAATGGTAAACATTACAGAATTCTAGTAGATAGCCTGATGGACTAACAGTAGTCAAAAGATTTGTTGCTAATTGAGAATATTGCTCTAATCTCTGTCTCACAGCTCTTGACCAGCAGAGTTGGTCCCTCTGACAGATGAAGTATGGGCAAGCTCCTAAAGAAAGAGGATACCTGTATAATCATTGACAGCTTGAGAGATGGTAGAACACCAAAGGTAAGAGAGATATGTGAAAGACCTTGCCTGACTATGTAAGCTCCCAAACAATTAAAAAAAACCCCACTAAATAAATGTATTGCTCTCTCTCTCCCCAGTGCTTATAGAATGCCAATCGCTGTAGTATCTGGCCCCAAAAGAGACTTCAACTACATAGGGACTCATAGCATGAATCTTCTAATGTGAAGTAGATGCCTAGTTCGTTAGGCCATGCAGACAACTCTGTTAGGGAATTAGAGAACTGCAGGAAGAAACAAGAGAAGTAAAACGGACTAGCAACACATTACAATGCTGTTACCCAACATCGGTGTTCCTATAAAGTCACTGTTTGTTAAACTTCAGATGCGACTATCATTGCAAGATTCTCTCCCCCAACACTTCCATTTTAGGACAGCAGAAAATGTCCCTCTAGCCAGCTGACTGTACATACTGTGTACCCTGCGTGAACAGTTTAATTACAGTTTCACCTTAATTCTTCTGAGGACTGTAGTCTCACATAATGTTTTGCTGACCTTCCAGCTTTGCCCAGACAAGGTCAAGGGGTAAATGGAATTAGAAGACTAAACAACTATATCATTTTGGAGGAGGACTGACACTTCAAGACAGGACAGCAGCACATGGACAATGCCAAGTGGGGAAGCCTTGCACTGCCTTTAAACTACTCACCTGTTAGTTGTTCAAAAGATGTTTGATCTTCCATCTTTTGCACATTATCATCATCAGAAACACTACAATGACTGAGCATACTAACTCTTTCTCAGTTAGATCAATTCATCCTTAAAGTCACAAAATACCTCAACAAATGCTAGGATAAAAAGGCACCTTTATAATATCCACACTTTATCCCATCCCCCGGCGACAATGCCAACAGAGAGGAACTGTTGAACTATGCAGAAAATAGACAAATACTTTCCTTAAACATACTCCAGCCTCCTCTGAAGTTGTAGCTTCACCCTTGATATTTGTGGGGAAAAGACTGTTTTTTCCCCCCAGAAGACACCCCAGTCTTCAGATATATTAATCAGAACAAACAAGGACCACATGCTACCCCTTTCAAAAAAAAAAAAAGAGAAAACACATTTTGGTGCATCTGTTCCTTATCCTATTTTATGATAATCGTGTTATTGCTTTGCAGCAAGACAACTGTACCGTGAAAATGTTCTATCAGCATGTTCAATGCATGAAGCAGCTCCTCAGTTCAACTCGAGTCAGCAGTAGGGCACACTCTAGTTTTAGATGCCCTAGACAAACATTGTTTGCATTCCTCACACAAACTAAAAATGGAGTCTAGTCAGGGCAGGGTACAAAAACATGGAAAAGAGGACAGGGAAGCATGAAAATGGAGGTTACTCACCTTTGTGCAGTAGCCAAAGTTCTTCGAGATGCGCGCTCCCGACATGCTCCACATTAGGCGTTTGGCGCCCCACAACACCCTGGATCAGAGATTTTTCAAGGTAGCAGTGGCTCTGCAGCAGGGAAGCCGCAGCGGTGTCTCCTTCCCGCCAGTGTGACGTCAGCATGACAGCTTCCCTGCTGCTGGTCTCCTGTCAGTTCCTTTCTACCCCGGAAGTAACCTGAAACGAAAATATAATCTCCAAAGTACAGGGGAGGAGGGGGGGTTGTGGAGCACATCAGGAGCTTGCATCTCGAAGAACTTCGGCTACTGCACGAAGGTGAGTAACCTCCATTTCTTCATTGAGCAGCGCTCCCGACTGCTCCACACTAGATGATTATGTAGCAGTCACTGGAACGTGGCTGTGGGCACTTCGGACTGTCCATTGTCCATTGTTTGTACTACTGCATGCCCGAAAGCAGTATCATTGTCTGAAAATCGTTCTAATGCATAATGTCTTGTGAACGTGTCATTTGAAGCCCAGGTGGCCGCTTGGCAAACTGTGTGTAGCGGAACTTTCGCAAGGAACGCCACCGAAGACGCCATGGATCTCGTTGAGTGAGAACGGATTGTGCTAAGCGGCATCTTTTGGCTAGACAACCGTTGTTTAGAGATGGGCTGACCAAGAGATCACTCAGTGGTAGACACGAATAGCTTCGTTGTCCATCTGAATGCCTCAGTTCGGTCAAGATAATAGGCCAGTGCCCTTCTGACGTCCAAGGTGTGAAGAACTCTGTGATGTGGTGTTGCATGCGGCTTTGGATGGAAGACAGGTAAGTGAATGACCTGATTGACGTGGAATGCAGATGAGGCTTTTGGAAGAAACTTAGGATGGAGACGTAGAGATACTTTGTCCTTATAGAAAACCGTATAGGGTGGATCGGCCATAAACGCTGCCATTTCACTAACTCTTCTTGCTGACGTGATTGCTACAAGGAATGCCACTTTCATGGATAGGTGCAAGAGAAAGGCAGAGGCCAAAGGTTCAAACAGCGGCTGAATCGATGCTTTAAGTACCAGTGTGAGATCCCAAGGTGTTGCTGGTCGTTGAACATGTGGGAATAAATTATTAAAGCCCAGCATAAATCTTTTGACGACTCTGTGCGCAAAGATTGAAGAACCGTCTACAGGTATGTGAAAAGTCAAAATTGCTGTGAGGTGCACTTTAATGGTATTAACTGATATCTTCGTTTCTTTCAGGTGTAAGAGGTATTCAAGGATCGTCGGTATAGAAGCTTCCAATGGAGATAACGATCATTGTGTGCACCAGTTGGAAAACTGCACCCATTTGTGAAGATACATGCGTCTTGTGGAGGGTTTTCTGCTATTCAGTAGCACATTCCTTACTCTATCAGAACATTGGAGTTCCATATTTTCGAACCATCGAGGTTCCATGCTGTTAAATGCAGTTTGTTCAGGTAAGCATGTTTGCGGGTTCCGTTGTCTTGTGATAGTAAGTCCTGTACCTATGGTAAGGTGATGGGAGGTGCTGTGGACATTTTCATGAGCATGGACTACCAGGTCTGGCGGGGCCAAGCTGGTGCTATCATTATTACTGCTGCTCTGTCCTGCCAAATTTTGTGTAAGGTCCGTGCTATCATTGGAATGGGAGGGAAGGCATAAAGCAACAATCCTCCCCAATGGAGGAGAAAGGCATCGCCCTCTGATCCCAGGCCTCTTCCTGCCCAAGAACAATACCGGTTGCATTTCTGGTTGCATGCCGTACCAAACAGATAGAGCGTAGGATGACCCCATACCTCGAAGATACTGTGAACGATGTCCTGTCGGATCTCCCATTCGTGATGGTTTGTAAAGGACCAACTCAGGGTATCCGCTATAATGTTCTCTTTGCCCGGAAGACACTCTGCCCGGAGGGAGATGACATGTTGTATGCACCAGTCCCACAGATTCATCGTTTCTAAACAAAGTATGGGAGACCTGGTACCCCCTTGTCGATTTATGTAGAACATGGCGGACCTGTTGTCAGTTCTCACCGTTACCACACTGTGAGCAGTTATAGGGAGAAATTGTTGGCACACTTTGAAAACCGCTCTCAGTTCGAGCAGATTGATGTGTAGGCTTCTCTCTGCCGTGGACCACCTGCCCTGTGTTGTAAGGTCGTGGCAATGAGCTCTCCATCCGAGTAACGAGGCATCGGTAGTTACTGTGACTCGTGGTTGTGGTTGCAGAAAGGGGACCCCCTGTAAAAGGTTGGTGTGTTCCGTCCACCAGGACAGAGAATCTTTGATGGTGCTCGGCACTATGAGCAGTGTTTTGGTTAGGTGATTGTGATGTCTGACGTGGGAGAGGAACCACAGTTGGAAGGGACGCATGCGAAGTCTTGCGTTCTCTACGAGGTAGGCTGATGCTGCCATATGTCCCAACATGCGCACTGCTGTGTGAGCTGAGATGATGGTTGCCCCCCAAATGGTGTCTGCTACCTGCTATAGTCTGAGGAACCTGTCCATTGGAAGAAAGGCCCCGTGATATCGGTGAACAAAGTCATGCCCCTATAAACTGAATTTCCTGCGTTGGTGCCAAGGTGGACTTGTTGAAGTTTATGCTCAGGCCCAACTTTTGAAACAGTATGACTGTTACTACTACTGCTTGAGTTGTAAGGGTTTGTGTAGGGGCCTTGACAAGAAAATCATCTAAGTATGGAAAAATTTCTATGTGCCTTCTCCTTAAGAAAGCAACCACCAGGGCCATGAGTTTGGAAAAAACTCTGGGCACCATGGGTAGACCAAAGGGCAGAACTGTATACTGATAATGGTTGTTAAGAAACAGGAATCTCAGAAACCTCCTGTGTGCTGGGTGAATGGAGACGTGGAAGTATGCGTCTCTCAGGTCGAGGGAGACCATCCAGTCAGATCGTTGGAGGGCCAGGAATATGTTGCTGAGGGTCACCATCTTGAAGCATTTCACCATTATGTGTGTATTGAGACGTCAAAGATTGAGTATCAGTCTCCAACCTCCCGTTTTCTTTTCTATTAGAAAATATGGGGAGTAGAACCCCTTCCCCCATTGCTCTCTCGGTACCTCTTCTATGGCTCCTAGATCAAGCAGGTGTTGAATCTCTGATTGAAGAAGCTGTACGTGATTGGGGTCCCTGAAGAGGGATGGGTGGGGGTGGTAGGGGTTGGGTTTGGAAACGAAAGGAATGGACTAACCGTGTTGAATGATCTCTACAACCATTTGTCCATTGTTGTTATCTCTCTCCAATGTGAGAGGAACAGTTGTAATCTGTTGTGAAATGTGGGGTTGGATGATGGTGATTGCATCAGATGACAGAGCGACTGGTTGAACACTCCCTCAACCTGGCCATCAAAATTGCTGTTTGACGTTAGTTGGCTGGGAGGATTGTTGGGCGTAGGTCTGTTGCCTGCCTCTTCTCTGTTGTCTAGGTCTGTTTCTATAGGTGTCCATTCTACGATTAGACAGCTGTTGGAAATATCTGAAATTGGTAGGCTGAGCCTTATATCCCCGACGGCAAGATTGCAGGGTATAAATGCTTAAAGTCTTCAATGTGGCCCTGGAATCTTTGAGGCCATGCATGACATCATCTGTTGTTTTCTCAAATAACTTCTCTTTATCAAATGGCAGGTCCTAAATGGTACGCTGCATTTGTTTTGGCAGATCTGCTGCTTTGAGCCATGAGGCACGACGCATCACGACGGCCGTTCCCAGTATTCTAGATGTGACATCAGCTGCGTCTAGGGAAGCTTGAAGGGCAATTCTCGATGCCAACAAGCCTTCAGCGATCAGAGGAGCAAACTGTTCTTGTTTAGTCTGGTCAATAAAGTTTGAAAATTCATTCAATTTGGCGTATGTGTCGTGGTTATAATTCGCTAATAAGGCAGTGTAATTTGCAATGCGCATTTGTAATGCAGCAGATATATATACTTTTTTCCCCCAAAAAGTCCAGTTTTTTGTTGTCTCTATTAATAGAATTGGACTTAGAAAAGGGCTGCTTAGCTCTTTGACTCGCCGCCTCCACTACCAAAGAATTGGGTTGAGGGTGCGAAAATAAAAGCTAATTTCCTTTAGAAATTATAAAATATTTTTTTTATCAGCCCTTTTGTTGGAGGGAGGTGCCGAGGCCGGTGTGCTCCATACTTTGTCTGCCGGCTGTATGATACCTTCATCCATTGGAAGGGCCAGTTTCTGGGATCCAGATGACTACAAGATGCGATACAGTTTGTGCTGAGTGGTCTGGGTCTCCTGCAGCGAAATGTCCAGAGACTCTGCTGCCCTCTTAAATAAGCCTCTGAATTGTCTGTGGTCATCATTCTTATTCTGTGACACAGACTCCTTCTTCAAATTGTCTGTTGAAATGGGTGCAGCTTGTATCAGAGCTGGAAGGACTAGAGATGAGGGTTGTGGAGCCGGTTGCGCAGCTGTGGTATTAGCGGTTGCCAATGGCAGGTTGTAGGGCTGCCATGGTAAATAAGTTAGCCCCTGATGAGGGTACATCATCCAGGGAGGGTATGCCCAAGGCATAGCTAAATTAGAATTTTGGGCTACTGCCTGAGGCAATTGCTGTGAGGTTTGCATGTGTTCTGGACTTGAAGACACGGACAAAGCAAATCCCTTTGACGGTGACATAGATGGTGAAGAATCTGAAGAATCAGAGCAAAAAAAAGAGGGGACATAGGGGCTGAATGCACCATGAAATCCTCCATCAGCTCCGTGTGCTTAGATTTCCTTTGGTGTTTAGCGCATGGAGGCTGCGCACCAGCGTCTATAGCATTTGACGGGGGTGTGAGAGTCAGCAGTGGCGTGACAGCACCCCGTGGTAAGACTGCCTGAGGCTGAGGAGTGCAGGGAACCAGGGACGGTGCCAAGCCTTGCACTACTACCAGTGCCGCAACGGTACTGAATTTGACGCCGGCAAGCCCGGTGCCGTGGCCGGTGCTGCTAGGAACGGCGCCGCAAGTGCCTGATTGGCCATCAGGAGTGTGACAGCTGGCAGCACCGGTAACGCCTGCGGCACCGCCTGTTTGATCCTGCGGTGCTTTTTGATCGTGCCCACCGCACGGGAATCAGCTGCCTCAGCGGTCAGGCGGTCCTGAGTCCCTTCAGGCCCCTTGGGCTTCTTTTTGGGGACGGGGGAAGAAGTTGTTGACCTCCATTTATGCGCTCCCTCGTCATGCTGAGGAGAGGCACCAGGGTCAGAGGACAGGCGCAGGGAGCCTTCTAAGAGCAAGAGCTTCAGCCTGCGGTCCCGCTCCTTTCTTGCTCTGCTGGTGAGCTGTTTACATTCTGGGCACTTGTGGGAAAGATGCCCTTCTCCAAGACATTTAATATGTGAACTATGCCCATCTGAGGCAGACATTGCCTCATGGCATGAATCACAGCGCTTGGATCCCAATGCGTTGGGCATAGCGCTTATGTGATTCCGCGGTGATTCGTTTAAAGTCACTTTCAGTTTAAAACTATTCTTTTGTTTTCTTTTTGTTTCTTGTCCTTGTTTTCTTTTCCATTTTTCAGGCGTTTTAGGTGAAGAAGATCCTGTGAGGAAGAGCCACCGCAGATTCCATCCGGAGTCCAGGGCGGTTGAAAGGAACTGACAGGAGACCGGTAGCAGGGAAGCTGTCATGCTGTTGTCACACTGGCGGGAAGGAGACACCACCATGGCTTCCCTGCTGCAGAGCCACTGCTAGCTTGAAAAATCTCTGATCCGGGGTGTTGTGGGGCGCCAAACACTTAATGTGGAGCAGTTGAGAGCGCTGCTCGATGAAGAAAGGAGGACTTTGGAGGACACATGGAGAAAATGTAGTACTAATGTAATAATCTTCTGTTTTTAGGAGGCCCTGAAATGCTTCTCCCTAAAAATAGGGTGTTCTGGGGCATTCTAGGTCTTATAAGTAAAAAAGCCCTATAAGTAAAAAGCCAGACAAAAATCATGCCAGCTGGATGAGGACGTGAAGGTAAAAAGGAGGACATGTCCTCCTCTTGCCTGACATCTGGTAACCCTAGGTTAGGGTTACCAGATACCAAAGCATGGAAAGGAGGACAGGAAAGTATGAAGAGGAAGACATTGGAGGACACACAGATCCAGGGCGCCGGGGCGCCTTCATGTCCGGGCCCCATTTACCCACCCCAACTACTGCCCCCCCAAATGCCTGCCCCACCACCACCCCAACTACGGCCCCCCAAGTGCTTGCTCCACACCACAACCCCAACTATTGACCTCCCAAATGCCTGTTCCCAAGGCCCAGTAGCAAGTATGCATCTCTTAAGAGACACGGGTTGAGATCAGTTTGACAGCTGGTATCACCACAGAGCAAACCAGGACAAATAGCACAGCCTAAGACAGGATGGGTGGTCTGCCCATCTCTCCAGCACGAGCTGAGGGAAGCGGAGATGGAGGTAAAATCCTAGTGGTGCAAATTCCAGAGGGATCTCACCATTAATCTAGTTTAGCAAAACAAATATGAGCCCTGTCGCTGTGTGACGCCTTTCTTAAAGCCCTGGCTATGGAAAGTAGGCAATCACAAAATGAAAAGGAAGCCTTCCCTTGCCTCCCTCTGCAAGATAACAACTCCCCGTTATTAGCGAGTCGACCCTCTGTGCTCCCAACAAACCTGGCTTACGGTCGTCATCGCTGACAAACTCACTCTTATAGGCCACTTTTAGCTCTTGTTTGTGAGCAAAGTTGCACAGAGCTATAGGGACAAGGAAACCAAAGAGGAAGCCTGTAGGGAAAACTAGAACTCAAAGCAGTGAGGCAGTGGGGTATAGTTTGAGAAGAGCCTCTGAATTTCCCAGCATCCCCCCAGTTGTCAGCTAGTAACAGTGTTATACCAATTTAGTGAACATCCCCAATACCCTCTACATCCCCCTAGTTTCAAGTCATGAGAATACTGGTCAAGGTACAGATAGCATAAGAGAGAGCAGATGCTTTCACCCTGAGTTCCAAGGAATCTTCCTTTAGAGCTCCCAGCCCTATGACATGTTGGCATCAGCCTAACCACAGGGCCAGCATGGACCTGCTATGCAGCCCAGCAAGGAGCACGCACGGCCCACAGGCAGCCAGCCAGCCATGTGGGTAGAGCCATGGGGGTGGAGGGGAAAGGAGGACAGGTAGACTAGCGTTGTCCTTTTAAGACCAGTCCTCTCTATTGCCTCTTTAAGACACCTCCCCTCCAGCTCGTGTTCAGCTCTGCTGTGCAGATCAATGACTGCCCTGAAATGAGGGGCGGCTCTCAGCGCTGAGGACTGTGTTCAACTCTGCTCAGCTCTGCAGCTGAGATTGCTGTCACCACGGCTGAGATCCAAGTGGCAAAAAATCCTCCTTTTCTCAAATGCCTTGAGGATGGAGGACATTAGGGCAAAAAGGAGGATGCCTTCCTTTTGCTGGACATCTGGTAGCACTTTTAAAGACTAAACAGATGTACTTACCGCATGAGCTTTCATGGCAGAAAATCCTACTTCATTAAATGCTTGGAGATGTGAAACTCAGGAGGATTTTCTCCCATGAATGCTCATGCACTAAATACATTTGTTATTCTTTAATAGTGCCACCAGACTCCTTGTTCGTTTTGCTGAACTAGACTAACACAGCTACTCTTTTGAAATTTCTCACACAAACAAGCTTGCTGCTTTAGAATTCACCTATGCCTCTATGGAGGGGGTGGCTCTGGTCAGGGGGATGCATTAATGTCTTGTGGCCTGAAAAGGCAGACACAATTCTGTGCTGTTCTCTTTTATGGAACCTTTCTGCTACATAACTGAGTACAGTCTTCCTTCTTCTCATGATCATGGCTTTTCCTTGGTAGCTACTTGTAAATTCACAGTAAGGAACTAGTGGTAAGAAAAAGGAAACAGACACATGAGCCACACTTTGCTAGTACAGCCATTTTGTAATTCAGGAAAAGGAAAAGGAAGAAACATGTCCCTTATTCCAACAAGGGAAGAACTGACAGAAGACATTAAACTGATAGCATCAGTACCATCACAATTGAAACCACCTATTATTTCCTTTATTTACCCTGCATAAAAATATTAGTTTAGTGTCTCATATTGGGTTGGTAACCTCAAGCTTGGCATTTCTTCAACAGAACAACATTTGAAATTGCTGACGTTATGCCTTCTTTTGTTTGAATTAAAGCACTGCGCTCTGGTTTCGAAGGCATGACTGTCACCGTGTATCCCTCACAAATGCTGAATCAAATAAAATCCAACACAAGTGTTGGTGTAAATGAAACCACAATTTAATTCTACTGAGTGTGCAGATCCCCATGGTCCATGGACCATGGGCTGAAAACTACTGTTGTATATTAATGACAATCTTTTGTGGACTCTTTAGACAGTCTGTGGATAGCCAGTGGTCCACAGACCACAGGTTGAAAACAGTTGATCTAGGCAAACATCAGAATCATTTCATTTTACTTTAAAGTCCTGGTACTATCCTTTCCTCATAGGCCTCTGATTCAGTTCCTCTGTGGTAACAGTTTGAAAAGGGAGGAAAAGAAAGTCTGTATACTTACTAAACTGCTAGGGAGCTGTGGATGAGGGTCTCCCCCCATCTCTCCCACCCACTGAGGATGGAACAGTTGAAAATCATCGCTAATATTCAGCATTCTGTGTTAGCTGTCACAGATCAAAATCTTCAACTGTAGATGTTTTTCTCCGGTTTCCAGAGCAACTAGCTTCTACCCAACTAATTCTTCTAGACTACTTACCATTAGAAGAAGCTCACAATTGGGATTTAAAGTCACAGCATCAACGGGGTATAGAGATCACCCCATGATGTGCACACATGAATGTGAAGGTATACACACAAGCTATAAGATATGAGAAGAAACATGACTTCCTGGCTAAAGCATATTACCAGAACTAAGGAGAACTGGCTTTGGTTTGTGGCTCTGTCACAGATTATCTCTGTGACCTTGGCCAAGCCACATCATCTCACTATTCTTTGTTTTTCCACCTAAAATTAGGACAATACTCCCTTTTCTCCACTCTGTCTTTTCTATGTAGATTGTAATCAATTTGGGATGAGAATTGTCTCTGCATTTTTGTACAGTGTTTATAATGTACATAGACAAGACAGAATGGGGAAAAAGGAGCATTATCCCCATTTTAGGTAGAAAAATGAGGAACAGCAAAATGACAATAAAGCCCAAGGTCACACAGGTAGTCTGTACTGAGCCAGGAATTGAAGCCAATTCTCCTTACAGCCAGTTTGATTTCAAAGTCATCATCATTTTGACATACAGATGAAATCACATATAGCCTATAATGATCCTGTGATACTTATCTAGTCTTAATAGTAAAGTCTCCTGTTGTCATTTTCATTACAATTAAAAGCAAAAGAACCTTCCCTGTGCCAAAGTATTTCTCACCCTTCACTTACACATGGATCCAGCCCAGAAACTAATACAAGCAAAAGAACACAGCTTGCAGATAGAAACTGGTTTGGCGTGGAATTTTTTGCCTCCAGTCACACATTTCAGTGGATTTTCCCCAATACAATTTTTTTTGCCAAGATATTTGAGACAGTTACATCTGGACATCTTTTCAGAGGTCAAGTTTTATATCATCATGGAAGCCACATTTAGATGATAGTTCAAAACCATGTTCAGAATCAAAAAGATTTCACTATAACAAAATCTCAAAATGCTAGTTATGCAGAAAGGGCCCAGGGCCATCCCGGGGGTAGGTGCGGAGCCCCCTCTCACTCCCCCTTGCACTGGGGGGTTGGGGCGGCTGGGCTAGGGGAGGTGCAGGTCCCTGCACCAGCCGCTCTGTGTCAGAGACTGCGTGAGCTGGCAAAAAGAGCGGCCTAGTTCAGCACTGCTGGTCTGCCTCCCCCCCCCCCCAGCGCCGTGCATGTTGCTTTCAGCTCTGTGCAGAAGCAGTAGGGAGGGGGTGGGAGGTAGCACAGCTGGGGGGGGGGTAGTGATATGGTTCCCGCGCTGCCTCCTGCCCCCTCCTTGCTACTCCAGCACAGAGCCAAAAGCAGCATGCTTGGCCGGGAATGGACTGGGAGGGCCGAACTGAGCCGTCGCTTTTGGCTGGCTCGCCTGGTCCCTGGCACTGGGGGGAGGGGGGGCAGCAGTGCAGGCCCCATGGGGCCCCCCAAAGCACAGGACCCTGGGTGGCTGACCGGCTTGCCCTACCCCAGTGATGGCCCTGAAAGGGCCCTATGCTACAAGTGGCATAAAAGCTGCCATCAGAAGAACTGAATGAGCATTTGCAGATGTCTGAATCTGACCCTTCTTCTACTTCAGTTTAAGCATTGGATTCACATATTATTCACCCAACCAAATTAGACTTTCTTTTACATTTCTCTGAAGTAAGCAAAAACACACCTTTCTTCAACAGTAAGGTAATGGAATACTTTCAACAGATGTACTCAAGCTCTAGGCGATATCAAAGTTTAGAAGTATTGTTGTTAAAATAAAGATTAATAGCATCTTTTATTTCTGATACAGAAAGCACTAGTATAATTCTGATCTACTTCTCACCTTTCTTCATCTCTCCTACACTCCCAATTCAGATCAATGTTACTGTCCAAACTATATGGTCACCTTCACCTTCTGGAAACTTATCAAAGTGCACAAGAACCAAACACTTTTTGGAAACATTCTGATAATCCACAGTGTCCTACACTGATATTTTTGTTTTAATTTTTAGCTGTCTTATTTTAGTTTAATAAAACAAATTTTCAGTTTAGAACTGCTTTAAAACTACAGTCTTTTAATTTGTTTACCTGAATAAAACCCATTTCCTACTAAAACACTTCTGCCAAAATTATTAGCAAGCGGTCTACACTGCAAAGCCTTACACCAGTGAATGAACCCACTGAAATTAATGTGACAACTTGTGTTAGTAAGGACTATGCTCAATGGTCTTGCAGGATCAGTTGCCTAACCCATACAATATAAAAGACAAGAACTTACGCTAATAAAATTAATTAATTTGGTTGGTTTTACTGAGTGATCCCTCAGATTTACACATTCTAAAGGGGTAGCTGTGTTAATCTAGTTCAGCAAAACAAACAGAGTTCTGTGGCACTTTTAAAGACTACCAAATTTATTTTTTCACATGGGCTTTCACAGTTGAAGTCCCACTTCATCATATGTTAATGAGGTGCTCTCTTCTATTAACTTACCAGTTCTTTACAAAATAAGGCTATGTCCATTATTATTTGATATTGATATCTTAGGAACTAAAAGCTGAGGTCTTCCCTGGTACAGTACATCCTGCACTGATTCAGATACAGTACCTCAAAACACAATTTGCCCATTTGCTTGTGTGTAAGGCAGAGAATGAGCTATTTATGGGCTAGGTATGCAGCCAACATAATATTTTATAATTGTGACTAGATTTTTTTTTACTGGATGTAATTCATTCACAATGTCACAAGGAGGTAAATTTAGCACATACATGCGCACACACA
The DNA here is from genome assembly GCA_007922195.1 of Podocnemis expansa. Classification (NCBI taxonomy): domain Eukaryota; kingdom Metazoa; phylum Chordata; order Testudines; family Podocnemididae; genus Podocnemis; species Podocnemis expansa. The sequence goes on from ML681982.1 coordinate 1,768,874, forward strand.
CACGTGCGCGCACACACACACACACACACACACACACACAAATAAAAACATATCTTTTGGACCAATGTATACCTTAAAAAAAAAAACTTTATATTCCAAATAGGAAATTTATCCAGAGTCTCCTGAAGTCCATGGAAAGAATCAGACTAATGTCAAAGAACTCTGAATCAGGGCCTCTAAGGCAACAAAAGTATTAATAAACGTAAAATATTTTCCATATAAATTCTTAATCATAACAATGCTTATATAACAATGACTATTAGAAAATGTATGTGGCCAAAATGCCATAGTGGGCTCTGCAAACTGCTAGATGTTTATTGCTATATAGTTAGAATGTTATTTGTGACAATGGAAATAAATGAAAAAATCATTATACAGTAGAATTTAGCATCCTTGCACGGTACCTGAGGGGTGAAAATTCCATAAAAGTGGCTCTGAGTTTCTATTACACTATATTTAATAGTACAACTTCCACAGCCCCTCTGATTTTAGTTCATCCTGACAGGAAAATGTCTTGGTATGCAATTTATAGATTCTATTGCCCAAGTTGGATCCCTTCACTAAACTTAAGAAGGCTGCAGTGTGGTTCATTGGTAATTGTATGGGAACAGAATCTTTCCTCCATCTCTACTCATAAGGGCGTAAAGCACTAACACAGCTCCACACACTACCTGATAGCTCTAGTCCCAGTGTATGGCAGCAGGGGAAGCAGCTGGTGCACATGAATAACTATGGATCTGCCAGATCCAAATCCAGATCCCACATGCCCACATGCTCTGCCCCTCTGTCATTGAACCCCTTCTTTGTTGATGCAGATGGGGCTCCCATAGACCACTGTTCACCTCCCAGCATACTGCTGTATGTGCAGCTGTCTATCCAACAGTGCACACCTTTGATGAGAAGACTGGCCCTGAAAGACCAAGTTTTCAGGGTGCCCTTAACCCAGGTTCTAACTTGACACACACAAAGCTGTGCCCCTTTGCCCCCCCCCCCTTTTTTGGACACCAAAGGTACAAGAACTCATGCCATTTCATCCATAACCCGGGCATGTCATTTCAGGGGCACAAAGTTCCAAAAATCTTCCCCATCTATATTTGTGCATGCCGTCTTAACTAGAAAGAACATTTTTAAATAGACAGTTGATAGCTGCTAATTGGAATGTTATACTCAAGCACTGCCTGGACTTGCTCTCATGAAACCCTTGTAGCATATCAGATTTAAAGCATTACACAAGTTTTAAAGAAGATCAACAGAGAAACAAATACTTGAAAAAACACAAGTCTTTTCTCTTTGATAATGCCAGGGTATTGAATAATTCTACATGAATTAGTGAAAAGCTTGGCAAGATGCTCACCCTCAATTAGGCAAAGGTGCACAAATCTATGACGCAGCTCCTGTGACATTCATGCACTTGGCAACCCTGCCAAATATCTCCAAATATGAGGCAAAATCTCACATTTATGAGATAGAGACTAAGATCCTTCCTGTATAAAGAAGCCCATCGGAAGATGCACTGGGTAAGGAACCCAGAGACCATAGGTTCTGGTTTTACTCTTTCTGCCAAGCACTCAATATTTCTGTACAATCTAAAAGCTTTATTGTTGACCAAGGACCCCTCTTCTCTCCAGCCTTGTGCTGGTGAAAATTGTCCAAATTTCAATTTCTCAAATTTTTCACCAACAAGAAAACTTGATGAATTAGTCATAAAAAATTGTGAGACATTCAGCTTGATTTTTGACCAATTACAGTAGTGGTTAAAGCTTCCAAGTTTTGACAAAACATTTAAATCAACATTTGTACTTTTCATTAAGAAAGAATTTTCCTTCTTCAACATTTTTTGCTTTTTTTGTTTAAATTCTATTTGATTTTGAGCAATGCTAATCCCAGCTCCACAAGTCAGCAGCTATTATCCACTCAATATACAAGAGAGTCTGCAAAGAACGAATTCAAAAAAACCTGGTAATAGAGCCCAAGTTCTGTCCATTGAACTACATTGACCTTTCAGAAATAATGTGCTAAATCTGTGTGGCTGGTTATCTCGACTGTAATCACTGATCTAACCCCAGGCACTTACCCCCAGAGCCCAGATTGAAACCCAAGAACCCTGATATTCAACATTCTGTTACTGCCTAACAAATAACCCCAGCAAAATGTGTTTTATATCATTTGATAGGGATGGTCCTCACAGCGTAAATTACTTTCTTTCTCAGTTAGCCCAAATAAAAGAGATCTGCACTCTAAGCTTCAGCAACATTCAGATCTAAACTCTGCTGGCCACCATATGGAGAAAAACAGTATACAATTAAGTGATTAAAGATGCATCTTGAGGTATATTTGCAAGGAGACAGGAGTCAGATTGCATAGATAACATCAATTCTAGTACTTCCTAACATCTGACTGTTTGATATTGCAAACTTTACATTCTTTTAATGTATGAGTGGGTGGGTTGTTATAAATATATGTGCTCAAGGTCTAAATGATCACCATATGTAGGATTGGGAAGGAATCTTCTCTCAGATCAGACTGACAGAGACCCTAGGGATTTGTCACTTTCCTCTGCAGAGTGGTGGATGGGGTCACTTGCTGACCTGAACTACAACAAAAATGGTGCGTTCTCTGTAAACTGAAGTCTTTAAATCAAAATTTGAGGACTTCAGTAACTGAAGGGTATTTGCAGGAATGGGTATGAGGTTCTGTGGCAGGGGCATCGCTGGCCCAATTGGGCTGGAGATGCGGGGCCCAGCCGCCTGCGGCTGTGGCAGCCCCATCCCCGGTGGGGGATCCAGGCCCCAGCTGTCCATGGCCGCGGCAGCCCCGTCCCCGGCGGAGGATCTGGGGGCCCAGCCGCCCGCAGCGTCCGGGGGCGTGGCCTATAACCAGGGGGTGTGGCCTGGGCCCATGCCGCGGGTGCTTCCGTGGGGCAGTGGTGCCTCTGTTCTGTGGCCTGCCATGTGCAGGAATCAGACTAGATGATCATGACAGTCCATTCTGGCCTTAAAATCGATCAGTCTATGTAACATTATTATTCTGGAGAAAAAAAGATTTAAAAGTCAATATTAGCAGCTCATCCCCGTTTAAGGCAAACTGCAGGTTCTCCTGCATTGGGTTTTGCACTTTTCATAGGGAAAGTGGGTCAGGGCAGCACCTATCATCTAAACGCCACCCCTATGGTGCGCTTGCAGTGGTGTACATCTAGGCAGGGGAGCAGGGGTTTGGGACTTGGGCCTATCTCCTCTACTCCATGTCCCAGGCCAGGGGCCCTATAAACTGCAGCTATGGGCAACTGATAGCATCCCAGTCTACGCTTCATAGAATCATAGAACCACAGGGTTGGAAGGGACCTCATGAGGTCATCTAGTCCAAGTCCCTGCCAAAAAAAAGCAGGACCACTCCCACTAAATTATCCCAGCCAGAGTTTTATCCAGCCAGCCTTACACATCTCCAAAGATGGAGATTCCACCACCTCCCTAGGGAGCCCATTCCAATGCTTTACCACCCTCCTAGTAAGAAAGTTTTTCCTAATATCCAGCCTCGACCTCCCCAGCTGCAAGTTGAAACCATTGCTCCTTGTTCTATCCTCTGTTACTACTGAGAACAGCTGAGCTCCATCCTCCTTGGAGCATCCCTTCAGGTAGTTGAAGGTTGCTATCAAATCCCCCCCTCAGTCTTCTCTTCTGCAGGCTAAATAAGCCTAGTTCCTTCAGTCTTTCTTCATAAGTCTTGTGCTCCAGCCCCTTGATAATTTTTGTTGCCCTCCTCTGGACTCTAATTTGTCCATGTCCTTTTCATAGCGAGGAGCCCAAAACTGGACACAGTATTCCAGATGCAGCCTCACCAGTGCCAAATAGAGGGGAATGATCACATCCCTCGATCTGCTGGCAACGCTTCTTCTGATGCAGCCCAGTATGCCATTGGCCTTTTTGACAGCAAGAGCACACTGCTGACTCATATCCAGCTTCCCATCCACCAGGACCCCCAGGTCCTTTTCCATGGTGCTGCTGCTTAGCTGATCATTCCCCAGCCTGTAGCAGTGCATGGGGTTTTTCCATCCCAAGTGCAGGACTTTGCACTTGCCCTTGCTGAACCTCATGAGATTTCTATTGGCCCACTGCTCCAATTTGTCTAGGTCTTCCTGAATCTTCTCCCTGCCCTCCAGCGTGTCTACCTTTCCCCCCAGCTTGGTGTCATCCGCCAACTTACTGAGTGTGCAATCAATCCCATCATCCAGATCATTAATGAAAATGTTTAACAGAACTGGCCCCAGGACCGACCCCTGGGGCACACCACTCGTTACTGATTGCCAACAAGACATGGAGCCATTGACTCCTACACGGAAACCGTTGATCTAGCCAGTTCTCTATCTTCCTTAACTTGCTGACAAGAATGCTGTGGCAAACCGTATCAAAAGCCTTGCTAAAGTCGAGGTATATCACATCAACAGCTCTTCCCACATCCACAAATCCAGTCATCTCATCATAGAAGGCAATGAGGTTGGTCAGGCACGATTTACCCTTGATGAATCCATGCTGACTGTTTCTGATCACACTCTCACTCTATTCCCCTGGGTTGTCTTCCCCCTCTGCTCTTTCAGCTCCTCATACCTGGTCTCCCCTTACGCCAGGCTTCTTTTCTGAGGTCTCAGTCTCTGCCTTTCCTCCTCTTCTCAAGCTCAATTACCTGCCTCAACTCCTCCGCTCCTTCACCTTTGTACAGCGCCACCCTCCTGCTTCTCTTCCAGTTTGTGCCCCCCTGTTTGGAGCAGAGAGGCTTTTCTCAGGCACCTGGCTACTTCTTAACTGATCTCAAGTGCCTCTAATCAACCCGTAGTTATCCTGGGTTAGCCACTGGGCAACAAAGCCTTCAGCATTCTGAGGCTCATATATCTCTCTCACAGAAGCTACAGGCAAACTCTGTACTAATAGGCAATTTAGCTCATTGCACTTATCTTGGCACCTCTGAGTACACAGAAAAATACACTACTTAGTGTAAGTAAAGACAATCTTTTATCTTTAAATCTGTAGGAAGAGACCTGTAACAGGGTAATTGTGAAATAAACATTTATTTTTCACGGTCTAGTTTGATTTGTAGAACTATCACCAACATTATCTCTCGTCTGAATAGAAAATGGCAAAAATTTACATTAATATCAATTTTTGAAAAGCGTCAGTGTGGCTATAATGCTGATGTCTTGAAAAGCTTGGAATTTATGTACACAACTGTCAATGTAAGTTATAGTTTATGCAATCATTCCGCATTCCAGTTACAGTAATTACCACAAATAGGATAAATAATAGTAACAGTATTAAGTACCAGGTTTTTAAAGACACTCACTAGATATGGGAAATGCAAAATAGCCAAAAGTAAATAACTGTTGTATAGTTCTGGGATTTTGTCACATGCAGTAACGGAATACAATATATTTTCTTCAGCTATCCTTACATCTGAATCCCCCCAACTTTCAAATAGATGACCTGCCTCATCAAGAAACCACTATATCAAGATACTATGAAGTAATAAAAATGAGCAAGACTAGGCAAACAATCAATGACTAAATTGGACTGATACATCTGATTGGCTAAAGATGGGTCTAGCCTGTCTCATTATGGGACAATCTGAAAGTAATCAAAGTCCCTTTAGGTTCCCTCAAACTAGCTGTATCAGCTTCAGCCAGAGTTGTGGTGTCTTATGTTTTGAAGCCTTTTAAGTATCTTCAGATCATACTGACACTGCCCTAAGCAACGCAAGGGAGAGACTAGTGGTTTGTAGAAGGGGAGGGGGAAATGTCTGCTAACAGCCAAATTTTGATTTATTCATCAGCTTTGGCCCAATCCATTGCTACTTCAAATAGTTTCAGCATGCAGACACAGTGGCTGGGGTTAAACTAGACACTGGAGATTTTAGGATCCAAGGCTCAGTGGTGGTTTTCAAAATTAAATTATACAGAGAGACAGAGACAAAGAACCTAATCACCTCTCTCTTTCTCAGATCTACTGATAAAAAGCAGTAAATAACAGCTAGATATTATTCATATACAACAGTCATTTAATTGCTTTTTGTTTTAATTAATAAATTGCTTTGTGTGTGAACGGTCACTACAAGATAACGGCCTGCCTCAGGTGCCAGAAGAACCCAGACTCATGCCTCACAACTACACTCAAGTGAACAGCTCTCTCCCAAAGAGACACTCCCTATCAGGTTGTTTATATTTTACATATGTTCACTTTCTGTTTATAGATAACCAAACTCCTATGGTGGATGCATCAGCTAAGATTTATAGGGTGTAACCAATACACAAAAGAATAAACATAATTTTGAAAATTATATTTCATTGTACTCAGATGACCACAAAATTACAGAAGTAAGAGTATGCAGTTACTTAAGATGCAAGTCTCTCCCCTTGCTTTACATTTTCTCTTTGGCTTCTTATTTCTCACATCATATGTAACTTTTGGTTGCAAGCCACATGGGCACTGAGACACCTACAAAAAGTTCCACCAAAGTCAGCAGAAGTCACTGTGGGTGCAAGCATGTCTTTGTACAGATCCTTTTTGCAGGATCAAGACTTTATATTGCAAGGTTCACAAGGACACTGGGCCTGATTTTTTCATCTCATACAAATGTAGATCAGGAGATGCTACTGAAGTCAATAGACTTACACAAATGAAAAACTGATACAAGACCAGAATTAGGTTCCTGGCTTTCATTTTCCTCTGTAAAGTATCATTTTATTTTTTTCAGTACTATCTCTTATCTTGGTATGCAAGTGATAGCCCACTTCTGTGCAATATAAACCTGGTAAGTAACAGGCTTTTAAAACATGTATGCCAGGATAGGTTTTATTTTCGTTAGAATTCTAATGAAGATTTAGTTCTATGGAATGGGTATTTTTTTTGAAAGTGCAAACTATTTTACTTGAAATAGCTAGGCAAAAATTATGACCAAATTGTTTTGCTGCTGCCTTGATTCTCTTGCCATAAGCTCAGTGCAGGTGGACCCTTGTACAAGAAAGTGTTATATTTTGGTGCAGTGTGCAGAGGCTGCATACCATTCCAGGGCTCTATGCTAGTGCAGGATTCTGGCTGCATAGGACAGGTCTACACTGCAAGTAAACAGCTGTGACTAGCCCAGGTGAGCTGACTTCAGCTTGTAGAACTCAGGCTACAGGATATAAAATTGTAATGTTGATGTTTGGGGGCAAGAGGTCGGTCCCAGGGCCCAGGCTCCTGCCTGAGCCCAGTTGTCCACCCTGCAATTTTATATCCCCAACAGCCTGAGCTCTGTGACCCCATGTCAGCCAATATGGACCAGCCATGGGTGTTAACTGTAGTGTTGACATACCCTATAAAATTCCTTGCAGGTCCCATGTGCCTACCTGTTCTTGCAAATATTAACTCATACAATTGTTCTGCATTTTAATATCTTAAATCAAACTAGGATGATTTCAGCTTACACCTCTATATCCATACATTTAAGTTTAAAGACAATACTGTGTAAGATGAAAAGCCAGGATTCTTGTGGACAGAAACACTTCATTATCAAGATATTCTGTTACTTCTGATCATAATCTAATTCATACGCAATTCAGTACTCAGCATTGATCCAGTTACTATATAGTCATATATGTGGGGGGAGAGGGAAGACTTCATGAACCTAGGTACTTAAGTGCAAGAAATCAATAAAAGCAATCTATATAGCGTACAGAATTAGCCAAAATTCTCATTTGTAACATCTGTCTTGATGCAGTAACTGTTAAAGGGAATCAGGGCAATATCCTGGATGCCCTGGTGTGGTAACTCTTACTAAATGGGCACTTTAACAATTGCATTGCACTTTTGCAAAAATTGCACTTCAGTTCCTCAAATGGCATAAATGAATTGTAAACCCTCACATGAGAAACAGTACATAAACCTTTACGGCATGATTTAAAGAAAGAGGTGGAAAAAACAGATAAACGGAAAAACTCTCATTAAACTAAGCGGGCTCTGGATCACATCCATAAAAATACATTCCTTCAACATCACAGGCTGTCCCCCTAAAATGAGAGTTGGACTGCCATGCAACAGAATCCCAGTGTTTCAATGGATTTAATTTATGCAGCCTAGGCAGATTCAGCATCCCATAATAATAGGGTCATACCGAACCAATTATAACAAAGTATGCATGCATACATGTATTAGTTAATCCCAAAATACATCATTATAGAACAGTATCACAAAATCTTTTTTCAACAAAATCTCAAACTAGGAATGTAGACTTTCAGCCTGTAATCAAGATAACAGCAAAACAATTGATGGTTAATGCAGGTGTAGGGATGGGTAGGCACCAGTTACCTCACTAACAAACAAATGGTTTGGTACTTATTCACAAAGGATGCTGGTGATCTCACTCATCATGACCCAATTTCCAACAAAGGTGCTTCCCTCACCACTGAAACGCTGCCATCTTTATAGGGAAAGTGTAAGCTGCTTAACGGAAAGCTGCACGATGCAAGCTTTTAGAACAGGAAATTAGGAGGAACACTATACACAGCTGAAAATAAATAAACCTAGGTAGGTAGAATGTAGTTATCCCAATTGGAATAGGTCCAAGAGGTTAACGCCCATACTGAATGAATGAAACCAATTCAGATTTACTTTCATTCCAATTGCAAAAACATGCTCCACCTCTGTATCGACCATGCGCTGACCTGTAGCTTTATGTTTCTCATACTGCAGGTGCACCTAAAGCCTCACTCAGACAATTTTAATGAAACAGTCAAATACAGACAGAGATTTCTATATAAAGCGTGAGAGAAAAATGTCACATAATAGGGGAAATATCACAAGGTATTGGCAGGGCTCACTCCTATTAAGAGTCTGAGTGTGAGTTATTGTCATTTCAATACACTTTTGATAGCCAGATGCTTTATAAAGTACCCCTCCACCACCTACACCTATATGCACACATAAATCAGGGTTATACAAAGTACATGTGCACTTATGCATAAGAACATAAGCATACAGATATCAGGTGAACATGCTTTAGAACATGTCTGAAACACTGATGTCACGTAGGTTAGGATGTGCAACAATTAAGACAGAATAAACAGGACATTTCTACATTATGAAGCCGTTTCTAAAATTGAACTCAAACTGGGACCTTTATATGTGATATAGCACAGAAATAGGACTGTTGAGAAATGGCATTTATGCTCATCACTAATCCCCTTCAGAAAGCTGTCTATTTTGGGGGCAGTGCAGTTTTGAGCAATTTCTTAAAACAGGACCCATTGGTCCCTCATATGCGTTTAGTCATGTCTGCAGACTTTAGGGGGTTTTATAAACTACATTTTTTATTCCCTAGTAGCCTCAACATGGCTGAAAGTCCACTCCCACAATAGAATTGTTAGCTAAATTTAAATACCAAGGCCAAACTTTGCCCTCATATCTGTTCAGTCCTCAAACACTACTTTCAAAATCAATTTTCCTTATGCAGCCCAAAGGATTACAACATAGTGATGTAAGTGTCAGTGAAAAGCAGATAATTAGCAACCAGTGGAACTGCCCATAGGTAGTTGTGGGTAAAATATGGCTTAAGTAGTCTATTACCAGAGATGATAAAAGGAAAGCAGTTTGCCTTTCAGATCCAAGCTCAGGACTGGTTTGAAGGTATGGAATTTAGAAAACTCTTCCTTTGGTTTATAAAATAGTATATTTGATCTGGCAGTTACATAAATATCACTTTTAGAGGATTGCTACCTGTAAAGTTGCCTAAATATACAAACATATGGCCAAATTTTCAAAAGCATTTAGCTTTCTGTTCAAACACTAGCTAAGATGCTGGGTGTTGAGTACTTTGACAGGCTGGCCATTAATTAAGATGTTTTGAAAATACAGACCATATTTTTTCTTGAAGAGGAAGTTTAGACTTTCTCATTGGATATTCAATTCTCAAGTTATTGCCAATCAGGTTTTGAGACTTGAGAGAGCTGGACAGTTCTGGTTTATTTGATCCATACCCAATAATGAACTAGTAGTGTAACAATAACAGGGTAACCTATTCTGCCACTTCTTATTAATGTACTCACCATAACTCATGAAATACAACATCACATTGTTCCTGAAGTTTAAAGCATCCATAACCAAACCAGTTCCCAATGCTCTCAAGTCAAACACCTGTGAGTAAAAGGACTTAACCAGCCCCAAGATAAACACTAAACATTTCAGTCTGGTATTTTACTAGAATTCATGTGACTGTCAAGAGATGCAATGCCAAATAACTAGCTAGCTATGGAATAATGACTGGGGTATAAATATCAATATCCAACTGGCAGCCAATGCCAACATCCATCAAGTTTTGACCCACAATAAATTAGCTCAGATGCAAGATTTTAAAATCATCCACAACCTTTGATTTACCACCAACTGCAAATATAGGGCCAAATTCTGATCAGGAAGGAAAAATGACACCCTAGTCCACTCTCACGCAGCACATCTATACGCTAGAAAAATGTTTAAGTTTCCCAATGGTTTTGCCAGTGGTGACCTCATCTGTGGCCCTTTGGAACAGAATACTTCTGGGAAGAGTAGGAACAATATGCACATGAGGGCCTGCGGGTAGGTTCCAATCCTGAGTTAGGGCACCAATGCACACCCACCCACACTCCCTCTGAGCCTGCTGCAGAAGGCTGCCCTTAGCTGTTATGGAAACAACTACATGTGGCCTCTCTGTGGGGTTTGGGTGATGTGAGGGAATAAGGAAGTTGATTTCCTCTTCATACTTCACCTGAAAGCTGTGTTTTTTCAGGTATGCATGGTTTCTTCCAGCATTTACCCCAGTATTTGGAAGGACCTGCAACAACAGCATCACTCACTAAGTACCACCATGAGTCATTATTTCATCATTTATGGGAATGCCTTCCCTTTAAAATTATTTCTGGCCACAAATTCAGATACTTCGCAGAGCTAAAACAAGAAGCTCCTAAAATAAACCCCAAGCTTTATCTGCTATTGGTGTGAGTTATATGAAACCCTAAGTGGAGCTGGAGATACTTAACACTCTTCCTCTTACCGCCAAGAAACCAATCCTGAATATTTATATTATAGTAGTGCCAGAAGTTCAAGATCAGGACACCACTCTGTGAGGCTCTGTACAAACTAAGACAGGCAGACCTGGTCCCTGCCTCAAAGCACTTACAGGCTAACATCACTCCTAAGAACAATAGGAACCGAGAGTTAAGTCAGTTACTTCGTACCTGCACATTCAAGACAAATTCTGTAATGTTTGGATTCTGCTCATTGACAAACTTCAGCTGGAACAACACTTGGGATGAACAGAAACATATTAAATCTTCCAAAAAGCATTCCCAGGCTTAAAGTTCATTTAATTTCCGGAGGGATTTTTTATTTTAAATATATTTATTTGGGGAGGGGTAGGAGGTGCCTAAAATTTATTTTGAGACTTTTGCATAAATAGGAGTAAAGCACAGGTCCCATACATTAAATGAAGCAGAAGAGGGAATATGTTACAATCATTGTGCTTAAAAGCTCAGATTATTTAGAGAACAGATTGTATACAAAGCTTTCCAAGATTATTTTATTATTCAGCTGGTTATTTTTAAGCTACAGCAAGCTACCTGCTTCAGTTAGTATCTCAAAAGGCTGGTGTCTTCTGAACTTAACAATAAAATAGTCTGGTTTTCCACTGTAAACTTCTGAAATGTGGAAAACAAACTGTGTATTATTCTTTGCATCCATCAGTGTTTCCATGATTAACATTTCCCAAATTCCCATAAACCATTTATTAAGGCTAGAGCCATCCTTCCATTTCCAATTGGCTGTGATTTCATATCAGGTTGCCATTAGCTAAAAATGCAAAACTATTCTCCCATATAAGCTCTGTTTTCCTTTAACTGGTATCCTGTGTATAGCAGTGACCACTAGTTTAAACAGAATGCCAGCCTCAGATTTTGGCCTACATGTCACTCCAAAACAAGAGGGGATTGGCCAAGAGGGCAGAGACAGCACTGCTCATAAAATAAAGATGAAGTAGGGAATCAAACCAAAAGCAACAATACCAAAATCAATCAGTGCAAATGTAACATATCCACTCCCCTCTGAGCTCATAGGACATCCCAGAGAGCATCAGAAAGGGAACTAACAAGTCTCTTTGTCTAAAGCACAAGAAACTGGGAGTTGGGTTGTTTGGCTTCTTGGTCAGGTTGGAAAGTATTGAGCTATATATTTAGGCACTGAGCACATTGCCCTGTTGCTGTGGTTGGAAAGGTGCATCTCCCCTTCAGGACTCTCCTGCTGAGACTCCCCTAGTACTGATTGGGGCTCCACCAGCCTGTGATACAAATGTTGCTCCACGGTTGAGTTGAGTGTTTATTCCTCAGGCTTAACCACTGACTCCAGAAAAGGGGGCTGATTTTCAGTTACAGGCATGAGATCAGCGCTTTTCAGCAGCCCTATGGGCCCCCACCTGACACTCTGTAGCTATTCCACATAACATCTGATTTACTGATAGCGATAGGACAACTGACTGCTGGCTGTTTAGACTGTACCAAAGCGAATCAGTCAATCAGCACACTGGTGATTTCAGTTCATTTATTTATTACAGTCCTATTGATCAAAAGTTGTTTGTTGGAGGTGGGTTCACCATTTGACTTCTTAAAAGATATTTCATTGCAAAATGCTCAGCCTTGCAAGAGGACTTTCTAATGACAGAGATGAAATCAGATTTATTTGCCAGCTGCCATGAAATTTGTCTTAATCATTTAAACATAATACGCACATAGGGTATGTCTACACACACACTTAAATTCGAACTAATAAACATTAGGTCGAATTTAAAAATAGAGCTGTTTATACAGCACTTGGGTGATATGACCTAAGGCTTCCCTTAGGTTGAACCCAAGAGAGGTCCCTTTGAAGTTGCAAAACCTCCTGTAACTGCAAAGGCATCGTCAATTCGAATGCTAAAGTTCAAATTGATGCTGTGTAGACATATGAATTCTAACTAAAATTAGTTCGAATTTATATGTTTGAATTTCCTCCCAGGGTGCATAGCACCCTGGAAGGAAGTCTAGCGTCAGCCCCAAGTGGGGCGGTCAAAGGCAGCCCCATGCGGGACTGTCAAACCGCGCTGGCAGCAGGGCTGTCAAACCCCACTGGCAGCGGGCAGCAAAGACAACCCCGTGTGGGTCTGCTTTTGACAGCTCCCCCATGGGGCTGTCTTTGCTCCCCATTGCTAGCAGGGGGCTGACAGAGCAAGGGGGGGAAGGATTCCCTTAGCCCCCACAGCAGAGTGGGGGAGAAAGGATTCCTCCAGACAGGTGCTGATAGTGTAGGACTGTGGGAATCCTTTCTCACCCGCACCCACTGGGCTGTGTGAGGGGAGTACCCTAGCTCCACGGACCCCTGCCAGGGGACAACGTCCCCTGCCAGGCTCCTGTCTTCTGAGCCACAGCTGGGGGATAGTGTCCCCTGCCCAACTCTGGCCGCAGGACGCCTAGAGCTGGGCAGGCAGGGGATACTTTTCCCTGTGCTGGGCTGCAGGGGCTGGAGCCTGGCAGGGGATTGGGTGGCAACATGGTCCTGCCACACCTCCCACGATGCCCCTCTTCCAATTCAAACTAGCAAGTCCTGTCTATGGACATGTTAGTTCAAATTGGTTTTCCTACTCTAGACATGTTAGTTGAAATTGACTCAATTCGATCTAATTAGTTTGAATTGAGTCATTTTGAACTAATCATAATTAGTTTGATCTGATTAGTTCAAACTGAGTCAATTCGAACTAACAGTCTAAGAGTATGCATACCCATACAGATCAGCATAGGTCTGTATTTAGCTATATCAAAATTACAAACTTCATTTGATTGTACTATGGCTATACTTTGGCCTTTTAGCTTCCATCTTGTGCTGAAACCTCCAGAGAGGCGTCAGGAGACATAACAACATAATAGATGGCTAAAATGAGACCAGTCACAGGTCATTAATCTGGAGGGTCTCCATTCAAATGCAAACCACTAAGACAGTGGTCCGCATTCTGGGGAGAGGTGCAGAGGAACATTGAGAGGTGTTGGGAGCCTTGGAAAATATCTGATGCTACCAAACAACTAGTTCCACAAGAAAAGCAAGGAGTCTTGGGGCACCTAAAGACTAACAGATTTATTTATCGCATGAGCTTTCATGGGAGAAAATCCCACTTCATCAGATGCTCCAAAGAGCAGGAACTTACAGAATGGAATGAAAATAAATGCAGGGGAGTGTAAGACATGGCATCAGGTCATACCGTAACAGCAAATCAGAGCATTTGTAAAGATTCAAACTCCAAGAAACAGCACACAAAGGAAGGGTGAAGTCAAATTACAGCAGAATGTGCATCTCCCATTGGCTTATTCACTCTCCCTTACTATGGCATCTTCAACTGGATATATTGACAGAAAATGTTCTCCCTTCAACACAGTGTTACTCTTTTTGGAGGGGTGAAATTACTGAGTTGAAGGCAGAACACTTCTGGGATCCATTGAGCAAGTTTACACTAGCTGCTCAATCGACCCCACTGCATCAATCTGTGGGGATCAACACAGCAATTTCAATGTAGACAAGGCCATAGTTTCTGAAGGGGGAACAGTGTACCAAAAGATCCAGTTTCAGTGGAACTCAGTGGTTGCAACAGCTACTGAGTTTGCTCAGGAGAGTCAGCACTGACCTCAGGGCCTAGAAGACTGAACTGCAAGATCCTCACCGCAAATAGTGTCAGAACCAAGGAAGGCATGCCTAAAAATCTACCACCAGAGTGACAGGGCCTAAACTCTGCACAGCCCCATCAAGTCACGAGTACATGGGACCAAGGTTTGCGGCGCACAGGGCAGCTTGGTGAGCATCCACAAGGAGGAGCTCCTCTAGCATTGTAGCAATGCCCATGCCGTTTCAAGTATTTTCTTTTACTAAAGACAACTTTATATTTTCACTTCTTATCAGTAATGGCCAAATCATATAAGGTTTGAAGGCTCATTTCATCTCCAATAACTGACCGAATATCTATCTGAATGTACCAAAACCTCTTCAGCCTAGAAATCTCTTGAGAACATAAAAATCTCAATATGCCACCTTGTTGTAACAGTACAAGCAAAGCTAGAAATGTTGCAAGAATATTCTCTCTTGCTATTTCAATACTTGTATGTCTACTTAAAAACAGGAAATGGGCTAAGAAAGGTAACTATGGTAAACAGAAAGTTTTAAAATGTTTAACAGTTCTCGGATATGATCTTATTATAGCTGAACTGGTCCACTGATTCTAAAAGAAGGTTATTTTTGAGGAGGCAGACTTACTTCAAATATTAATTTATAGTGTCCAGGATAAATTTTTTAGCCATGGACCATGTGAGAAAAGCAATTGAAGGATGGCACAGAAAATAAAAGATGAGCAAGGCAAATTATAAAAGTATGGATGAATAACAATCTCTTCCTTTTTTTTTGAGCAAAATGTAACAAAGCATTATCTCAAACAGTAAAATAAATCTTTGGCCAGATCTACTACTTTTCAGATGATTTCTCACATCAATACAGACATTTTCTTTGCAACGTGGATGTGCTGTTTTCATTTCTGGACCTGTTCTCGCTTAAGCTGGAAATCCCTTGCTTTCCTCTAAATCCCAAAGATAATTTATCTTCACTGTACTTTCCAAGAGAGAACATTGAGATCAGTCCAACGGGCAGGGCAGGCAAATTTTCTGGGGATGAAACCAAAAATATTTCCAGACTGCACACTGGCCCTCTTATGGGGAGGAAAGGCTTTGCAATAGGTGCAGAAATACATAAAAATGATTTGGCACCCTCCCCTTCTGGACTTCAAATGATTTTTAAGAATTCACGATTCTGTCCTTAACTAACTGAGGGGGGAAAGGAGATGAACATATTCCCGAGTGCAAAAAAAACTCAGCGCCCTGGCCCCACACTCCTTTACAGCCTTTTTGGTGTATTGCAAAGCACTTGTCCAAGATTTAAAGAACAGAATAAAAAAGGAAATAGAAAAGGAGAGACTTATTTTTAAGTGCAGAAGAGGAGCCTGTTTAATTATATCTCTACTTGTTTCCAAGCTCTGAATCAAAGTGCAACATTTTGTAAGACAGCCATGAATAATTAAATCATTATACCTGAGTGATCAATTAAATTGTTCCACATTCTGCAAAATGGAAGCCTTTTTATTTATTGTTAATGTATATTGTATGATTTTTAAAAGCTGACTTTTCTCCCTGCAGGTAAACGATTAACAGTAAGTAAATTATCAAATGCCCTACAGCTAATAAAAGTTGAGATATGTTCTAATTAAGACATTAAGATGACTCACAATACAATGCACATTATTCCCCAAGGGATGGGATTAAGTACAGGCCCAAGCCAAATATTTGAGTGCAGTATGGTTTACCAGACAAATTTAAAAACCCTGCATTCTGGTAAGAGCTCTTCTCTGTGACTGCTGAGGTAGGTAATGTACATGTTTTTAAAATACTTTATATCCTGTTAACCTGGTTTAACTACCTGATTAATTCCCCTTTTGGAGGAAGCCTTTTACTCTTACTCATTTACACAAAACATCCCTTGCTTTGCAATAAGATTTCAGCTGCATTTGGTTAACATAGTTCCAGGGGAGAATAGAATTACAGAGTAAAACAAAAAACAAGAGTCCTGTGGCAACTTAAAGATTAACAGATTTCTTTGGGCATAAGCTTTTGTGGGCTCCAACCCATGAGCAAAACAAAGATGCAGTAAAATAGCATAAAAACAGTTTTTAAAGGTATGAATTTCAGGGTAAAGGTGCATGGGGGTTTATTTTTTTGCAACTTGCTCATAAATTCACTTCCACAATTTAATTAAAAACCAAAAACTCTAAACTGAGGTTGAGCTTTTCCTTGAACGTGAACTAATGATTCTAAGAGCATCCATGTGCCAAATGGCTAATTACAGCCATGACTGGTTTTCATGGTATTACAACCACTATTCAAATTATGCAAAGAAGGACTATGAGTTACAGATGAGAACCAAACTAATCGAGCGTACTCCACATTCAGAAAAGGGCTCCATTAGCTGTCAAATTAAACAGAGACAAATACGTTAAAAAAATTAAAAAGTTATAGTCCTTTTCTTAATGACCAGAAATAAGGGATTGAAGCATCTCATTCTAGCTCAGACATACCTTTTTCAATAGAATCCTATATATACAATGGATATATAAATAAGAGAGAGAGCACCTACTGAGCATCAGACAAACAAAATGACAATGTTGGAGAGTCAAGGTAAGTGAGGTGATATCTTTTATTGGATCAAGTTCTACTGGTGAGAGAGACAAGCTTTTGAGCTAACACAAAGCACATAAACAATGCGTCTCCCTCACCAGCAGATGTTGGCCTAATAAAAGTACTACCCTATCCATTTTGTTTCTTCAGTGTTCTAGGACCAACAGGGCTACAACAACAGTGCATACAATTACAAACCTTATTTACAGCTACAATTTAAACAGATGAAACTGCTTAGATGCTTAACTGCTTTTCCTTGTATCAAATTGGATCCTGTTCTTGCAGGATGATGAACACCTTCAGTTCCCACTATTTTCATCAAGCCTTTAGTTCCCAGGCTTTGATTTCTTTTGGAGATGATATTGGACATCAGTGAAGTTCTCAGAAACTGGAATTCTACTGTTCAGAAGGAACGAAATATCAAAAGAAGTGCTAAGCTGCCTGCCGCTTACCATGTCATCTCAGGAAGCTGAGGGCAAGGGCAGCAGAATCGATTAACATAAAATAAAAACCATCCTTTGAAGACAAGTGGAATCATTTGTAGGATTTAATGGTTGTCTGACTAGGACACACATGGAGCCCACAGAAACCCAGGCATGATATTTTGCCTGTCAACAGGCTCATAACAATTTTCAACGATGGTAGCAGATTAACAGGGTCACACAAAAAACTTACCATAATAGGTATAGACCAGTTTAAATGAACCAAAAAATGATAGCTTCATTGACCAGAGTTCACATCCCCCTGAGGGTCAACACCAATTTTCAAGATAATATAGTCACTAAATTGGAAGTCAGAAGACATAGGTCCTGTTCTCCACTATGCCACAGCCTGCTGGTTGCCCTTGAGAAAGTTATTTCAGTTCTGTGCCTCCCTATTCCTCTCTTTTCTCTGACTTGTCTATTCAGTTTACAAGGTCTTTGAGGCAGGTATGGTCTCTGACTGCTACTTTTTTTTTACAGCACCGAGAATAAACAGAGCTTCAATTTCAACTGAAGTCTGTAGGCTTACTGTAATACAAATTAATAATTAGAACAGAAAAGCAAAAACTTCAGACATGCTTAAATGAGTTTGTCAATTAAATGAAGGTAAGGGAACAGGTATGTTTTATTAATTCCAATAAACATACAAAGTTTTCCTTCCTATAGACCTAACCACCTCTCCCCCAATAACCAGTTGTGTCTTTTACAGGGTTAGGCAATGACTTGCAGGCAACTTTCCCATCCTGCCGTCTTCACAGGCAGCCAGATGGGCCTGTTCCATACTGCATCTTCAGGGGTTAGCCATCTAGCTTAACTGTTGCATCTTTTCTGCTTTGAAAGCCAGCCATTAGGTCTACTGACTCATAAATCCTAGTTAGCCATTTGAAAGTAGCAAGCTGCCTGCTCCCTTCCCACAGTTCTGTCTACATATCATACGGTCCAAGAAAAGAGGGGTTGTTATCCTGAGACATCACAAAAGAGCAGAAGCAACCCCCTCCCATCCAACCCCCAGAGGTCCATGATGAATCTTAATTTATGGAGAGCTGTGCTGCAGAGGTATGCTCAGCTCAGGGAGCTCATTAAAATCAAATCTGGTAAACTGGCACAAGGTTTGAATTTCATCAAAAAAAATTTCTCATTTGGGGAACCAAACAGTTTGAAAGAAATAAGATAAACATACTGTCATCTGCAAAGCCAATGTCTCTGCTAGTAACAAATAAGATTCATAGAGAATGACATCTGCTTATATAGAATTTCAACCGTTGTGACACGTTCAACCACAAAGCCAAACTTCAAAACTCATTAGGTCCTTGCGATCTTTAGCCCAAACAAAAACAAAGAGTGACTCTAAAACCACTAGATGTTGTAGTATTACATTTCCAAATCTCGGGCCTTTCTTACACTGGAAATTTTTTTCAGTATAACCTCAGATGCAACACCCCTCAGCTCCCAAACTGACACACTTATTCTGGTAAAAACACGACTTTCAGTTTGGCATGTCACTTGGGAAATGATTTAAGATGAAGTGAAGAGTCATTCTTCTGTCCAGGGGTTAAAATATAATTTGGCGGGCCCCAGAACTCTCCTAAATTTCCAGGTCCCCTTCATGCATGTCTGGGCCCGCTTCACCCACTCCAGCTATTGCCCGCCCTGAATGCCTGCCCCCCACCCCAGCTACTGCCCCCCCAGCAGACCCCTCTTTCCCCATGTTCTGCTCGGCCCCCATCCCCGCTCCCTAAGCTCCCTGCCCCCAGGTCCCCACTCCAGCCCTCCTAACCTCACACCCAGCTCCCCCATCTTCACTCCACCCCCTTCAGCCCCCCAACCGCCTCCATACCTCTCCAAGTCCACCATCCCAACACCTTCTTCCTACCTGACCCCCTCCCCATGCCGAGTTGCCTGAAGGGAGGCCGGACCCCGTCCTGGCCTCATTCACGCCCAGTGGCACGCAGACTCCCAAGGGCTGGGGCAGGGGTGAGGGAGAATCGGCCCTTACTCCCCCTTCCAGACTATGCTCTGAGGCTTCTGCCTCAAGCGCAGCCAGCACATGTGCATTGCGGCTGGTCAGCACTTCACAGCAGGGCGGGCAGGCACGCCTCCCCTCTTCTTGTAGCGGTGCCTGCCCTGCCACAAGGTGCCAGCTCAATTTTTTACTTTTATGGGCCCCGGAATGTTGGGCCCCAGAATGAAGAGTTCCGGCTCCATTTTCTATTTTTAGGGGCCCTGGAACCTAAAAATGGTGGGCCCCAGAACAGCATTCCAGTGTGTTCTGGCCTACTTTAACCCTTGCTTCTGTTAGAAGAAGAGTGTTCACATAGTTTGTTATAAAGGCACAAAACTTGTATGAACTTCCCCATGTAGACAAGGCCTCAATCAAAAGATATAAAATTCAGTTTAATTAAATCTGTTTAAACATTCTAAAAATAGCCTCACTGGGCTCTGTGCTTCCCCGCTGTCAAGCTCTGCACAGCTGCTATACCACACAGGGAGCAGCTCAGCTTTGGATACCTCCACCTCACCCCCCCCAGTGCTAGGCCCCATGCCTCCCCTCATCATGGGGCACCTAGCCCAGATGTGCCTCCCCCCCTCACAGGGAGCCAATCTAAGTGCCATTAACACCCTCTTCCCCCACACTGGGCTCTAAGCCTCCCTGTCAACAAGAGCTGCCCAGTTGTTCTTGCTGGGGGGAAAGAGTGGAGCCCAGCTGCCACTCCTCTCCCCCCAGTTTAAATGGCAACCACTGCTTAAAACATTTAAACAGCGGATTGCTGTTCAAATGGTTACACTTATACACCCCTACTTCAGTCAGGGATTCCTTGCCCTGAGGAAAAGAAAGGGTTAATGAACTGGAGAGCATCCACTGACCCAGTGTAGATCAGAGTTTAGCATTGCTTAAAAGCACAATTCAGTGAGGAAAGGAATAAAGCCCCAGATATTCAGATCACTTTCTGCTCCCTTCATCTTGCACCTTAAAAATGAGAGTTATGAGGGATGTCTTAAGATGATATTGAGGTGCAGAACAGCCTTAGTCCCTTTTTCCTACCCAAGCCCTAGACATATACCATTACACACCAGCTTTCCCACTCCCACCAACAGACTCCATAAAAAGTCAACAATCGTTTCTAAAAATGTTTTGGGTGGCTCAGACTTCAAGCCCTTTGCCTTGTGAAGATGACCTTGAAAACACAAACCATTATAAAACTCCAATAAATTGATCACTAGATTTAAAAAGAATGAGCCATTTCTGGAGCTGGAGACTAGAGAAGGAAACAGCTCTGAAGAACCACCTTCTACAAAAAGCAAAGTAAGTAAATGAAGACCAAGTTTGACTTGTAGTCCAAAGAACAGAAAGGGCTGAAAAATGCAGCAGTATTTTCATCAGTAGTTTAACATTTAATTTTAAGCAGAAATTTTACATTTTCAAAAAATATGGACCCCTCTATAAGCTGTTAAAAATAGCAAATATTTTTTCATGAACACTGTTCTCTCGGCAGAGAATGCAACCACCACCAAAATCCTCCCTGTAATTTGGTCCCTTGCTGTTGAAACAACTGTTCTAGATGTTAATCAGAAAAGGATATTTCAGACTGGATCATTTACTGAACAGACAAGCTCTCATATTAGGGGGAAAATGTGAGGACAAGTGTTCTGGATGAAATTCTATAATCTGCAGCATAATAGAACTGACTTGCTTGAAAAATAAATGTAGTTTGCACGAATTAATGGGATTTTTCTGGGCAAGCTTATCTTATTCATACAACATTCTACTCTCTTGGCCATGATTTCCAGCTCTCTTCCTCGAAAAGTAAGCTGCCTTGTCACATGCTGAGGTCTTAAAGCAAAACTTGACACTAAACCACACAGATTAATTTATGACACATTTAAAATATCGTGTATGGCCTACTTCCTTAATCTTCTTAGCCTCCCTACAAATAGGGTAAGAAATTCCAAGACACATCATTAATTTCAGTTCTGAAATTACTTAGGTTCTGCACTAATTTGGTGCCCTCCTTAGTTTCACTGTTGAAAGTTATTTAAATTAGAAATAAAGAATCATGAAACTTAAGTTAGAGTTATTTACAATAAAGAAACAAATCAAAACAGCACTGTAAAGCCACCTTTATGAACAATTCTTGATTTCTCTCCTTTTAAGCCAGCCACAAATTGCATCATATGTTTGGAACTTGACAGGTTGAGAAGTGTGCACCTGTGACTTTACAGAGAGCACTGCATAAACTGAAATGGTGGCTTTTCCCTACCAATAAGATTGCTAACCATGTGCATTCTGTTCTAACAAATTGACTGCATTTATGTCCACATGAGACTGACTTGCTAGCATCAATCAGGCAAATTCACCAGAACACAAATGCCTTAACCCAGCACAAGTTTAAAAATGCCTGTTGGATTTGCCTGTCCTTAAAACAGAAAGCATAGTGGCAATCATGCATTTTTCAAAAGGTGGTTCTTTCTCACAATGTAATGAACTCCCTAAGGAAAACATAACCTAGTAGTCACCTCTTCACAGAAACCGCAAATGGTCTTTCTTGTGGTCATCTCATTCACTCATGTCTATTCCATTTTTAATTCTCTTATGAAAGAGTTTCATTGAGTCCGAACTCTCATTTCTATCTCTGCATTCTTTATGCCTGAAAGACATGTTCAAATCAAATACAGTCTAGCTTTCTGCTCAGCCAGACCGTTCATTTTGTTGCTTTCTCACTTCTTGGGTGGGTGGGGGTGACATCACCTTCACCCAAGGCCAGCATGCATCATTCAAGATATTTAAAGCATGCTAATCAAAGATAGCACAGAATTCAAAAAGGAATGACATATTAGAACTAATTAGAGAATTACATAGCTTAAGAGACAATTACGAAGGAATAGTCACTATAAATTGCACAATATTGTCAGAGCAGTACACCTGTTATTAGGTAAACTCAAAAGTTTGAAAGCTACCTCTTCAAATCCATGCAATAATTTTCAATACTTAGTAATGTTGTCAAGTTTCTGTCTCTTTCTCTCTTGCTGTTTAACTCTGAGGAAGCCCACACATTTTAGGAAATACAGATTTGTAATCTCAAAAGCACACGTTCATTTTACCAAGTTCCAGAGGGGCAGCCATGTTGGTCTAGTTTACTTAAACAAACAAGCAGTCCTGTGGCACTTAAAGACTCAAGTTTATTTATTGCATAAGCTTTGAAGATGGAACATTTTACCATATACAAAAGCCAAAGCCAACATTTTTAAGAAATGGTTACCCGAAGTTAGTCTTCCAAGCCCATATTCAGACTCCTAAATAAAAGCCTGATTTTCAAAAGCCATGGAGTACCTGCTGCAACTTGCACATTAAAATCAACTTTAAAAAAAAATAAAGGGGCAAATGTTCTCCCTTGCTTATGGCCACAGAAGGCTTTTCCTGCACCAAAACTAGTATAGCTCTGACAAGCAAGGAGGTGCTTTGAGAGGCAAGAGTGGTTTGCAATGTGTGTGTGCAAGAAACCTCCTTTCCATATCTGAGCTGCATGCCATGCAAGGAGCCAGTGATTATAAAGCCAGATGATGCTTGTAGAACTGAAGTCAATGAGTCACTGCAGCCTACAGAAAGTGACTATTGCATCCTCAGAGTTCCAGTATCTGACATGAGTGCCTCAGATGTTGACATTTTATCACATGCTATTGTTTCATCACTGAGGAAGAGAGAATTCCTAGTCCTCCTCTCAGCAGAATCCCCCTCCATCAAACCTGTCCACTTAGGTTCAGAGTGGATTTAGCCCAAAGAAAGAATTATTGTACTGTAAAGTTAGTGTGTAAAATGGCAGATTTTCATAACATGAATCTGTAGATGAACACAATAAAATTATTATACAAAACTATTATTTTCAAACTGTGATACTAATCTTACTTGCTTGTTACTTAGCCAAAGCTGGACTTTGCATTGGGCTTTGCATTCTAGTTGCAACAAATAGCTATTTGTTTGTACAGCTCTATTTTTAATCATTGAAATCAATACCCTTCCCCAAAAATCTAAACCGGGGGGGCCAAACTCATGGAACTCAAGAGCCACACAAGTCAATAAGTAAACCTTCGAGAGCTGCACTGAGGCACATAACCACATATTTTTACCTACTCCAAAATTACTAAGCTTAAAATTCACTGCGTACTTTATCATAAAAACAGGACAAATATTGATCCTACTAACGTCAGATTCTAATAATTACTTAAGGTTACCTTGAAAACTAGATGTAGAACACTGCAGGCTTGTGGCAAGTTTTTTTTTTAAATCTTGGCAGTAACTTGTCAATGCAGTAGGTAAAAGCTTGCTCAGATTCTGATCTGTAAGTATTGCCCAATGTTTTGAATGTCATTGTGGAATACAATGCTTCACAGAAGTAAGTTGTGCCAAAAATTGAAAGTAATCTACATTCAGTTTTAAACTTTTCTCCTTTGTATTTTTCATTTCTCAGTATTCCACATCATGTTTAGGACTCATAAAACATGATTTTATTTTAACATTGAGTAAGCTACATTAGGCCCTATGAGAAAAATCTAAACATGCTGGAGCTTCTCCAACCATGCTGCACTTCTGTTCCCCACCTGTTGCCACTTCCCTGCAGTCTCTTACCGCGCTGCTCCTTCTCTGCTCTCCCCAACTATGCCACACTTCTGCCCACCCTGACCATGCTGCCCTCCCCTGGTGGCTCTGATCATGCCGCCCCTTCTCCTCAAGTCCATGATCATGCTGCCCCTTCCCTGCCAGCTGGACCATGCTGCCCCTTCCCTCCAGTCTCTGACCATGCTGCCTTTCCCTGCCAGCAGTGGCCATCCCCCACTTCCCAGCCTGCTCTTACCATACCGCCACCTCTCTGCAGTCCCCAACCATTGCACACTTCTTGCCCCTGTCTCCAACCATGCTGCCCTTCCCTGCTGTGCTCTTTGGGGAGCCACGATTTTTCTTGGAAGAGCCACATGCAGCTCATGAGCCACAGTTTGGCCATGCCTGATCTAAACCTTTTACTGCAGTATAAAAGATGTTTTATTATAAAACAATACACTAAATAAAAAGCTGTTCAGAATATTGCTTGCAAGCAATTTTGTTTCTTGGCAATATAATTTAAGAATGTGATCATTGTCTCCTGACATCCCTCAGTTCCAGTAGGTTGGATGGATTAGCCAGCGGCTTACCAATTACATATTTGTAAACAAACAGTTTCCATTAAAATACTTCTCTCTATTCAATTACAGTAGATTAGCATATGAACATAGCTAGAGATGTGTTCCAAAGTCAGAGTTCAAAACAAAACTTGAAAAAGCATTATGAAAAGTCATTTGCTGTGGTACAGATGAAGAAAAAGGAAACATAAAGCAGGCTTCTAAATCTGGAACACAGCCAATATGACAAGATAAGTTATTACAAGTTAAAATGGCTTCTTCAAAACAAGAAAAAAAACCCTGACTTTATTCCTCAGAGTTTATAAAAGTCACATGGCCCAATAAACCAAGAAAGAAACCTGTCAAGAAAGAAAATAGTGAATTTCTAAAAATTACAGCCTAATTCTGCAGTTCTTCAGGAGGAATTTTGCCTGAAAAATAACTGCAAGGTTGGAGCCTAAACAACCGTGGAGCAGTTGGGGACTTATTTATTCTTTTAAAAATCAACAAGTGACCAATTCTAGAGATTCCATAGGAGACTGTCATTTAACATTTGGAAACAAAATAAAAGTCAAGTTCAAGAGTCTGATCCAATGTTCACTGAAGGCAACAGGAGTCATTCTGTCGACTTTGATGCCCCAAGATCATGCTGTAATTGCACAAAGACTTGATCTTGAGGCGTGCTGAGCACTGACATGTTTCCACAGAGATCTCAAAGGAAGGACCTTGCATAAGGAACTCCCTTTTTGCCATCAGGACAAAGCTTATATCTTACCCTTTCAGAAAAAAAGATGATAATCCCCAAAATAAATAGGCCTCATAGAAAAAGCTTATTCATGATCCATGAGAGAAATGGGACAATGGTGAGCTAAGATACATTTAGGTGGAATCTCAGAAATCTTATCTTTTAAGATGCCTTTACTTTATTATGAGTAGGAAAGGGAAAGAAGTGAAATACATGATGCATAAGTACAGGTGTGCATAGTATTAGTCGCATGCCTAAGTTACACATTTATTCAGTAAACTGAGGTTATAATAAGAGACATAGTAAACTTCTCCTGACTTCAGTGAAGCTATAGTAGGAATGACTGTGTCCTGGTATGTTTAACATGTCAATAATACAAATCATGTAGTCCTTAAACAAAGAACAATATCACATCAAGAAACATCTTATCCTTCAAACCATATGAAATCCTTTCTAAGACTCACCCCCCAAAGCTTTTGTTTCATTATGCAATACAGTTATATTTAATCCAGATGCAGGCTTCCATTTTTCCCCCCGACTGCTGTTTATTAAATTGTGCTGTAGGGGGCACTTTCAACAGGAATTATTTATGTAATGCATTGAAAGACAGACATTCATTAAAATATGGATATGTTCCAAGTCTTGTGAAACAAAAGTCCTTGGATTGTTCAGAATATCATGATTTCATGATACCAAACGTGGATCTAATCTTTCTCCAATGTGATTATATTTCCATGCACAGGAAAGAAGATTGTCAAATCCCTTTTCTCCTCTCCACAGTTCCAACCAACACCACAGAGCCAATG
The DNA here is from genome assembly GCA_007922195.1 of Podocnemis expansa. Taxonomy (NCBI): domain Eukaryota; kingdom Metazoa; phylum Chordata; order Testudines; family Podocnemididae; genus Podocnemis; species Podocnemis expansa. Next base: position 1,795,337 of record ML681982.1, read on the forward strand.
ACATCATACTCATGACTTGGTTAGTGCATTAAGTCTGCGAAGAACAAAATGAATATTTTTTTTAATGAATCTTGTGCACTTCAGGAAAACAAACAAGAAGTCCTGTGAGACTAACAAATTTATTTATCACATGAGCTTTTGTGGGAGAAAATCCCACTTCATCAGATGCTTCAAGATGGGGAACTTACAGAACGGGACCAAAATAAATGTAGGGGAGTGTAAGTCATAGAACCAGGTCAGACTGTTACAGCAAATCAAAACAGATGTCTGATTTCAAACAGTGAAGTACAATAATTAGTGGGGGATGTGTTGGTGGGGATGGAAAAGAAAAGCAAAATTGCCTGTTGAGATGGGAAAAAGGCCCATAGTCTTTAATCAGCCCTAAGTTAACAGTATCAAATCTGCATATGAATTCCAAGTCTGAAGTTGTTCTTTGACATTTTAATTTGTTATCCATTTACCTGATTACTGCTATTAAAAGATCCTTTTAATTGGATAATCTGGGAGACTGAAGTGTTTCTCCATTGTTTTTTGAACATTATTTCTAATGTCAGTTTATGTCCATTTATTCTTCTGCACAGAGACTGTCCTGTTTGTCCAATGTGTAAGGCCAGGAGGCGGGAGGTGTGGGGGACCAGCATTTCTGGGGCTCATGATGGCATAAATCACATTGGTGTACGAGCAGGTGCATGAGCCCTTGATGGAGTAGCTGGCTTGATTAGGTCCTATGACAGTGTCTTTTGTGCAGATATTAGGTCAAATTTGGCAATGTGGTTTGTTGCATTGACATGTGCCTGCTTTAATTGTTCTGTTGTTAGGTCTGTAGTTGCTGTGTCCCGTGTGTCCAGTGCAAGCAATGCCACTGCCCCTTTGGATATTGGGCAGTTCAATTTACCTGCTAGGTATTTTTGCATCTGGCTACACAGAGTTAACTCAAAAGGGACTGCTAGTCAGAACAGATAAGAAATAAAACAATAGCCAGATACAAGGCACTTCTGAGTAAACAACCTCAAGGGTTTAAGAGAACTTTGACTAGACTATTAATTGGCAAGAGGCTATATCCAGGCACTAGCAGAAAGTAACACAACTGGTTTGCCAAGGCTGAGGGCCTATGATCAAAAGGACACTAAATGGTTAAAAGCCCTATAGGGAAAGGGAGAAGGGCTCAGTCATGAGCATTTGCTTAAGGGGAGACAAAAGCAGATAGAAACAGGTGCTGAGGGAAGGATCTATGTATGGTAGGTAGGCTTGTCCAAGCTTTGAGGGAAATGATTAATTTAGGTAAGACCCAGGCACACAGACTTTGACAAAAAGAATGTTTGTTTTGAAAAAGTTGTTTTAAAATTCTCTTTAGTCAACCACAGGTCAAAGGCTCTTGGAGAGAAGTTTCTTGAAGGTGCAAAATTCGATTCATAAGACTGAGCAGTCATGATCGTACCATATTTGCACTGAGCCTGTTGTGCTGATGTGGTTAACAGGGGCCTGAAACCCAGATATCCAGTCAAAGAGTGGTTGGACCATGAGGTTCCAACTTTGAGAGGTGAAGGAAAGAAACCCTGTCACCTGAGTCGTGCATTCAGGACAGACTACAAAGGGATTTAATGGCATGCCTGCCCAGTAGACAATTATGTGCAATGAGCATCTATTTAGGTAACCAGCAGGTTATAAAATTCTTTGTTTCATAGTAAAACCTGGTGTCATTCAGAGCTCCATTTTGTTAGGCACAAAGTGCAGAAGAAAACATTAGCCCAAAAGAAGCTTACTGTCTATAGCCCTGATCACCATATTAGCTGGGCACATATTTATTCTCTCAATATTCCTGTAAAGAAGTGTAATTAACCCCATTTTACTGATGGGGATAGAGATATAGTACCAAGTGACTCTCTCAAAGTCTCACAGGAAAACAGTGGTGCAGCAGGGAACTGAACCCACATCTCCAATATTAAAGTTAGAACCTGAACCAGTGAACCACCCTGCCTGTCTCTAAGGGCCTTTTCCAGCAAAAGAGTTATGCATGCAATTAAGTAGCTAAGTGTTTCTAGGATTCAGGGGTAAATTAAGATGAAGTGCAACTGGGCATGTACTAATATATTACTGGGGTGAGAGGGAAGGTGAACAGAAACAAAAACAAGATGATGCAGAAGCGCAGGCCAGTTTTATGCACAGCTAAATCACCAAGCGAGAGTTTTTTCCAATTATTATGAAGCTGTAAATAACAGAAGACAGAGAGGTTGTACGAGTATGGTTTTAGTTTTACTGAATTAAATGAATCTGTGCACCTTAAGCTGAACTTTTAACATTTTGACATGTCCTCTGCTAGCATACTGATTTGCTAATCAGCCCCATGTGCTTCTCAACTTCACACATGGCTCAAATTAGCATAGTTAACACTAATAATCAGATACAGAGTATATTCCTGAGTAAAAAATTTAGCAAAAAATATTCATGCATGAAATTTAGCCAAAAACTCTTTCCAAGTACTAGAGAACTGCCTCAATACTCTTTTTTGGAGACATTGCCAATGCTACCATTACCCTAATTGAAGAGCTCCTCTGAGCTATCAGAAGGAAAGGAGTACTCATATCTGTGAACAATCTGTGCATTCATATGCTTTCTTTTTCTGCCAGGTTAACCACAAAGTGTCGTTCTTCTCCAACAACAATTATTTATTGACGTCATCCTTAAATCACGGACTACAGGACAGTCAGTGATAACACACAACAGTAGGTCTATGGGTCTGGCTAGCTGGGTCTCTCTGTACTAGAATGATGCTATGATGATCTTGCCAGGTGGTTGCACTGGAGCCATTTCATTCTCAAACGCCCTGTGAAAACAGGAGACTCACTGCTGAGTAGGAATATCAACATGATGAAGATCTCTCTTATTTGGAAGAGACAAATGTTCATAACCAATCACAGAGCAATAAAATTGTTGTCATTCTCAGATACATTCTTTCCACACAATAAACATGATAAAAAGACTTGTGCAGGTTGTATATGTATGTATCCTATGATTATCTCATGCTTTGGTGCGCCATAGGGATCTGTTATTGTAATTTCCTCTTAAGACATTCAATGGTGCTTCCCTATTGATTGAAGGTTGCTGTTGCGAGCAAGCTTGGGACAGGTTCGAGGATTCCACACGAGAAGCAACACCTGAGTCAGGAGTGAAGCAGACTACAGCTTTATTAAAGATACAGCCAAATTAAACCCTGTCACTTACGATCACATAGCCCGGGGGGAGCCCTGTCCTGGTGTGAGTGGCCCCCTTAGAGTGGACCAAGGCCCCAACTCACAGCATCTTCAGACCCGAGAGAGACTCCCACCCCTCCTTCCTAGGGAATTTCCTTTTATACCCAGACACAAACAAGTTAACATTGCTTAACAGCAAAAGCAGAAGTAAAGGAAAAAGAGAGAAAAAAAAAAAAGAGCTAGACAGTTTAAATTCCCCCCCTTGGGGGGGGTGGGGGTTGCCGCTTATATGTGTGGTGACTTCCTCTTTTCCAGAGGAGGCTGGCAATTGCAGTTTCTAGCTAATAGCCCAGCATAGCTATGAGTTGGTTTAGGCTCTCGGGGCCCACCATCTCCCCGGCCACCCTAAACTAGTGTGTGACAATGTCTTCCTGTAGGTGACCATTACAGTTGCACACAATACCACAGATCCATAAGACTGAGCAATCATGATCATACTGCATCTGCACTGGATTCTTTATACTGGCTCTCTAATGAAATGGTGCTCTGTGGGCTTTTCAAGCCCTTAGCAGGAAGGTAAATGGTCATATCCAGTACTCTAGCATCACAGGCCTTATTATAAAAGTCATGTTCATACAGTGCTCATCACTGTAATATAACGGTTCACTTTCAGAGAAACCACCACCTTTTGGAATTCCACCATTAAGACTTAGGCTATAACCGGTAATTGAGCCCTGAATTTAGTGGCTCCTCCTGTTGGTTTATCCCCTCAAAATTCCACAAAACACTTGTCATGGAATCTATTTTGAAGAAGTTCTCTGGGCACATTAACAGTCAGTTGTATTTTCTTTAACCTCTGCTGCAAAAATAAGTAGCCAAATTAATGTATTTCTCCTCCAAAACACCACATCCCGGGAGGACGGGACAAAAATCTGTCTAATGACCAATGCTAGGAGATATCACCTAAAATTAAGGAATTTAAAAATACTCTAAATCAGCAAGGAAAAATTAGCAAAGAATTTCCTGTAACAGAAAAGAAAAACAAGTGTTCTTGCCATTGGCTTGCTACAGTTTGTGAAACAGATGCCCAAGGGAAAAGCTGGCTGCATTGCTCAAACCATTTAGAACTTAACCCGGTGAAACACTTGAGAATATGCTGGATAAAGTAACTCGATTCCACTTCCTGCTGCGGAAGTGGGAGGAGTAAGATGATTCAACCTGGCATCTGTGTATTAGTACTGTGTCTATGATTCCACACAGACAGACCTGCTGATGAGGGAGGGGTGTGAGTGTGTACAGGAGCAATTGCCTAGGGGCCCAGCAGCTTAAAAAGGGTTCAGGTGGACAGATAAATATTCACCTCTTCTCCACACACCTCTTCCCTCAAGGCCTCTGCCCCTCGTACTCCTCCCTCCAACCTCCACCAAACAAAGAGATGGCTGAAGACTGAGTGGGCTTCGGGGTGGAAGTTTTTGCTGATTTATTATGTGCCATGCAGGTTCCTGGGCAGCTGAGAAGGTGGTATCTCCTACTCAGCTTCCTGGGTTGATTAGTCATCTCCTTGGGTTGATTAGTCATCTCCCTGATGAGTCCAAGGGACCCAGGAAGATGAGCATCTCAGCCACCTGTGAACTTGCATGGCACTTAATAAATCAATAAAAACAAACAAATCTAAAAAATTATGGCAAGGGAGGTTTAGGTTGTACATGGGAAAAAAATTACTAACTGTCAGGGTGATTAACCACAGGAATAAGTTGCCTAGGCAGGTTGTGGAATTTCCATAATTTAAGAGCAGGTTAGAAAGACACGTGACAGGGATGGTTTAAGATGGTACTTGGTCCTGCCATGAGTGCAGGGGACTAGATTCAATGACCTCTCATGGTTCCTTCTAGTTTCTGTGATTCTAAAAACTTCTAGGGGAAGCCTACTCGTACCTCAGGCATTCCTTTCTAGATGGATATTATGTTCTGCTCTGGGGCCCAGAAGTGCTGCTGTTGGGCCGCACTAGAACCTGAAAAAAAAAAGTCAGTCATTCATCGCAACTGCTCATCAACATTCCTGGATTTTTTCTCCATTAAATATTAAGGCTATTCACGTCTCAGTTTGATGGCACATTTTTAAAATACCTGTGCTAACAGCAGTCTTTTTACAGCATCTATCATCATTAATCTCCATTATTATCTAGTTACACGTCTCTAAAGCACTCTGCTCCTCTGCAGTTCATACCATACATCATTTCACATACTGTAGTCTGACATTACATTTCTCACGAGAAAATCAAAAAAGGAAAAGATTACTTGGAGCTTTTAGCTTATAGTCCTGTGATTGAGACACTGCTAAAACAGGTAGACATTTTCTAACAAACCAGTTATTGTGGAGTTAATATAGCGAGTTAAAATTGTGACATGGTTTTCATTAAGTTTGATTTATTCTTCCTCTTCTTCCAAATTTCTTCCCCCCCAAGAGACATTTCCTTACATAATACCATTTTGCAGATACATTCTGTGCCAAGAGAATTTTTCTTTAATTTTTAAGGTTAATTGGCCAATCCATTTTTGACTATAAGAATTTGAAAAAGACCTAGATTTTTTATTTGTTAAAAACAGCTAATGTTTTTGCTTACAAAAAAAATCAAACCTTCCACCCAAAAAAACTGTTTATGACAAAAGTTTCAATTTTTTTTTTGTATACTAATCCTCAGTGATAACTGGTACCTAGCACTATTGTTAGAGATGGAATGCAAAGGTTCTTGGAGATGGGCAAGTATTTTTTGCCCTTTGCTGGCACTTTAGAAATCAAGGAAAAGTCTAATGAATATCATAAATGGCAGTCAGTAGTGGACTACTAGGAAGTGGTGAGTTTTAAATATTTCCATCAAAAGACACTGCATTATTCTTTCTTTTTGGAACATGGCACCTGGCAAATCTCTGTCACAATTACAGATGTTAAACAACCTGCTCTAATATTACTCAAGAGCTGTTTATTATTGGAAGTGGCAAATGTGTAGAATAATCACTATCCTACTCGGATCTGCAAAAGCTTATGCTTCCTGTGGGATCTGTCTGGGAGTTAGAATATGTTCCTATGATGAATGTCTCATTTCTTCCTCTGTTTTTCATTTTCTGTCCAATTATGCAGCCATTTTCAACACTGAGAAGTATTCCTGTACAACAGAATATACATAATGTTATCTGATTTTATTTAAATCTCCATTGTTCTTTTCTGTTTGTTATTTTCATAAAGTAGGTTAAGAAACAGGGTTTCACAAACATATACAAGAGTTACTTTCAGTCTGTAGAAGTCTTATCAGTAATGACACTCTAAACAGAAAGTCTTGATTGTCAGATCCCTGATGGAGTTTTAGGCATTCAGATTTAACACTTGTAACTAGGGAAAAAAAGATTTTACTTGTGAAATTATCAAATTTGACATGGAAACCACTAATTAAACCAACAAACATGGAACGCTCAGATGATGTTATTACAAAATGCACAATAGACCCACACTTTGAAGAAGACATTCTTAGTTAGAAAGGGAAGGTGAAGAGGTGGTAGATGAAAATACCAAAGAATACCAGTTAGGGAAAAAGCTGAGAAAAAATGGTTTAAAATTATTAGATATAATTCAGAAAAAATTAAAGCGAGAACAGGGAAGCTTGATTGCATTGACACTGGAAACTAGTAATGCTAGTAATAAACTAAAAACTAGATATTAGAAACTAGTAATGCACGTATTTTTCTCATCTATAACACCATTTCACTCTAAGAGCTTCTATAGCTAATAGGCTGCCTTGAGCAGCATCAGGAAAAAGTAGTTTAATTTTTGGATACAATTCATATGGTCAAAGTCTAGTCTTTCAGTCCTCTCAGTGTTCATTCTACTTACGTGCTGTTTTCTCACATGATGAAAAATCCTGCCATTTTCTTAAGCAGCAAGTGAAAGTGAAGCAGCAGGAGATTTCATTATAAGACCAAATCCTTTCAGCAGCTCATTTCCAGAATTTTATCAGGGTTTCATCAGGAGAATGGCTTTTCTCTTCAGATATTAGACATTAAATCTGACTTTTAAAAATCTAACCTAACTGTGTCTGATCCCATCATTTTTACACTAACTATTCAACAGCGCATAAAATTTCTTCTACTTAAAATGCAAAATTTAATAAGAGCTCTCACAATCAGGCACACATTTATGAGTTCATGAGCAACATCTTCAGCGTTGAGAAGATTTTAAGAAACAATTCACAGTTTTGTGTTTTGCATACAATACAGCAAATCTAACTCCAACAGCAACATGCTCTGAAAAGTGACAAAATTTTTAACTAGAAATACATGATTTTCAATTCCCTGCACTACCACAGACTTCCTGTGCAACCCTGAGCATCTCACTTCATTTCTCTGCAGAAGTATTTATTCTTCAGTTTTTTGCCTCAGCTTAATGCAAATAAATGTATAACCTTAGTACATCCCTACGTCCATGTTCTTTTCCGATCTTTATCCATCATCCATAACAAAGTCATTACAAGTCAACAGTTATTCACTGTGAAGACTTTCAGTTATTTTCTGTTCACAGCTCATTGTTGGTTTTAATTTGTAAAACCCATATGGTTTAGCTTCTAGCTACCTTAGCTTCTGTCTGTCTTTGCACCATATCCCCAGCAGCTCAGATCATCTAGGAGGCTCCATTTAATGGCTAATTTCAGTAGAACAAGCAAGGAGTCCCATGGCACTTAAAGATTAACAAATTTATTTAATTGCATGAGCTTTCATGGCAGGAAATCCCAATTTGTTTTCAAAGCATCTGACAAAGTGGGATTTTCTTCCATGAAAGCTCATGCAATAAATAAATTTCTAAAGAAATTTCTTAGCTCGGACTAGTTGCTACCCCTGGTTAGTTTGGATCACCACACTTAGTCCGAATGGTAGTTCAAACAAGATGTGGGCAAAACCTGAACTAAGGCTTAGCTCAAACTTAAGAAATTCAAGCTAAGCGGTTAGTTTGAACTAACCCGCTCGAGGTTAGTTCGAACTACCCCGCACAGTTAGTTCGAACTAACCTCCAACTTCTTAGTTCAGACTAAGTAGTCCGAACTAACTGTGGCTAACGTAGACATAGCCATAGACACTAAGGTCAGAAACGACCATTAGAGTCTGACCTCCTGCACAATCCAGGCCACAGAACTTCTCCCACCCACTCCTCTGATACGTAACCTACAACTGAGTTACTGATGTCCTTAAATGTGATTTAAAGGTAGAGAGAATCCAGTGATCCAACCCTCATGCTGAAGAGAAAGGCAAACACTTCAGGGCCTAAGCCAATCTGCCCTGGGGAAAAATTCTTCCCCAACCTCTATATGGTGATTAGTTAAACCCTCAGTATGTGGGAATGACTCACCGGTCAGAAAGAATTCCCTGTAGTAACTCAGAACCCAAATCAACTAACATCTCATCACAAACCATTGGGCATAAGATCCAAAGGGGTAGCTGTGTTAGTCTAGATCAGTAAAACAAACAAGGAGTTCTGTGGCACTCAAAGACTAACAAATTTATTTACTGCATGAGCTTTTGTGGGAGAAAAATCCCACTTCATCAGATGCTTTGAAGAGCTTCAAAGCATCTGATAAACTGGGATTTTCTCCCACAAAAAGTTCACACAATAAATAAATTCATTAGTCTTTAAGTGCCACAGAACTCCTTGTTTGTTTCATTGGGCATAATTATCACTAGTAGCCAAAGATCCATCAATTAGGCTGTCCCATCATACCATCCCTCATATTTCTGAGCTGACACGTGAACCTCTATAAAGCAATAGAAACCCAGGTTTCACAGCTGTGCTGTTACAGAACACAGACCCAAGGGATAATTTTAGGTTCTGTGGGAGTGTACTTTCTCAGGGCTCCCAATGCCCTGGCCAGCTGAAGCTGCCATGTTTCCCCCTCCCCACCACCACCACAGTCATGGGCTGTGAGACAACTTGTCTGTCTGTCCTGAAGGAATTGACTAGAAGTGGTTTGTGTAGTTTTATAGCCCATGAGCTACACTCTCTGCAGCCAGAGTAAATGTGGATCCTGCCCTGGGGGAGGAACATTCTACTAAATGGTGTCAGTCCTATTCAAGACATGGGTGGAGCATCTGCAATAAGCTTGTGGCCATTTTTGAACAGCCAAAGGCATCTCTCCTAAGAGGACACTGACATGTCAGCTATAAACGAGCTGATGCTGGTGATGCATGTTATTGCTTAGCTACAGATTCTCTGTGTAGACTGGTGCCTCTGGAGCAGGACCACAAGCAGACTGATGGGATCACATGGTCATGCAGTCCTGGGATGACCAGCAGTGTGTACAGAACTATCTCATGAAGACGCAGACTACCTTGGAGGTTTATGATCAGCTCATTCTTACCCACCAGCTCCAGGATACCCATATGTGGGAAGTCATGCCCGTCCAGAAACTGGTCTCTTTAGCCATCTGAAAGCTGGTTACCCCAGGCTGCTACCGGACCATGGCTAGCCAATTTAGTGCTGGCAAATCATTATTTGAGTTATTGTGGCAGAAGTTGTTGAGGTGATCAGGACTGATCTACCCAACACTGATGAGCATAAGAAACATTGCTGAAATAATCACCGGTTTTCTGAGGATGAGCTTTCCAAACTGTGCCAACACCATTCATGGGACTCACAGACCTATAATTTGCTTGCCACAAGGAGCAGATGAGTAAACAAACCACAGAAGGGTTCAACTCCACCATTTTGAAGGCCTTGATCACTGCTAACGTGTAATGCACTAGCAGGGTGCATGAAGCAAGAGTGCTTAAGAGATCCAGTCTTTCAATTTTATGGAGAGCTGGGACATCATTCCCACTGAATGATTTTGTTATGACTAGAGTTACAGCAGTATCTGGGACTGAGTCGAGATGGGTTCCTGACCTGAGTCATGCTAATTTCTCTGTGCACAAAGAAGGGGGCTCGGGCCTTAACTTGAGTTGAGCCCAGGCTTAGTAGACTCCTAGACATAGGTACACTTTAGCTGAAATAGTGTTGATACTTCACTAGATTTAAAACAAAACCTCTTCAATGTTATCATGCTTATATTCTGAATCTTGTTACTCACAGGAATCACCTGATTTTTAATCACAAAAAGGGTGGGGGTCCCATCATTGAAAGATATCTATTCAAATACCAGGCTCCTATATAAAGGTCAATTCTCAATATTACTTTTAATCTCTTAAAAATACACTAAGAAATTATTTAGTCACAATGCTATGGATTCATACAACATAAATGAAGTTTATTTAAACATTACTTGATACAATAACCACAAATCTCTGCCTCACAGTTTGTTCCACTGAAGCATTTGTAACCTCTAACCAGTACATTAAAATCTTCACCACAACTGACAGGCAAATAGGCCAAAAATCATTGTAGTAGAGCAAACTGAGCAATCAGTCCCAATACTGATCAAGTAAATTGTGATTTAGCTTTCTATAGTTGTTCTCATGGGAGAGCAATTAACATTGCTTGAGAATTTCACTCAGTACAAAGCCATGAAAACCAATGTAAAATCTGTCAAAGTCATGTGAAACATTTATTTATAGTTATATCACTCAAAGAAACACAAGACTATGTAAAGGAGGGCAAACTTTTTATCTTTTTCCAACTTTTGTTTTGTTTTAATTAATGGTCCCATTCATTTCAACAGCAAGCCATACCCTCACAGCTCCATAGGGAATGTATCTGGAGAGAGAGACATGTCTCGACGTCATCACATTATCTTTGACACCAGCAACATGTGCTTTAGATATCTGCACAAGTACCTATAATTAAAAACAATGACACTCTCCTTCAGTTCTCTGTGTTTCTTGCTAACAAGAAGCAACATCCCTCACTGTCCAAGCTGAACCCAGAAAACAGCCTCAGAATGTGTAACTGGTTTCTGTATGTCTGACAGCCAGGCACAAATTTATGGTTTTAAAAAATGTTAGGAAATAACTATTAGAAGAGCATGCATCAGAACCACAGATTAGCACACGCTAGGAAAATATGGATCCAGATCCCTGTTTTATGGCTCAAGATCATCTTTCATATATTATCCCAGCATGTGTATGTGTGAGTCTTCTAAACTCATGGAAATCCTAATGAAAATAGTTCTAAGGTCTGAATCACAAACTCTTCCATGTGGATAGAAAAGTTTGCTGTGAGTTTTACCACCTACCATCACTATTTTGGTTCCACTTTCCTTAAAATTTGATTATTCCCCTCTTGCCAACACCTTTTGATAGGTCACTTGTCTTCTTATATTGCAAACTACTTGGGGGAAGAACTGTCCCTCTTTATTATGTGTTTGCAGTATGCACCACAAGTTTAATTCTTCATTTTGACAGTTCCAGTGGTAGATTGCTGCAGTGGAAAATCCTGATTTCACAAAGTGAGGCAACCCCTGACTTAATTTTCACCAGTTCAAAGCAGACCTTTAAAGCAAAGACAGATACTGAATTTGACCCAGTGCACCATAAAAAGAGAGCAAAAGCACAGAAAGAATTTTAGTGGTCAGTATGCCTGAGCACATAGGCTGCCATGTTCCAGAAACTCAGTCTTAATAAACCAGTAAATTCATTCCTCAGCACAGAGAATTACAGCAATCAAATCCTGCTTTGAGCAGGGGCTTGGATTAGATGACTTTCTGTGGTCTTATCCAACCCTAATATTCTATGATTCTAAATCCAGGGGCCCCATAGTTATTAAACAAGAATCCTTATGGGAGTGGATTGTGCATGTGATCATCTTGCTAACTTTGAAGAGAAAATACACTACTGCAAGTGGTTCAGGACAGTCTGAGGAACTTGCAGGTGTTACTTGTGACCTTAGGACTAGCACCACAGTGTTCCTGTACACTTGTGCCAACTCCACAGCATTAATTCATTTTCCCTTCCAACAGAGTTCACCCGAGTGCCAGGAACACCCTGATACTAGTGATGCTATCACAAGCGGTCCAGTACAGCTCCTCATGTTAGCTTACACCACATGTAATTGTGCCCGTTTCTAATCTTGCATGACTCTCTGTACCATTAAACCCACATCATTTGCACTTATTTCTTCCCTGTTATCAGCTAGCTCACTCTGTACCCAATCTCCACTCTTTCTCACCCTCGCAGGGCCTACATATCACCATAGATACTACTGTATGGTTGAAGAAGAGACTGACATTCTTGATGCTCAGGCATACTACTTATTTTTCCAGTGAGGAACGCTGGATGTGTGCTGACTACTTTCCAGTTCATAAGGAAACACAGCAATGGTACCACAATTCAATAAGAATGAACTGAGGATGAAACAACATCTTCCACTAACAGTCCTCGATCCCTTGTCCCATTGAAATTAGTATTAATGGCTATTACAATGCATGTTTCCAATCTAAAATGGAAATTACCACCAGGAACCACTGGTACTCTAGTTTACACTCATAGAATAGACTATAAGAATCTAATCCTTTTTTAAAGCCACTATAACTAATCAAGGCCTTATTTCAGTTATTTCACCCTCTGCCATGAATTGTCTAAAGGCAATGGAGCTTAGGAAACTGATTTTCTTCCACTCCATCACCCAAAGCTGATGTCAAGGCTTTTTCCCCACTCTGGCACTCTGAGTGCAGAAGGTGGGGGCCCGCAACAGGCCAGAAAAGCCACTGGCCTTAAAGCCTGCTCTTAAAAGTCTCCAAGGCCTCCAATTCCTGGCCTTGGAGTGGTATCGCTGCCACCACCCAAATGCAAAAAAACCTCTTGTGACCCAGGAAGGCGCACTTGGGAATTCCTCCCTGTGAGGTACTGGCAATCCTCTTTATTCCTCTCTCAGGAAAATGACTGAACTCCAGCTGCAATATGAGCTGGAACTGGAACAGGTTTCCCTCTAGTAGCTGCCTGTGCAGTCTAAGGCACGGGCACACAAACCTCTTGCCTCTCAGGACACAGAACCAGAACTTAGTTAAAAGGTAAACTCTTTAATCAAAAAGAACAGATGATAAACACAGAGAGTTGCTTCTCTGGGAACTAACTTAGGTAGTTACAGGGTAGTGGGGTGGGGGTTTGGGTTACATGTGCTCAGCACAGAGAAATCCAAAAAACAAGCCAAAACCAAAGAAAATACCCTGACCGCATCTAAGTAAACATTCCCTGTTCTACTCACACCTGGTCAGTACCAAACTTAACTTATCTCTGGTAAGGATGTTGCTGGATTCTTCCTCAGGCCCCTCTGGCCTCCTCCTGATCCTTCCAGGAGCTCTGCTGCATCCCAACAGGGCCAGGCCAGGCTGCTGTTACCCTTCAAACAGCTGTGCTTCGTTCCTATTGGCTGTCCTGGGACTCACTGACCAGAGTGTTAACCCCTTCCTCCCCAAGGGTTATTACAGCTGATACAAAAAGATGTAGTATAAAATAATGCAGTCAACTTTATTTTTGGTTTCCCATGGACATTCATATGCATATACAAATATTGAAGAGAACTGAAAAAACAAAAGTGGCCAAGCTGACTAGACAAATTTTCAGTCGACTCTCCCAAACTGTGCTCTCAAAATTTGCATATATGTCAGTATATCATAATAGTGTGCATATAGGAAACTACTAGTTATATGTTGAAGTGTGGACTTGCACATATGCAGATAGTAAATGAACAAATTTTACAGGATCATTTTCAGAGGCTCCTTTGAAATCTGGCACATACAAAAAAGAAATGCATACATAACCTTGCAAATACCTTTTCGTGTTATTTAAATCCATGTTTCTCCTTTCAGTGGTAATTCAATTTAAAAATATAAATTCCATTCTGTTTTTGTAGATCCAGGGAAGCCTGTGCTTTGGATTAGGAATAGTAGCCAGCCCATTCAAAAGTATGGGAAAAGTAGCAACCCTATTTGCAGTGTTTATTTTTCACTAGGATTTCTCTCTCTCTTTACATACAAACTCACTTAAGCAGACTGCAAGTCTGATTTTGGACATGACTTTTAAGCCCATGATAGTCAAATGGTTTTGAAACTAATCAAAACAAGTTCATCTACCCTTAAAATATACAAAGCCAGCCATATTTTACATATTAATAGCCTGCTTTTAAGCAATCCATATATGGTTCTAGCATGGTCTGCATTTTCTGTGGGGAAAAAATAAAAGTAAAACTCTTTTATACAGTGCTTCTTTAATAAATCACACAGATTTCATCCTCTTTGTTTGTTCCAAACACAGTGGGAATAACTTTGTCACATCCCACCAACCTTTAGAAGTGGGAACTAAAGGCAGCAGTAGCCATTTGCCTGTGGCCACAAACCAGATCAGCAGCAGACCCTGAAATGTAATCCCTACCCATCTATTGTTATTTCCCCAAGATGTCTGCCAGTAGGCTCCCCTAGAACTCTGTTGGACTCTAGTCTGGTGACTCAAATTCCTTATCTGCAAAGGTATGCTGATTTGATGAGACTCAAACATGGCAGGGTCGGGCAAGGGGAGAGCAAATGAGGTTTACCACTTATCCAAAGTTACACAGCAAAGCTTCCTTTCCATATGTTCACATATCGTATTGCATTTACTATACATTGCAGCACATGTTTTGGGATTGGCTAGGGTACTCTGTAGGAACCAGTCCCAGTACAGCACACGCTGTCCAGGCATGATTTATTCTTTACCTCATTTTACATTCCAGGATTATCCCATCCATCATCCTCTAGTTCATTTAAATAGTTCCCTGGGTGTTGCCCCCTTATCTTAACTAGTACAGATATTCTGTCTGCAGCCTGCTGATCCATTTATCTCCTGAATTTTGTCTCTCAAGAGGGCCTTGCTCATGTCCAATTACTCCCATCAAGCCAGGCCTAGTGTCTATGAAAAAAAATTGCTCCCTCCCCCCCGGGAGAAGAGAAAACATGCTTCAGCATAAAAAGAGAAGGCCAAAAATTCTAGCAGTGGTTAAAGGAGTTGGGCACCTAACTCCCTTGAGATCCTTTGAAAATTCTGGTGCAATGCTTTACAGTGATGGCTGAACTACCACACTATAACATACCCATGCATGAAGACTTCAGCACTTAGGAAGCTCCAGCTTGGACATAACACTACAACTTGTCAGCGACACAGGCTATTGTAAACACATCAAACCAGTCCTCCACTCTCTACGCTGGCTTCCCATATAACTTCTCATCAAGTTCAATATCCTGGCCCTCATTTTCCAAGTGCTAGGTATCTAAAAGATCATCTAAAGCTCTGGAACAAAGACAAGTGAACAGCTACACTCCTCTCTGTGTGACACAACTGAACTCCTACAATAAAGGTAAAAGTCATCTGCATGGGAGAGTTTTCTCTGTGGTCAATCTAAGGCTGTGGAATGAACTCCCACAAGAACTGAGGGCCATGGCTAGCCCCGGCACTTTCCATTTCCATTCCACCTGGTACTCTCCAATGAACACAGATCAACATACACGTTGGTTAAAAAACCCAAACCCTACCACACTCCATTGCACACGTGACTCTATCAGAGCAAAACAGGTGACAGCTGTCAGCTGCATAATTTAATACAATACTGGAAGGCATTCAAATACTAAGTGTAGTATGAAAGCCCTATAGAGAATAGATTAAGATTTTCAATTCAAATTCAAATCTTTAGATCACAGTAAACATCATCTACTATCCTTTTGGATCAAAGGTCACAAGAATTCCTCTGAGAAAAGGAGGGGTGTGCCTTGGCCTCTGAAAGAAAACACAGAAATCTAAATGGCTTTCATTTTCAAAAGTGCTCACTAAACTACAGCCTCTATACAATAGAAGTAAAACTACATTGAATTGGCACTTCTTAAGCAGAAAGATTATTTGTACTAGATCTCTTAGCTAAATTCTTCTGAGAGCCCAAGTTCAGGCTGTATCAAGATCTTACTGATTACTTTTCCTGAAAAGCTGAATCTGGTATAATCAGACTTTTACAAACATCTCGCTATAAGGATTGATGGAGCATTGCCAAGGTATTTGGATATGGGCCTGTCTCATTGATTTGCAAACTATAATTAAGATTGCTAGCTGCCCAGAGAGAAAAATAGAGAAAAGCTACTAAAACTAACAGGCTGGGCCTTACATTAATGTCATCATGAGATAAGGATTTTATAAGAATTATGGAATGTTAATTAAATGACAGTTTATTAAATACATGCATTATGGTTTAACAATTACAGTATATAGCAACTAATTATTGAAGCTACATTGTTCTTTGACTGCACTGCAGCAGCAACACTGTATTTTAAATGGAGATGAGCATTTTATTCCAACTCCATTCACCCATAGCTTTCTCAAACAATTACTTTTTAACTATGTATAATAGAAGCTGGGCAAACACCACCTAAATGTTTCACAAGCATCCACTTGATTTTAATCTTGGATTTGTTTTGGCCACATTTGCAGCTTTTGTTACATCTCTTTATGGGAACATTAAGAGGACTGAATTTTGCTGACATGAACGTTTGGGTGAAGTGTTTCATTCCCGTATTTTAGGACTCCATTTTACTGGGTCCTGCACGGATAGTGACATGAATCAATTCTTGCCCCAGAGAGTTTATAATCTAAACAAAAACAAAGGGTAGAAAGAAAAATAGGCACACAGAGGCAATGTGACTGAACTGAAGTTACATTGGAGGTCCATGTCAGAGCTGGAAACAGAACCAGGTATCCTGACTCACAGAGCAACACCCTCACTGCTTAGACCATCCTTCTTTTCACGGAGTATTTGCTGACACTGAAAATGATGATATCCTGTTTAACACAGCAGGTAAGCAGGGTTCCCAACACCCCCAATAGCTTTCTGGCTCAAGGGCAACTAAAGGATCCATACCAGAATATGAACAACACATTTGGCAGCCAGGGAATACACAGGCATATGCAATTACTTTGTATGAATGTTACAAGAAAAAACTAAATTTAAACTCTGAACTTTGCCAATAAATCTTACAGGACCGTACTTTTCCCCCCCCCCCCCCCGAATGACACCTTGGCAAGTTTCTGCATGACCCATGAAGAAAGAGTTTAAACATTTTTAATATTCCTTAATTCTTTGCTTCTGCTACGTCTCCCTGATAGTCTAAAAGTTCCAGTGACTTCTCAGGCCCTCTTCCTGGTTATAAGTGTTATGCTAATACAAACATGGAACAGGAACAAATATTTATTAGTTTTAGAGAAGAGCAGAGACGCTACTTGAGGATCAAGGTTGTATTCAGCACTTTATATAGCAACAGCAAGAGACAGTCACTGGCCCAAGTCCTTACTGTCTTTGGTCTCAAAATTCAACTTAGAGAAGTGTTTGATGCCATTGGGATGATGTCATCTAACCCAGTATCCTGTCTTTCAACAATGGCAGGTACCATACTTCAAAGAGAATGAAGAGAACACCGAAATTATTGAGAGATGTCAGTCTCACCTTCTGGCAGTTAGAGGTTTAGAGATGCAAAGCACAGAGTTACATCCCTGGCCATCTTAGCTAATAGCCATTGATGGGCCCACCTTTCACGAACTCATCCAATTGTTTTCAGAATCCAGTTATACTTCTAGTCTTTACAACATCCCCTGGCAATGAGCTGCACAGGTTGACTGCATGTTGTGTAAAGCACTTCCTTATTTTGTCTTAAACCTACTGCCTATTAATTTCATTGGGTGACTCCAGGTTCCTGCATTGTATGACAGTCCAAGCAACACTTAATTCACTTTCTGCACACATTGCATGGTTTTACTGACCTGTCATATTCATAGAATCACAGGGTTGGAAGGGACCTCATAGGTCATTTAGTCCAACCCCCTGCCAGAGGCAGGACCACTCCCACTAAACCATACCAGTCATGGTTTTGTCCAGCCGGGCTTTAAACACCTCCAAAGATGGAGACTCCACCACCTCCGTAGGCAGCTCATTCCAATGCTTTACCACTCGCCTAGTAAAAAATTTTTTTCTAATATCCAGCCTCAACCTCCCTAACCGCAACTTGAGACCATTGCTCCTAGTTCTGCCCTCTGTTACTACCGAGAATAGTCAAGCTCCATCCTCTTTGGAGCAACCCTTCAAGTAGTTGAAGGTTGCTATCAAATCCCCCCTCAATCTTCTCTTCTGCAGACTAAATAAGCCTAATGCTTTCAGTCTTTCCTCATAAGGCTTGTGCTCCAGCCATTTAATCATTTTGGTTGCCCTCCTCTGAACTCTCTCTACCATGTCCCTGTCCTTTTTGTAGTGGGGAGCCCAAAACTGAACACAGTATTCGAGATGTGGCCTCACCAGTGCAGAACTGAGGGGAATGATCACATCCCTTGATCTGCTGGTAACACTTCTTTTGATGCAGCCCAGTATGCCATTGGCCTTTTTGGCCGCAAGAGCACACTGCTGACTCATATCTAGCTTCCCATCCACCATGACCCCCAGGTCCTTTTCTACACTGCTGCTACTTAGCTGAATGTTTCCCAGCCTGTAGCTGTGCATGGGGTTTTTCCATCCCAAGTGCAGGATTTTACACTCGTCCTTATTGAGCCTCATAAGATTTCTATTGGCCCACTGTTCCAATTTATCTAGGTCTCCCTGAATCCTGTCCTTGCCCTCCAATGTGTCTACTGGTCCCCCCAGCTTGGTGTCATCTGCGAACTTACTGAGAGTGCAGTCTATTCCATCATCCAGATCATTGATGAAAATGTTGAACAGAACCGGCCCCAGGACCGACCCCTGGGGCACACCACTCGTTACTTGTTGCCAGCTAGACATGGAACCATTGATTCCTACATGCTGAAACCATTGATCTAGCCAGTTTTCTATCCACCTTATAGTCCACCTTTCCAACCCATACTTCCTTAATTTGCCAATGAGAATGCTGTGGGAAACTGTATCAAAAGCCTTGCTAAAATCAAGGTATATCACATCAACAGTTCTTCCTGCATCCAGAAAACCAGTCATCTGATCATAGAAGGAAATTAGAGTGGTAAGGCATGATTTACCCTTGGTAAATCCATGCTGACTCTTCCTGATCACTTTATTTTCCTCTAAGTGTTCTAGGATGGATTCTTTGAGAACCTGCTCCATATTTTTTCCAGGGATTGAGGTGAGGCTGAGAGGTCTGTAATTCCCTGGATCCTCCTTTTTCCCTTTCTTGAAAATAGGCACTACATTTGCTTTTTTCCAATCCTCTGGCACCTCCCCTGTTCTCCATGAGTTTTGAAAGATAATGGACAGAAGTGCTGCTATCTCATCGGCCAATTCCCTTAGAACCCTTGGATGCAGTTCGTCCGAACCCATGGACTTGTGCACATCCAGCTTCTTTAAGCAGTCCCTAACCTGACTTTCCATCACTAAGGGCCTCTCTTTTTCTCTCCAATCTGCCATACCCATGGTAGTGGGCTGGGAGCTGACCCTGCCTGTGAAAACTGAAGCAAAAAAAGCATTGAGCACTTCAGCTTCTCCCCAACCCATTAGTCATTCCTTTTCCAAGTTCTGTAGTCTGTCATTTTAGTCGCTCCCTACATCCATGTTGTTCCATGCCTGTAATCATTTCTGTTGTCATTCTTTGTACATTTTTCAATTACATGCATTCTTTTTTAAGTTTAGTGATGAGAACTACATGCAGTATTACGTGTGGGTGCACAATGAATTTAGGTAGTGGCATTTACAATATTTCCTCTCTCATTATCTATCCCTTTCCTAATGGTTCCTAACATTGTTCACTTTTTGGAGTGTTGTTGCACATAGAGCAGATGTTTTTCCTCACATCCATTGCAACACCAAGATCTCTTTGATGGGTCAGTTAGACCCCTCATTTTGTATGAATAGATGGATTTTGTTTTCCAATGTGCATTCCTAAGTATTTATCCAATGAATTTTGCGTTACATTTTCTCACCCCCATTTAGTGAGATCCCTTTGTACTTTTTCCACAAGCAGTTTTGGAGTTAATTATCTTAACTGTGTATAATCTGCAAGTGTTGCTACCTTACCTTTTTAGCCCCCCTTTTCAAGATTATTTATGAATATGTTGAACTATACTGGTCCCAGTATAGATCCCTGGATGCTGCTATTTCATCTTTCCACTATGAAAACTGACCATTTCTTCCTACCCTTTCTTTACTATCTTTAAACTCATTTGTGATCCATAAGATGATCTCTCACCACATCACAGTCTACTTCGCAGAAGAGCCTGTGGTGAGGGGCCTTGTCGAAGACTTTCTGAAAGTCCATGTACACCATATATCAACTGGATCACCTTTGTCCACAGTTTTGTCGACACCAAAGAATTTTAATAGATTGGTAAGGCATGATTTCTCTTTACAAAACTCTTCTTGACTCTTCCCCAACAAACTGTGCTCAAATATGTTATGGTGGGATAGCTGTGTATGTCTGTAAATAGCAGGGGTGGCCAAACTTATGGAACTCAAGAGCCACACAAGTTGATTATTAAACCTTCAGCAGCCACACTGAGGCATATAGCCACATACTTTTACCTACTCCAAAATTACCAAGTTTAAAATTCATTGCACACTTTAATTTTATCGTAAAAAGAAGACAAATACTGATCCTACAAATGTCAAATTCTAATAATTACTTAAGGTTACCATGAAAATTAGGCCTATACAGTAAAAACTTAGCTGCTGCTCAATGTAGAAGATTGCAGGCCAGTGGCAAGTTTTTTTAAAATCCCGACCATGCCGCACTTCTTCCCATCAACCCCGACCATGCCACGCTTCTCCCCACCGTCCTGACCCCCCTCCTGAACTCCTAGGCTGAGGCTACTTTCCTAAATTGATTTGCTGATATTCTTCTAGGAGCCACAATTTTTCATTCAAGAGCCACATGTGGCTCCCGAGCTGCAGCTTGGCCATGCTTGGTATATAGCAAAAACAACAGAAGTCCTGTGCACCATAAAGGCTAACACATTTCTTTGGGCATCAGCTTTTGTGGGCTTGCATGCAATGAAGTGGGTTGCAGACCATGAAAGTTTATGCCCAAAGAAATATGTTAGTCTTTAAGGTGCCACAGGACTTTTGTTGTGTTTTTCATGTTCAAATATATGTCTGATAGTTCTGTTCTTTACATAGTTTCAAGTCTGGTACTGAAGTTAGGCTTCTTAGTGCCAGGAACATCTTTGGAGCCTTTTTAAAAATTGGCCTTATATTAGGTATCTTCCAATCATCAGGTACAGAGGCTGATTTAAGCAATAGGTTACACACCACAGTTAGTAGCTCTGTAGTTTCATATCTGAGTTTCTTCATGACTGTGGGGTGAATAACATTTAGTCCTGATGACATATTAACCTCCTCACAATTTAGTTTAAGCAACAATTTTCACAAAAACCCTGTCAATAAACATTTGTCAAGGATACCAAATTGACAGAAGTTGCAAATACTAGAAGATAGAATAACAAAAAGACTGTGGGAGGGAGTACTTAGAGAGGGAAATGGAGTGAATGAAATGTCATGGAAAGGGGTCCACAGTAATTTCCTAAAACAAACAGAAAAAGGTACCATATACATACATGCTTGCTGCAGCCACATTAAGGAAATTACCTATCGTTGATGGTAGGTGTCATTGAGATGTACATATGGACCAGTTTGAACACTGATTAACTACAAGTGTAGACCAGGACTAATGGAGTTCTAAATCATTTCACAGGTGATAGTTAAATCATGCTCAGATCACAAAGGTCAGTAAAGGATAGTTTTCCCAATGTGAACAAGGATAACACTGTCTTTCCAAAGATGTCCACCCTTTTCTCCTGTGTCAGCTCCAAAACTAGGTAGTTTTGGCAGCTGCATGACTTGGAGTCCAAGCTTTGGAGTGCAATTTTTGTTCCATAGGGGTATCCTGATTAGCTTTCTAACGAAGAAAAAAATATAGTTACATTAACAGGCCCCAAACATTAAAAGGGTTATACCTCCATTATTAAATAGGCATAGACGAAAGGTCAGTGTTAAGAGTAGATTAGAGAAAATTGACCAAAAAACACTAAGTCCCTTTAAAGTCCAAGTACATCTAGAAGGGCTGAATTGAAGCACTTTGGAAATGCCAGTTCTCTGTCTAATATTTTGAAGATTCACAGATCCCTAAACATTTTTAAAACTTAGCCTTTTTTAAATCAGATAAACCATTAAGATAACACAAAGTTTTAGCAATTTAAAAGTAATTTAATCTGCAGGAAGCAAGTAACATTTTTATAAAGTAAATATAGACCTAGAAATATTTATTGGAGACATTTATAAAGGAAGGTTCTTTAAACAGGCTGTTTGCAAAGAAGCACAGTCTATATTCAAAGAAATGTGAGGACACAGGGACACAGTCTCCTAGCCCAACTCGCATTCACAAAATTTAACTCTATACATGGTTTCGTAAGGATGCTGAGGGTTGTCAAACAGAAGAGCAGCTTACCATCTCATCTGAATTTTAATGCAAATGACAGGACAACAATAATTTATAAATTATCAGACGACCAGTTTTCTTACATGATGAATCCATGAACTGCTCAGAAGGAAGAACTGAATCCTTCTAATTAGAATCTTATTTAAATTATGTGGCACTTTCAAATTGCACTTTTGTGCAGTGATTTTAGGATTGTCCTTTAGCAGTGGTGACCAACTGGAGCCCCTGGAGCCATTTGGGGATCTTGAGTGTGACTGTGTGAAGAAAATGTAAATTTGGTTATGAACCGAAAATGTGCTCCCTAAGCATTGCTGTGAAATGGAAATTAAGTGCTTGAGTCAGCCCTGATTATTGATGAGGTAGGTGTGTCACCTTCTCCACTGCCTTCCACTGCTTTTCCTGAGACCCCAGAAGCAGCTGTGGTACGAGTTCGGAGTAATCTGACTATCTGTTGTCCATTCTCTGATTCTTCATCAGGCTGTTGCTAGGAGATCAGCTCACTCTGCCTAAAATCTCCTTATCATTAACACATTGTTATGATTTGGTGCTCCTGACTCACAATTTTTGAAAGATCAGTGAAATACTTAGAGTCCAGACAACTCATGGGAAGAACAAGGGGTCTGAATCCCACAAAACAACTGAATGAGCTGGTACTAGACAATGTTATTGTGTATAAATGTGTCAGGTAAATGTCTTTTATGAAGGCACATGATGTTCTGAACCTGATGGTTATTAAAGATATGTATACAGGCTAGGGTTATGATTGTCTTTGTTATCAGGGTACTACTCCATCATCCTCTCACAGGAATGTGGGGAAATAATCAGGATGGGAGGGGCACCTCTCAGATTAGTGGTTTACATGAAGTGCTGAGCATTGTACAACCCACCAGAGACAATAGTGGACCACTGAATTAATCGAAACTGAAAAGCAAACCCCAGTCTAGGAACACCAAGGAAGGAAGGTGTTTCCTCTGCACTATGTATCCATAAATTATGACAGAAAGATAAAAAATCTGAAGAAGATCTTGTTAACACGGAAGGGGTTCAGAGTGAACCAGATCCAAAAATGGAGGGCCAGTGTCTAATCATGGTGCTGCCAATGAAACACTAGACCTCTTCCATGATAGAGTGCACACTGGGGAACTGTTCAGAGGCAACCAGTGACTTGATTAGAGAAGAGGAATTAGCCCACCTAGAAGTGTGAAGCCTGAGGTGACATCTTTAGGTATTTTTCCCTCTGTGTAATTTGTATGCGTTTGCTTTGTCCTGCCATTTCATTTTTTAATCTGTGATTCTTCTGTTAAACTTTTTGATTATTTGTATTCGACACAGCTATCTATTGTGCAAACTGGGTGAAGTGTGCAGTCCCAAGCAGACTAATAACTGGGGGAAGCTTTCTCTCCTTCAGAGACGATGAATCAGAAGGGAAAAGTCTGGTGATTAGGAACTCGGAGTAATAGATTTGGAGGACTGACAACCAGATGGTATATTGGGGTCACCCTGCAAGTAGTAACTAGACAGTTGGAAGCCAGGATGAGAGCTTTATGCCTGTAGGCTGGCAACTGGTGTCAAAACTCTGAGCCATAGCAATGTAGCATTAAGACACAGTTACATGGCAGGTGGTGACAAAACCCCATACTGGTCTGGGAAATCCCCAAAAGGTCACATTTCTGGTTGGCAACACCATTGGTTCTACCACCCTGGCAGCTGCTCTCACTAGCATCCAAGCAATGCTATATATCACCAGGGATAAACTGCTGATGCCTTCACTCTCCCCAACACACTCCTCTTCATTTCCTGCACCAGAGATCCTATGAAAGAAGGCATAGGAGCCAGTTATGCTGTCTCTACACTCTACCACAACTAAGGAATCATTAGCAGAGGATTTACAGGCAATTTTGACTCCTGTGCCACTAGGGCAGAGAATCTATCCCACAGTATCAACTATGATGCCTTAAATTTTTTGAAACAAGGCTGGACGCTGCTTAATTAGAGGGCAAGTAAGCTTTCTCAATCTCTTTCTCCACCACTTAAATCATAGTAAATAAAAAATAATGCAGTTGGAAGATTATATAGATAGAGATGTAGTCCCCTCCACCTGAAATGAATAAGCAAAATATCTTATAATAAAAAATAGGAAGCATAACATGAAACTAAACACTATATATAAAAAACAGAGTAAAAGCTATGCTAAGATTCAGTAACTGAACATAGAGGACTTAATTCTACTCTATTTTAAACTGGTGCAAGCCAGGAGTATTTCTACTGTGTCAAAAATCAGATCTACCCATAGAATACTGAAAACTTAATTGTCTTTGTTTTTAAATCACTGCTTGCCATGATGATTAATTCTTGTCCCAGTGCCTCCAAGTCCTCTACGTGTCTCTGTCTCAGGCATTATTGCTGCCAGTTAACAGTGTGCCACAATATAAACAGCAAAGCATGTGGAATATTAATAATAGGGCAGTAATTCTGAAAAATAAAACAAAAACCAAGGAAGTCTGTTTGACTGTATTTGATTACCATTAAAACCTCAAAATGCAAGTGCACTCAGTCTGCCCAGGATTCTTGCCGTTTCTCTCTTTAATGGTTCTTTGTGTTCTCATTTTTCAAGAAAAAACAATAACTCAGGGGGTAAGAGATTCATTGCTCTGCTACATCCACTATAATTTCAATCACTGCTTTAACACAAGGTGAAGAATACCCAAAATATAAAATACTTCCCCAGCTACAGAAGCCTTTTTTAAAAAAAATCTCACATCTGACATTAATTCTGGTAGCATTATATCAGCAAGCTTGTTTCCTGGTGTAGTATCAAAATGGGAGCTAAAGGCCACAACTTCAGAAAAATGAAGACCTACTGCAGAGGACAGACAAAAAAAGGAAGAAAACAGAAGCATCCATTCATGGTTTCAGTCCACAGAGTTAGAAGCAGCTATTGTGTGATACTGTAGTTGAAAGGCAGTAATTACTGTGCTGTACAGCAGTGGTTCCCAACCTTTTTGAGTATGAGGACCCCCTTTTAATGTCAAAAAATTTTGTGGCCCCCCAAATGATAATAGTTGTTATTGGGGACTGACTGTAGGCAGCACTGCTACAGAAGGGCAGTGGAGGACGTGGCCTCTGCCTGCTCCCAAGGAGTGGTCACATATTCAGAGTGTGGCTGCTCACAGCAGGCAGACACAATTCATTTAGAGCCTTCTCCAGCATGGATTGCTGGCCAGCAATGGCTAGAGTAGGATGTATTGAAGGACCCCTTGCAATAACTCCACGGACCCCCAGGGGTCCCTGGACCACAGATTGGGAACCACTGCTGTGCAGTACTATATCATACCCCAGTGAAGTAAAAAAAACATGTGGGCAACTCCACATTATAATTTACTCAAGAGTTCCCACATGGTTGCGAATAGAGAATGACTACACAACCAGCCAAATGACCCACAGTTGCTGCAGCAGCTACTTACACCTAGCAAAACTGCACTTGAACACCACCCAGCCCTCAGGCAGAGGCTGCATAGTGTAGTTACAGTACCAGCGCTACATAAACCAAAATTATCTACAGGGGTTAAAGTAGGCCAGAACGCACTGGAAAGGCATTCCAGTGCCCATTATTTTTAGGGGTCCAGCATCCCAGGGCCCTTAAAAATAGAAAATGGAGCCAGAACGCTGCATTCTAGGGCCCACCATTTAAAAATAGCAGACCTCAGAAAGCAACATTCTGTCTCCATTTTCTATTTTTCTGCCCCCCTCTCCCCCCAACACCAAGCTTCTAAAAATAGCTGGCCCCAGAACACTGTTCCTGTGCATTCCAGGAAGCAGAGAACTGCCCCAGCCCGGGCTGAGGCTCTGGCCTGAGCCTGCTGTGACTGAGCATGCTCAGAGCCTCTGAGCATGCTCAGTTAGAGCAAGCTCAGACCAGTGCCTCAGCCCAGACTGGGGCTGCTCTTTAGTGCATGGTGGCCAGGTAAGGAGGCCTGGGGGGTGGGTTCAGGGACAGGCGAGCCATCCCAGTAGGGTAAGGGCACGGTGGAGGGAAGTCAGCCTGAGGTGGTGGGGGAAGATGGTGTGGCACACCAGGGGGTGGGGGGACCAGCGATGAGATGGGGGCTAGGGGGCAGTAGCTGGGGTGGGGAGGAGGTGTGTGGTGAGCAGCAGTTGAAGTGTGTGAGGAGGGCCCGCACCAGCATGAAGGGGTCCCGCCAATTTAGGAGGGTACGGTGACCCACTGAGTTATACTGTAACCCCTGATTATCTACTACATAGCCACACATTTCTCTTATGAATGAGAGCACACTGGTATCACTGACTAAGGATGTCTATTGACATGCATCCCTATCGCCAGAGGTTTGTCTAAGAGAGCAGCACTCACTTCCTAGCACATTGTGGTCATTATCCCATCCATGCCAGATAATATGAAAGGACGGAACAAATTATCACACTAAAGTGCAGTCATTTTTATATCTCAGGGCTGTTTTCAGTTAGTTGTTAGCTTATTGATTTCACTAATCTATAAAGTCTTAAGATTAAATACAGTGGTTGGATATTTCAGGAGACCACCACCAACATTCATTGCTTTGCAATCTGAAGTGCTGAAGAATAATTACAACTAAATCTTTGAGGTAGAAAAAAGCAAGGAAGTCAAATCTCTGCAGGAATCAGAAGAGAACTTCCTCCTCTACCCACTCATTGATACAGAGTTTCATAAATATATGGAGTGTTCCACACTTCTCTCTGAAGGAAAGATATTAGCCTCTGTTGGAGGGAAGATACTCGCTTAGACAAATTATTGTTTGGATCCACTATGGCAAATTCTATGTTACCAGATACCCAAGTTGAGCTTTCCTTGTATTCAACTGTCACTTCATTTTTTGTTAGGAATGTTTTTAGTTGAAATATTATCTGCTTGCATTTCTTATTCCAAAAATGTATCAGCATCCATTATGGTGTTTTGCTGAAATGTCATTAGAAACTGTATAGACAGGAGACAATAGACACTTTCAGAAATGAAGGCTCATTTTATTATATGTGGTGCAGTTAGTGCTGCCTAGAGTTAAGATCAGTTGAACATATTCCATTATACGACCTTGTTTTCTAGCTTCTAATAACTTTGTGAAACTTCAGCCATCCAGGCTGAAATTTCCAATGCTGGGTATCACTCTCGCTGACTTTTATTTAAAAAAAAAAGTCAGCAAAAACTGTACAGTTATTTCATAAAATAAATTTAAGCAAAAAATGCTTTGTCCCTGATAAAAAAATTCTTACAAAACATTTTGATGAGAAATCACTTGTACAACTTTAATTCAGCCCGATTTGTGTGTATGCATCATGATACGGTCTTAATTATATGATTGATCACTGATCATTTTTTCCACAGGACTGCTTCATTCTGTGCATGGGACAAATAAGGGTTATACAGTGAAGGAGGATGTTGTCTGCAAGATCTGTGCCTCATTTACTGCAGAAATTGGAAGTGGTGCAGTGAATGAAGTAGTAGGTTACAGAATAAGAAAGGATGGTCTAATGGTCAAGACAGCTGAATGCTACCCTGGAGAATGGGATTCTAACCCTGCTTCTGCCACACAGTTCTTATGTGATACTAAACAAGTCTTTTAATCAAACTTTCCATGGTTGGTCACTAACTGTGTGTTCCTGATTTTCTGAACAAATAAACCTTAGATCCTAGAGTCTGATTTACAAAATGCTGAGCACTCACAGCTGCAACTGGAGTTATGTTTTAAATGTACATAGTGCTCTTTAATGCTAGGCTATAGCAGCCTCAAAAATTGATTCAAAATTAATGGGTGGTTTTTCGTTAGTCTGTGCCTCAGCTTCACACCTGTAAAATGGAGATAATCTTCTCTCATCTCAAAAGGGTATCCTGAAGATAAATTCATTGATGTCTGAAGAACTCAGATAGCAGATAGCAATGAGTCTGCAAACCTCCACCAGGATATGAATAATCTTCTCTTTAGAATGGGGTTTGAATTGTGTGCAGTAAATAAGATGTAGGGCCACATATGGAACAAGGAGAAAACAAAATATTGACTAGCTAGCTGCTCATTAGTTAAGCCCCATCCATCCTGTATACTAAAGAGGTAGGGGCCCTGTGGGAAGGAAAAGTATATGTAATGTCACTAAAGACTGTGTCATAAATGCATATGCATAAGGGAAGCTGAATTAAGGTTGCACAGGAAACCTTTAATCTGGCATCTCCTAATTTTTGACTACTTGACTTTGCAACTTTAATAATTTTCTTTCAATGTACTTTTGTATGGGACATAGATCTTAAAAAGAGCATGAATGTGGAACAAGAATAATGCAAATACTATCTTGGAGGAAAACTTTGGGTAACCTACACAATGCCTTCACTTGTCATCAGTATCCTAATGCACTTGGCAATCAGGCACAAGACCAAGACATTCCAAGACAACAGGCCAAGTCAGTGACACAGACAAAACTGCAATAAAAAAAAAAACTGCTTGCTTGTCTAGGCTACGTGGCTTCAATGGCTCTATTACACAGTGACTCAGGCCCCACATCATTAATCATGGGGGGTGGAAGGAGAATTATACTATCTTTACAAAGAATCTTTATTGCACTGGCAGTAGAGCAGTTGCTTGATACTATTCTGAATGCCCTATAAAATTACAAACACTGATAAAACAAAATGTTGATTTTGTCCAATCTGTGAACTCGTTGAGTGGAATTGTAAAATGCAAAGGACAGTTTGTCTGAAAGCAGATGGATTAGCACAAACACAGTGGATTGTTTAATGGTTTTTATTCCCTTTGTTAACCAGGTCCTTTGACTTAAATCTTTTTTTTTTTTTAATCAGAAGTCATCCCTCCAATGTCCCAAAGCAACTATGTTCTCACAAATGGTAATCGGCTAGTCTTTCAGGCCAAAAATAGAGAACTTGAGGCATTGCTTTCCTAGACTGCTAGCTAACCAGATATGCAGTGAGCATCACAGCTCCAACGTGATTATCCCATCCTGGATCTCCTTTTCGATTTTCTAGTTTTTCTGGCAGCCTAGAGGATCATTATTGTGGACTATAATCCCTAAAATGCATCAACAATCCAAGAATATATCAGCTGCTGATGCACCACAATTTCAGTCCAACTACAATGTATTAGCAAACATAGCAAAAACAGCCTTTGAAAGGATTAGGCCAGCAAATTTACAGTCATCATAAAACCAGCTGATTTGTTTCTTTTCAAATTAAAGCACAATTAAACATATTCAGAACTGTTTTACTTTGTAAGTTCTTTAAAGTATCAGAGAACTGCTTAAATATTTAGAGTTTGAAATCCCTCACACTTATACAAAAGAAATCTTGGACAGAGAAGAGGTAGTGGAAACAGAGCTCTTCGTCACACTTTGGATAACAAAAATTGCTTTCTTTTCTAAATCCATTCTTCTCTTTTCTTGTTAATGCCATTCATTATCTGGCTTTTTGCAAAGTGTTATTTATTTTGTCCATTGTTCCTTCAAAATTAACTTCAATACTGAAATTTTCAAACAGTCTCTGAAACAGCAAGCGTTGTTATCTATATCTAGGTTTTTGTGGAACACAAAAACATTTGTGCAAACTATCTTTATGTATGCAAGTCAAATAAAGGCAGAAAGACAATCAAAATTTCAGAGAAACACTATTGCTACCATAATTGTAGGGATCAAGTTATGTCCCCTTTAAAAACGTGACCCTAGATGTACCATAGGTATATCATAGCCAGAAAATTTCCTCACAAGTCTGTCACTATTCTAATTCCATTTCTATCCCTGCCATATTTGCTATTATCTTTGTAACATCTCAGGCCTGAACCTTTCCATGAAGGGACCAAACTGAGCAAAGGACCAGATGCAAAATTTCACAACCCAGCAAACGTTTGTTTCAGTATGTTGCATTAATAAAACTAATATAAATAGAGGAGAGTCCTACCGGATCTTCAGTTTTATGGTTATTCAGCAAGTCAGGCAGGAAATCATCATGCAGGCTCTCTCTTCGAATCAATGTAAATTCACGCAGAAAAACAGCTTCTTGGTTTGGGTCTCCACAAACCTAGAAATATAATCTGATATTAAGAAAAACAATGCACCAAACACTGCCATTCAAGAAAAAGAGGAGGTGAATTAGCATATTTCTTAACGGCTTTTTGTCTCAGAGTACTAAATTAATTCCACCTCTGAAATGGAAACCTGCATTTAAAAAGAACACTGTAATTAGTAGTTTGCTCAGATGTCCAGTGATACAAAAGCTTTACTTGTGGAACAAGTTGGAATTCTCTTTCTCAAAAGGTATAGCCTATAGACCACTAGTTTACAGCTAAAATCCTCCATGCTGAAGTGATATCTTCTTAAAAAACATCCTGCACTATACAGACAGAAATACCAGAAGCATTCTAATTCATTGCTCCCATTTTAAAGGTTACGGCAGGAAATTTGTGGGGTAGGAAGGGAAAATGCTTAGATACATTTAGAGATGGATGCCATGCAGGCTGAAATCATGTATGTACACAAACTAATGCACAGGCATCTTAAATGGCTAAGAAAAAATAAAATACTGCACAGGCCTGGTTGATCATTTTAACGTACTTCTAGCTATTTCTGAACTAGTTATTTTCAAACCTAGCAGCGTTTGTAAGCACATTGGGGCAGAGACTGTTCCTTTCATTACATGTTGGAACAGTGGCTTAGGTGATACTGTAATGCTACTAAAAATAATTGACCCTTTGTGTAATTATCCTAGCCCCCTGCCCCCCATCAAATCACATTGTTAAAAATGAGAACATTTTAAGCTCTGAAAACCAGTGTAATGTTTATTTCCCCACCCCCACCCCCACCCCCCCCATCCTCACCCCCTGCAAATTTCCCACAAGCAGAAAGTTGCCTTGGGACTGAAACAAACCATAAAAAATAAAGAATCCCACAGCAAAGTGAAATGTTTGAGGTAGCTATTAACTGAAAATTGAGAATTCACTGTCAACTGTAATTCTAGTCACTTTTCCAATTTAACTTCTCTTTCAACATGTTTTGAATCAGGCTCAACTTGTCGAAACAAAGCTAGTGAGTCTGTACTTATCTAAATAGGTCTAGGGCTGTATGTAAACATGCATGTTCTGTTTTTATATGTTAGTATTTGGGACTACAGCATTCCAGGGTCAAAATTTATGTTCAGACACCAAAGCAAGGAAACCCAAATCAACAGTGGAGTGGCAACCACTTTGGATTTATATAGAACACCAAGGGCTGCAGTAACTGATGGTGTCAAGGGTAATTCCATGTGAACTTGAGAAGAGTGCAACGTTTATGAATGAAGACATATTACTCACAAGTGCCTTTTTACTACACCCCTCTCTACCAGTTATTTTGTAAACCAGAAAAGCAATTTTCATTTTTTCTCCACTTCTGCTGATACTATTTCTTGTATCCCTCTGCCAGATACCATAATTACCATTCATATAGCTTTAAAAGGCTGAGTGAGAGAGGAGCATCTCGGAACACCGTGGATATGATGTGCAGCAAATCCAATGGGAGCAAAAAGAATGTATTTATCACCACTTGGCAGCTAGCTAGTTTTGAAATCTGGAGGAATGAGTCTTCCCTTCCAGCTGGGAAGTGAAAGCAGAAATGCTGCAAAGTTCGCATGACCATAATGGGGTAGATTGAAGGAAAAGTGCTAATGAGGAAAGAAGGGAGAAACTGGGAAATAACTTAATAAAAAAGAAACAAGGAGTCCTGTGGCACTTAAAGACTAAAAAATTTATTTATTGAATAAGCTTTTGTGGGTGAAAATCCTACTTTGGCATCCACTTTCCTGGATTCTCTCTAGTAACTCCCCAATCTAATTTGGAAAAGGAGTTTCTGTTCACATGGATCACTACAGGAGAATTTTTCAAAGGGACAGCCTGTAACTCACATTTAAACGCTCTCTGATTTTCAGTGGGAACTAGGCACCTCACAACTTTCAGTCTCTGAAAAATCTCCATTTAATTTTGATATTGTTGATTCCCAGTTTGATAAATTAGTTTTAGAAATCAGAGAAATTGCTTTTTCATCAAAATCTGACCTAAAACAACATTTTTAGATTCTGCAACATGGGCTTCTGGGATCTGAACAAGCAAGTACAACTTTGAAGAGAAGAGGGAAACAAAAGCAACAAAAAGCCCAATCTAATTCTCTCCCCCTGCTCCTCCAGCTGTAGTAAAGAATGTGAAAAATAGAATTTGGGGGTCTGTGTATCAACAGTTTAGTTTTCTGTCTCGCACCTTTCCAAACCATTGTATTATGATGTTATATCGCTGAACCATCAACATGTCTTTTTGGAAACTAGCTACTGTGTGTAGTGGTTTTGTAAGTTTAGTTCTGTGAAAATAAAGGACACTTATTTAGCTTCTCTGAAAATGCTTGCACAGTGCTACAAAATACAGATCCAAATAGCAATATATTTCCCCAAGGAATGTTTTAATCAGCTGGGAAGTGTTCCCACCAGAAAAAAAAAAATAGCTGGGCTTGAAATATATTTAATCTTTCTCCCCCTTTCTCCTTTCCAAAGAGACTGAATTCATGATTTACTTAATGGTAATGTCCTGACTTCTTTTAAAAGTTCTGTGAAGGAGAAGTAGCTTTGTGCTAATTATTTTCAGTTCTTAAGCAGCCACAATAGAAGAGTCTGGTTAATATATTCATTGGATGAATTATTTAAGCTCCATTTCAGTCTCTCATTATAAGTGAACAAAAGAAAGAAAGAGTGATTTGCACTCAAGAATTACAGCATGAAGTGTCCCTCAAACAAAACCACCAGCATCTAACATCTTAGAGAGACATTAGCCATGATGGGGATAAATTTGTAAAGCACACACACGCCTACACTTGACCTGCAGTATTCAGACAAGGGAGAAAGCCAATATGCCTCCATCAAATGGAGTGGCAAAAATGCAGAATGTACAAAAACACTAGTCCTACTGCTGCCAGGCAACCTTGGCTGAAAAAAAATATGAGCAGCAGACTGTGGGAAAGAAAGATGAACTCACATAAAACCAAACAAATCAAAACTACACAACCGCTTTTAAATCCTGTTGATTAAAGCCTTCTTCCTAGCAGTTAACAAATCACCAAAGAACACGCAGGTGCAAAAAGGTCCTGCACTAGTCCACTGAGATTCTCCAGAAAAATATCACCTACTTTTTAATTTACAGGTGCTCCATAGATAATATCTGGATTTTTTTTGAACATTTGGATTAAGACCCAGTTTAATAAAACAGGATGAAAACTAAACTAAACAAAAACAATAACCTACTCCACTTTGACAGTGGGATCCATATAAGGCTGGGATTCCATCCATGTGTTCCTTTGCAAAACATGCCAAAAAGTTATTGTTACTCAAAGAACTTTAGAGGGAGATTGAATTGCTTTGGGAACACTCTATAAAAACCCCTAAAACATACATCCCAGAGAATTCCTGCCATCCCTCAGCTCAACTTTTCTTAGACAAGTGTAAAACCTCGTCCTGATATTTTTGGTCAGTTTTTCACAGCAGAAGCACTTTTTAAAATATGTGCAAATGGTACACGTAACATGAGGACCTAGATCAAAGCATGGTTTAGTAAAGCACTACGCGTGCTTTACACAGCTTTACCAATGTACTTTGTTCCTGACTTGCAACAAACCTCAATCTCAAAATTATTCCAGGACAGATGAAGATTATTTGGCAGTTTAAAATTGTGGATAAATGCCTACTTGGGGTTAGACTGACTCAAGTCATTTTCTGTTGTGACCTAATCAAGATTACTTAATTTTCAGATAGCACTAAAATTTGGTCAATTAGAAGCATAAAGTACAATTGCATTGCTGAACACATTGTAAGAGTGCACTAAGGTTACTATATATTTAACTCCATTTGTCTGTGCACTTGGTGGGTTTTTTTTTTTTTTTTTTTTTTTTTTTTTTTGAGTACTAGAAAATTCTTGTTTAAGGATCTGACACAAATCATAGAACCTTCAGTCTCACACGAATCATTAAAAAACTAAATAACTTGATTTAGATGCAACAAAGACATTTATTAAAGGCTTTGTTTTACTGTCTTTTCCTACCACCCAAGTTTCATGTGACAAATGGAAAGTCTGATCCTCCTCCAGTGACTTAGAGAAATTTATCCTCATGGCTTCATTTCTCAGCCTGAAAAAAGTAGAGACCATCACACTATTTTGATTTCAATTGAGATATAAAATCCTTTAGGCTTCTTTCTTTTTGAACTTAGTTGAGATCCTGGAAAATGAAGTAATAGGCTATTCTCCAGAAGATATGATCTGTTCTCCTAGAAATTCCTAGTACTACAGTCTGCACTCAAAAATGAAACTTCAAAATGTCTAGTTACAGCTCTGCTTTGGGCTTATACTTTGGTAGTCAAGCTTTATATTCCTTTGAGCCATAGAAACCAAGTGTATTCCTAGCCAAGCAAGTCAAGAAGGAAGATACATACTATTCAGAAAGTCACTTGCCAATACCCTTCATCTAGTTGATTGCAATGGCTATGTCTACACATGCATTGTTATTTCAAAATAAGGATTTCGAAATAAAATCCTTATTTCAAAATAAGTTAATTTGAATTAACAAAATGTTAATTCAAATTAAGGGAAAGCCTGCAATCCAAATGGCTGTTATTTCAGAAGGGGTATTTCGAAATAAAGCTGTTTGGACCTGTTGTTTCGAAAGAGCTCTTTCGAAACAACAGGTCTACACAGTGTTGTTTAGAAAGAACAGCTTTATTTCGAAAT
This sequence comes from Podocnemis expansa, assembly GCA_007922195.1. Classification (NCBI taxonomy): domain Eukaryota; kingdom Metazoa; phylum Chordata; order Testudines; family Podocnemididae; genus Podocnemis; species Podocnemis expansa. The sequence goes on from ML681982.1 coordinate 1,830,685, forward strand.
ATCCCTTCTGAAATAACAGCCATTTCGGGGGGGGGGGCAGGTTTTACTTTTTTGAAATGACAATTCTTATTTCAAAAGGATGAGGTCCGTCCTTTTGAAATAAGAAAACGTCATGTAGACCTAATTTCTTTTATTTCGAAATAACGAGTGTTATTTTGAAATAAAAGTGCTATGTAGACGTGCCAGTTTTTCTTTGCTTCCTGCTTTACTGAGAATGAAGTTTCTTTTAAAATATTTTCAAAAAACAGTTCCCTTGAGAACAAGTGATAGACACTCTACCTTAGACCTGTCTCCTGCTTCACTCCACCTTCTGACTGCAGAGTCCAGCTTCTTTTCTATGGTCAGAAAAAAAAATACTGAATTCCATCTGCTCTAGGGGCCAATCTTTCTACTGACTTGACTTTAATGAGCTTTGGATCAGTCCATGAAGTGCACTATCCCAGAAAAAGGTCAATTATTGGCTGTGCAAGTTCCAGATTATCTTTCTGTTCTTCACCATATTAGACAGGACTAAAGGACAGCACTCAAAATAATGGCATCTTCAGTTTGGTGACTCCTAGGCAAGTTATAGCTTGTCTTTGCAGTCTTGTTCAACGTATTGGTCATCACACCAGTTAACTGATTGATTAGGGATTAGAATCCCAGCAACAGTCTACTTATTACAAAAGGAAACATCTTTTGTTTTCATTGTTTCTAGTGAGCGAATCTTATATGTAGTTATGTTGCAGCCATGGTGGTCCCAGGATGTTTTCATCCTTCTGATAGATGACATACTCCCTCATATTTCCACTACCCATCCATTAAAATATCTCTGGAACACTCCCACACCAGCATCAGTGTCCTGCGCACCACAATCAGCTTCAGTAGTGGAACTCTGAAGACAGCAATATACAAGAAACCTATGTATCATGGCATGTTCTTTCCTAGATCCAGTAACTACCCCCAAACACAAGTCATCCATTATCTACAGTCAGCCACTCAGATACCAAAATATATACTCTAAAGAAAAGGTCCAGGATAGACCTTAATACAGTCAATATGGCCTTCACCAAACAAGACCACCCAGGTCCAGAGCCACAGACTATCATGGAAAAGGCCACCCAAAAATCTCAAGAGAATTGTTTCAGTACAGAAATAAAACCACCTGTGATTGCACACCCCTTATTGTCTGTCACCTGTCACCCCACCCTGGAACCAATACAGGACATCATCAAACAACTGAAACCCATTCTCGATGGGTACCCCCTTTGAAATAAGCTTTTCCTGAACCCCCTCTTCTGGCCTTTAAACAGCCCTTCAGCCTCTCCATGCTCATCAGGAGACGCAAGCTCCCTATAGACCAGGGCACATCTATTCACAGCAGCACCAGACCCTGCCAGAACTACTGATGCAAAACCTGTAGACATATCTTCACTGCTACAGTGATCAACACCCACAACACATTCTTCAAGATCCACACATCATGTGTCTTCTCTCTGTCTCTCTCTCTGAACATATGCTCTACCTTATACAGTGCAGTAAACACCCCAATATCAACAACATGGGCAAACCAGACATTCACTATGCTCTTGAATGAACTCATAGAAAAATAATTAAGACAAAAGCACCCTATCACCTTTCACAAAGTGATCATTCTATATCTGGCCTATTGGTCATCATCCTCAAAGGAAACCTACATGACACTTTCAAAAGACAAGTCTGGGACCTTAAATTCATAACTCACTAGGCGCTAAGAATCACCTTAATAAATGCACTGGCTGTATAACCTATTACAGCAATTTGTAACCCACTAATCCCCTTTTTTGTCCAACGACCTCAGTATCTTTAACAAGCAACTTCAATGTGAATGTGCACTTATAATATGTGCTAACTACTTATGCTAAACTATCCATTTGATTTTGTATTTAGCCATGACACTCTGCATCTCTTTCCCAGCCATGAGGAAGAGCTTTGTGTAGCTTGACTCTCTCAGCAACATAAGTTGGCCCAATAAAAGGTATTATCTCATCTACCTTGTCCCCAATTTTACATAGCATTTACAACAGCTTAGACAACTGACATGACCAATAACGGAGGCCAGAGTATAGTAGTAATCCTACCCATATTAGCTGCAACTTAATTATGCTTTCATTATCTCATTCATTTATTATCAGGTTTTGAAGATTCTATTCAGTCAAGGGAAGTAATTGGTTTTTTGGGTAAGCAAGTAAACGACTGTTAAATTTCCATCATCGTGGTAAAGGGTTGTCATATGTATTTTGTGCCAAGCCTGGTAAATTTCCATGAGAACTTGTATAAGGCTTTCACATATAAATATCAGGGTTTTTTAAAAGATGCAACATGAAATATTCTAGGGTAATTAACTTCATACCATGAGGTAAATATGGTTAATTTAAAATCAAGACCCATTACCTATATTTTAAAGGGATTATTTTTCCCATATTTGATTTCTTTTAATGTCCTATATTCTATTTCAAGGACACATTTCATGGGACTTTTAATGTTTCCTGCCAACAGTGGCTTTAATAATGGTGGAGTTCTCTTTTTTATTCTATACAGTATGTGGATTTTTTTTTATTTTATGTATTTTTAATGAGGTTGGACATCTCTCTTTTTATCTCCCCATTTTTGGTATCCTGAAACTCTGTTGCGTGTGTTATTAATGAAGTGAGCTTGGTCACACTCTTGCAATCAGAATCTTAAACTGCTCTCAGATCTCTATGCTAAATATAAACTGAACCATTTCTGTAGTTAATGTAAGTGACGCTGGGATATTTGACATACATTAGCAAATTATGTGCCAGATCTTCAGCTGGTGTAAAGCAGCTTAAGTTTTATTTAAGCCAGTGATTTATACCAACTGAGGATCTAAATCAGATGTGTCAAACATTTGGCCCATGAACTTCTTCCATCTGTCCCATGACTGAACTCCACTGGACCACACTCTCTCCCTAACAGAGAAAGAAAGAGTGGTCTCATACACCCAGAGCTCCACAATACCTCAAGAGTGTCAGGTCTCGCAACATCACAAAGTTCTGGGCACGTGAGACTCCGCTTTGCAAGAGTGCACTCTCTTCTTAACAGAGAGAGTGAGAGAGACAGCAGTTTCATGGAGAGAAGTTTTGTATACACAGCACTCTGTGATGCGGCGAAAGCATGATAATATTTTGACTTCTGGTATGTATGGCCCACTTGAAGTACATTTCAGTCAAACCTGGCCCACCATAGCAAATGAATTTACACCCCTGATCGAAATCAATACCTGCTTCAACTGAAATATTACCTCCTTCCCCTGTAAAAGAAAAAAATTGGTAGCACCATTGTTGAGAATGTTGATAAAACTGACCAGATCTTGAAACACAGATGAAATTTCTTGCCATAATCTATTCATGTAACATCAGGACAACAATTTTTAGAATGCCAGTAAAGCTGCTGATGTAACACCGTTATAGGAAGCTTGCTTTCAACATGTATCTCTCAATCTCAGCAGACTGCACATCAAAGCATTTTCAGTAATTCAAGTTTCCAAGTCTAGAAAGTGCCATTACAACCAACTAATTTGCACTTCTGTGTAACACAAACTAGAGAATGTCACCCAGTAATTCCTGCATTGGTCAGCCAATGCACTTCCCATTGTTCACCATTTGAAGAAGAGCGCATCTTTTAGAAAGGTATCCAAAATTGCCTGAAAGACTAGTAGAGCACTCAAAGTGTCTCTCATACGGGTTTAGTGAGCATATCTTTTGTACTCAATACTATATTTATAAATGAAGATACAACCATTTTATATAGCTGCTCTCTCCTGAAATGGTTTCCCTTCACTCTACTTGAATCAGAGCTATTTTCCCTCTAAAGCAGAGAGCAAAAGGAACAAACTAAGAAAAAAGTACTGTCCAGTTTTTAGTCTAAATTACTAGGATAGTACCCCCTTTCTTTCAGATTGGGGCAGAGAAGTGAGCAGAATTCCACAACCTGGAGATTTTGGAAAGATACCAAGACCATTAAAAAAAACCTGAAAAACCTCTTAGGAAGCTAGGAATATGTGCAATATGGGCTACATTGTGTCCGAGCCTAGCTTTAGGGAAGCATGAATTGATTCTCTCTCAAGACTTAGACTGAAGTTATTGGAACTATAAATTACCTCTGTAGACCAGATAAATTTATTGTATCTATCCAAAGCCTGGCATACATAAAGTAAAATATCTTGATCTAGAATGCTAATAGCTAATTTTTAGTTTGGGATCTTTTCCATCTATTATGCTTCTAGGGCAGTGTGCAGAATTCCTTGCTGCTTTCTTTTTTTCCCCCCTTCCTTTCTTCTTCATCTTCTTCTTCAAACAAAGAATACAAATGAGCTACTAGAAAAATTATATGGACAGAAACTGCTCATTTGATTGAAATCTCTTGACAGTTCAAATAGGATTCTTAATTTTTGGTGGTCTAAGAGAACATATATAGTGAATATACTTTTCCTGAGTGGCTTCATGGTCCATTAGCTGGCAAGGCATTCCATGGGAACAAATTGTGCAAATTAAATATGAAAACAGATATACATTTTGACAGGTATTAAAATGCCTTCTTTCATCAGCACTATCTTAGGGTTCTCCTTCCAACTCTAATCCCAAAGCAAAAGGTGATCTGCTTATTAGGTAGCTAGGAAAGTCCCATTTTCCTAGGGTGCTTCATGGTGTCACTTACCCACTTTCAATTGATTTTGAAGTTCAGATTTTGCCTGCAAACCAAAACCAGATGGGCTACTCACTGCACAGTGGGATCTGGAAAGTTTCTACCATCATTGGGCTCACTTTGATGAACACAAAGGTGCATGGGGGATACTCAGAGAGAGCTAGGATGAGTCTACAGAGGAAGAGAGGAGTCATATTGGGTGAGAGATTCTGGAATGCATGGAGGCGTGCGACTGGCAACAGTTCTACTCATTGCTGCCCAGGCATAAGTGCCCCTAACCTAAATACTTTCAAGAGGCCTGATCCAAAGGCCAGGAAAGCCACTTCCATTCTGGACTCAAAGCCTTTCCATTGTCTTTAGCTGACTTGATCAGAGCATATGCTTATACTGTGGATGTGTATACATCTCTGTGCCTTGCAGTGACTGATCCAGATAAGAGGTTTATAAGCCTGCACCTGTTTCTACCTAATTTACTTAGTTGTTTCACTCAGTAGGCAAAGGCTCATGCTTTTAGCACTGGTTGTCTGGAAAGCCAAACCTTTCTGTCAACTCAAGACTGGCTTGTTAGAAAAGAGGCACCTAATGTAGGTCTTGAACACACAACTCTGGAATTAGAAATCTCATTCTGTTCTGACTCAGGTCATCAGTTACACTTACATGTGTAAAATCAGTGACCACATACTCTTTAACTAGGCCTACAGCTTTGAGACACCTATAGCTTCCCCACTTTACACATTTCCCATACAAACCTCCGTCCCAGAGCCTGAGTCTCAACACTGCAATTTTATAGACCCACAGCCCAAACGAGCTGACATGAGCCAGCCATGTGTGTTTTATTGCAGCATAAATACACCCCTACATAGATTAACAAAATATCCTGGAACTCATAGTTAAGGATAACAGACATCATGATTTAGTCAGTCTATCCACTAACGACTTAACAGGAAATGGGGAACAAAGATTATCCACATCTGCCTTCTGTAGGGCTCTTACACCTTCCAGTGAAACATCTGGAACTAGCCACTGCCAGAAACAGAATGTAGGACTAGATGGACCTATGGTTTGATCCAGTCTGGCAGTTCCTGTGTACCACAAGGAAGGCTGTGGGAATGATCTGAAATTTCTATTGAAAAGCACTGGCTTTGTAATCTTCTCTCTCAGATTAAGTTAATGGTGATAACAAATGACATAACAGTTTTATATAAAATAGGGAAAATGCTACATTTTTAAGAATATTATAAAGGAAAGAGCACAGACACTAGTGTTTTGTACTAAAAAAACAAAACAAAAAACACCACACCACTCAATATGGAGCAGATCAAATTGATATTTTTTACATCCCCAGATCTTCTGGTTCTATTAAAAAAGTGGCAGGGCAGGAGAGAGAGAACCCAAGAAGACTGTCCTTTGTTCAGAAACACCTTTTTACATGGATCTGTTTTTCTTTCATTTCTGTTGAAGGGAAAAAAAATACCTTGAACACACTACAAATTACCCAACTCAGAGAAAGTCTGAAATCACCAATCTTTATGCAGTAGCTGCAAACCTATGAAGTTATAAAACTAACAGCTCCAGAGTTTTAACTGAGCATTCTTTACAGAGACTTTTCTTTTATTAGCTTTTTGTTTTGTTTTTTCAGACTGAATTTTGGGTTCTCTGAAGCAACTGTGGAAACCCCCATGGATAAATTCAATTGCAGAGTAGTAAAATGTTTGCTAAAAATTCCACCACCAGTTTTATTGCCATAGACCATTCTGACAGTCTCTAGCCCATGCTAAGAGATTTACAATCAAACCATTGGGACTTTGGCCCAAACTGAATTCTTCACAGTTACATGCATTTATATGTATGACATTAACACTTCTAAAGAATATCCTTCTGTATCACCACACAATTTAAGACAAATTAAAAATATGAGGGAGGTAGAAATATGGAAAACAATTTTACAATTGTTTACAATCCATTATTTTATAAAGTGAATTCAGTGGTACTGAACGGCCAATATTCCTGGCCGGCAAGGTAGTCATTCATCAGTTACAACACAGAAGCCCCTTACTATTCACCAGTTTGCTTCAAATAATCCGGAAGAACCTGTTACAGGAGTAAGAGGAGCTCATTCTTCACCATACCTTGTCAGCCCTCTGCCTATCTACTAAGACCAAAGATAATGGTCATTGTTGTTTCATGAGATGGACACCTGCTAACACCACTCATTGCCCAGTGGCAACAGGGGGTCTGAATACAGCAGATGGTAATACACATCACATCTCATTGCTGCCGGAAGCCCAGAATTAGAACTTTAAAAAAAGGGGAGAAGATGACACTGGCCCAATCCGTATTTCCATCTATTTTGTCAGGTGTGCTCCTTTGAAGGGTTGCAAAGGAGAGCAAGAGATGGTTCACAGCAAAGAAAACAGCAGAAGCAGACAAACAAGGAGCAAGACAGGCACTGTATGTCACTAGCATACATGCTTGTTGGCATATTAGGTCATAACAAAATGTCATATTGTGACCACAGAAAAGAGCAATACCTATGAAAGCCTCATGTGTCTACTCCTGGAGGACATCTAGATGTTTGTACTACAGTTCACTACTTTTCTTTGGACAATAAACAATAGGGTAGGCTATCAGACACTAGCCTGACCTGGATAGCTTACAGAGTAGAAAAACTCCTCAAGTGTGTTCAGCCCTGCCTATAGACTCAATGACTCTCCTCAGATCTCAAGCATGGAAGATGCAGAACACCCCCTGGCCCACCTCCCAAGAGGAGCTCATGTAACACAAAGTCCTTTGGGTGGCTCTCCGTAAGCTGCAAATCTAGAGCCAAGACTAACATAGGCATTCCGCTAATCTATAGCGCCAAGACACCAGCTGTTTCAGAAACTGACAAATTCTGTCTGATATGGCAATAACATTCACAAGACTTCAACATCCATGCAGATAATGCCTTGAACGCAATAGCAAAAAACTGCCTTTCCAAATTCCAGACAAAAGGCAGCTAGCTGTGACCCACCTTTCAATGTTCATGGAAAATCACATTTCAAATTTTACTTAGAGAAAACTATATAGTGAATGAAAAGACCAAGCAGCATAATTGATGATGCACACAAACACTCCCTAACTACTGCTACTAATACAACTCTCACTCATCTCCATAGTTCTCAAATGACCTAAAACAGAAAAGGCAAGAAAGATGAACCATCAAAAACTGATGGTGGAAAATACCACATGACACACTGGACTTTGGCACAAGGGATGCTATCAAACAATATTATTCACTTCCTCAAACTCAAAAAGGGCAAACTTTTGCTATGAACTAGCAGTGTGTCTGGTGGCACTTTTAAAGACTAACAAATTTATTTATTGCATGAGCTTTCATGGGAGAAACTCCCACTTCAGATGCTTGAAGATGGGGAAAACACAACATCCTGCTGCTTTTCCCATTTCACATATATACTTTATTCCTACTTCCATGTTGCACACAAAACATTATTTACTTATTATCCCATACTTCTGATTTCCAGCTTCAAAAAACCTTAGTCACAATAGATTTTATAGCTTTCTCTTTTCTCAACACATTTAAAATATAACAATACTTGCTACCTTTCAGTACAAACAATTCTATTTCTCCCAAACTTTGAGTTTCATCTACTTAAAATGCAGCGTTAATTCTAAGAAATTTTTTTAATGAGTGCCTGCAGAAATTCCCATGTATGAAAATCATAGAAGTTGCAAATAAAGCACAAAGTAGGCAGATTAACGGCTTGTCTACACCACTCTGCAGTGTGGATCAAAGGAGTGTGAGTTACAGCTGCACTAAAGTTTTGTACTGTGACAGCTTTATGAAGACACTGCTGCTGTGAATGAAAACGTACCTAGTTCAGGTTAACATAGTTGGTTCAAATGGTACTGTCTGCTTATTCCAGTGGTTTTCAAACTTAGGGTTGGGACCCAGCACTAGGTCACATAGCCTCAGGTACTGGGTTGTGGCACACTCTGCTGCTGCTGCCAAAAGACTGGAATGTATTGTTCAAAGACGCTGGGTCGCAGGCATAAATAATTTTTTGTAACTGGGTGTCGAGGAGAAAAAGTTTGAAAACCATTGCCTTTTTTTTTTTTTATCATGGCATGCATGCTCTCTCTCTCTCTCTCTCTCACACACACACACACACACACACACACACACACACACACACAACGCAGTACGCTTGCTGGCTACAGTGGTCAATGTAATTTTCACCTCTACATCACTGGTTCAAATGCACTGTCAAGAGTGACATCAGCTGAGCAAATACTAAAAAAGAAAATGTATTCACAAGTATTCACTATAATAAAATCCATTCATTTGCTTTGTTGGTATTCACAAAGCACTTTTGCGCAAGTTCCACTAATATTTGCACAAGTGATTTTCTCTCTTTCTTTCAGCTACCAAGAATGTTTGCCTGAAGTCTCATAAACAGTTCTACATAAAGGTGCACACCAGAAGATTGAAATCATATTCCCCTATCCAGCTAAGAAGTTGTTATTTAGTCATTTCAACAATCTATTAAAAAAGCAGAAACATCAGGAACAACATATAGTGGAGGATGTTGTTGAAACAAATAGTTTTAAGAGAAGCACATAGCCTGGAACGTGTTGACGTAGGACGTTAACTTCATAGTTTAAAACAAACATTTGTTTACATTTAATTTGCAAGAGAGAGAGCTAATTTGCTTCATTACAGTTGAACAAACAACATGCAGTAAATAATGGTTTTAAAAATTGGCTGTTCAGTGCCAAACAAGCAATGACCTAGTGGTTTCAGCCCAGATCACAGGAGGTTGCGCGACCTATGACACAAAAACAACTACCATAGGTGGTTCACGTGTCATGCAGACTAAGGGCTGCATGAAAAAAAGAGACTGAACTAGTCTAGTGTATCAGAACATGGTGACATTGAGCACATATGTTACCCTGAATCAGTGATGAGATTAGTTGTGATCCTATCTAAAAGGGAAGGTGTCCGTCTATACTAATATGGTCACCACTAGTATAAAATTGTTATAAAGCTTGCATAAAATTATGCCTTATGAGACAAAGTTTAACCTGCTGAGTACTGTTATTTCATTTTAATGTGCATATCAACATTGTGTTTAAGAAAATTTGGTAAATGTTTGTACATACTGTGAGTCTGAGAAATGCTTAGCACTTCAGGGATAACAAAAGAGCTATAGACATGGGCCTAGCCATGTAATTCTGAAAGACAGCTCAAATGGTACTTATGGAGAAGGTGCCAGGAGAATTTGCAATTCCTATGAAGGATTTCTGGCAACACATGTACAGAAAAGCATAAGATTGCCTGACCCGTGACACAGCCAGGATTTTTCCAGCAAAAAAAGAGTCACCCTATAAAAAGGGGAGAAGAAAAGCCCATGGCTGTTTCTTTCCTCCTAAACCTCTGGACATGAATTTTAACTGGGGAAATTTCAAACAGAAAGGACTGAGGCCCCCAAAACTCTTTGGGCAACCCAGAGAGATGTATAGAAAACTAGCATATTTTTAACATTTCTATCATCATTTTGGACCACATACTTTCAACCAACTGCATTTTATTTTCTTTGAACTTTCAACAACACTTATTTCTGTAAGAACAACAAGAGTCCTGTGGTACCTTTTAGACTAACAGATTTCTTTGGGCATTTCTGTTTCTTGGTTAATAAATCTTATTAGTTTACTAAAGGATTGGATACAGCATTGCCATTGGTATCTGCCCCTGAGCATCCATTGACCTGAATAAGAGACTGGCCCCCTGGAAATGGAAAAACTTAATGGGTAGTGATTTCTGGTTTCACCACAGAAGTCCAGTTTGAGTCATAATATAGACTGGAATGTCTCAGGGGACTGTTTGTGGCTCCATGGAAAGCCAGAATAGCAATCAAGGACCACATTTCTTGCTGGTTTGGCAAAACTGTATTATAGAGTATACCACCAGTGTGGGAGTATCTGCCTGGTGTTTAGAGAGGCTGACCGGAAATTTGGCCCTCTCAGCTAAGACCCAGACCAGGTATGGTGATAGGATGTACTATTCAATACAAGTCAGGATAGCAAAATCTGGTTGTGTTTTTGAATACTCCCATAAATCATGTAAAATGATATTTATTCCTTATGATAATTAGTAGAAAGTGTTAAGAGTTATACAGATTTTTCACAAATAATGACAGATATGGGGCAGTCTCAGATCAATGGCATAATCTCCACTGATGCTAGTGAGACCAGAATCAGGTCCTATGATGACATGGAGGGTATGACTATACAGCCATCACTGGGTGGCAAGGATGATTTCACCTCATGTAAAGGTACCTGAACTAGCTCTGATCTATACAGCATGGCGTATCAGTAGCAGTGAAGCTATCCTAGAAATACTGGCTGTACAAGGTCATTTGGGACTCAGAGGTCCTTACTTGGGGCCTGCTGTGACCTTGCTATTGTACCAGAATGAGCTAAATTAAAGTTAATTCAGATATATCTACACATGGTACAATCAAACTACAGAGTGCTGGGTAGGCATCCTTGTAATGGTATGAACATAGGCTATTTAGACAAAAGAGCAGCCACAAGTTCATTAAAACTTCCTATCTGATGCATGGAAATATCTGCTCCATTAGGAAATTCAATCATATCTTGATCAATCAAGCTTTCTTCCTATATTCATCCTTACATTACAGTCTAATTATTTATTATTGTCTTTATTAATACCCCCATTCCTTTTTTCCCCCCATACACTAGTTGCTTTGGATTTCTCTCCATTTTAAAGCTGTCTATCATACCTACCAAAAATACATAGTCTCTTTCCACCAAGCTTCAGTCCCTTGTTTGGGGGTGCTATTAATATGAAGAGTCATTGCAGATTTCATCTTAATGCAAAAAGCAAAGAGGTATAAACATTCTCTTGCTCAGAACATAAAGGTGTTGTCTAGATAGGGAAACTGACTGGTTTGACCAAGTAATTATTCTGAATTAAGTCACTTTTTTATTCTGGAATACAGTGCTCCTAAAGAGGGCTCTTTGAGATTAGCTGTGGCCGAATAATTTATTCCACAATATCCATGCTTGTCAATTTTCCCATCTAAACAAGGCCATATAATGGCTAGTGAATTATCCCACACTTTATTTCAAGGCCTAGTTTTATTCTCAGATACAGAACATGAATTACCCCTAGCATGTGCTTTATTACATACCACTTTCTTCTTACTAGTCAACATCAAGAACAAGAATGAACTCAGAGTACCGTTTGGCAAACTTTAGACATGGATTATTTAAGGATGGCTTAAAAAAGAATCCTGGCAAGCTTCAGGCATATTATATAGCAGAAGAAAATTAATGGTACCTCGTTGTAATGCCTAAAAATGTGCTCCTCTGAAGTTTTTATATAAACTGTAGAAAGAATTTACAGACTACCATGAACCGGAGAGATCAGCACTTAACTCATCTCAAATAATCATAAACCCACTTCACAGTATATACTTTCTCAATTATTACACATCCTCAGCCATCTGCAAGAGGTCTTCCTGTATTTAGCAGAAGTATAGAGGTTCTTTTCCTACAATTTTAATTTTGCAAAATGGGAAATGTGATCACTAAGTATATTCATATTGTAAAAATAATGAAAGAAACAGGTGTGCTCTAATAATAACTTGGTTCCCTGTTGCACTGTTCTACTAAACAGATTTCACTGTTTTCCCTCACGCCTGACAGTGACTTGATTTCAGAATTATTCAGATATTTATTTCTAAGGCAGGACAGAAAGTAACATGCATGTTAAGATTTTGTTTTCAAGACAAATGAACATCTGAGTTTCACGCTAACTCTTACTGTTTAAATTACTATAGCAAACACATGTCCCTAACAGGATTGGGGTTTTATTGCACTAGGTCAGGGGCTGGCAACCCAAAAGATAGAGCTATATTTGAAAAATTCCTTTAATAACCAAGTGTTTTGACAGTCACAATGTGTGTAGCCTTCTGGTTGTAGGGGGTGAGGGGGGAGAAAGGAACTGGGAGCTGGGCCAGAGCGCCTGCCACATGATGCCTTGGTGGTGGGAGAAACTGAGAACGCAGGGTCCCCCCGGTGGCAGGGGAGGCCCAGAGCCTGAAGTCGCAAGGGGGCAGCCAAGGAGCTGCATGTGGCAGCAAAGCCGCAGGTTGCAGATCCCTGCATTAGGGTGCGGTATTAGAACAGAAGTAACAACTTACTAGATAACCACCAACTGATGGGAAAGGGGGGGAGGACCCTCCCATCTGTTCAATTCCCCCTCCCCCCCATTTCTGAAACCAAAACCACAAATTTAACTTTTTGAAATTCACATTTGGTTTCATGTTTTTCCCATTAGTTGTCATTTTTGTCTGGGATTGGAAGTGCTAAAATGCCTTAAGGCAGTTGGGCTGTTCTTGCAGTATTTCCAGGACAAGAAGCAGAAAGTACTGGAATTCTCATGAGATTTCTGGTCAGATTTTGCAGATTCATATAGCACAGATAAAAGTCTGCGGGACTAAGCATGAAAACTTTTGGGTGCTCATCCAATCCAAGCTGACATCAAAACCTCCTGAGGTTTGCCCCTTCCTTCTGTTTAATATAAACCACCACCCAACCCCACAATGTGCCGAGCATCTTCAAAACCTATTCAAAACCTCACTGGATTAACCCAAACACATTGTCAAACATGATGCACTTGAGCTATCTTTGAATAATGCTGAGCAAACAAACATTGAAATATTTAATAATTTTTATTTTGAATTATGACTTCAAGGTTTATTTAAGGTGACGTTTGGATTTCTTTTAAAAAGAAAAATCTGTTAACTGAAGTATTTCCTTTCTCCTTTACTTTTTTGTCTTACAAAGATCACTTTAAAAAGAAATTTAAAGTCAGCAAAGAAATTCCTACTGAAGAAAGATTTTAAGAAATGCTCAAGTGCCTTAAGGAGCTTAAGTTCTATTTTCTATGATGAGGGTGTTTCCACAGTGCAAGCTCTTCAGCAGAATAATTAAAGCAATGCAGTTATGCTGCTGTAGCAGTTACAGCAAGGGAAGGACGGGTTCTTCTTTGAACGCTGCTCACATCATTCAGTTACAGGTGTCTACGTGCTGCAGCACATGATAGTTCGGAGAATCTTTAGCCTTAGCCTGTCAGTTCAGGGCACACAGCCAACGCCCCCTCTGAGCCGCAACCGCGGCTATATAGGTGACCGTGACCCTGCCCCTCCCAGTTCCCTTTCCTGTCCTCACGACAGTTTCAGATTAGCCCAAACTTGTGGAAGCAAGTGCCTGTCTTTCCTTTGTGTAAAAATTAAAATACCGGGCTTTAAACCACGTCCAGTGTGCTCCAAGGCTTTCCCGCTCGACGATCCTCACGAGAAATGCCTCGCGTGCCTGGGTGAGTCTCACGTCGCAGTGAACTGCTCCGTTTGCCAGTCCTTTAACCACAGGACTCACAAGGACAGAGAGCGGCACATACACTCTCTTGCCGTGGACTGCACACCCTCCTCTGATGCCACCCGAGCCACTAGTGCTCCGCTGGCACCCCAAGCAACTCTTGCACCGGAGTCTCAGCACTGACCCACAGCACAGAGTTCAAAGCCCTGGTCGGCTTCCTCTTCGGTACCGCCGCGGAACCGTTTGCCTCAGTCGCCAAGTTCCCTCTCTGGTGAACCAGCATCAGGGCTATCTTTGGTACCGTCAACACTGCGAGCCCCAGCAATGACTCGACCTCTGTGCCAAGACCCGGCTCCGGTACTGGCTAAGAAGGCCAGGTCGAACTCTACACTGGCTCTGGTACCTAGACAGCAGTAAATGCAAGGGTCAGCGCTGCCTTCAAGCCCCGTACCTTCGAGCCCTCCACCAGCACCACAAAATGGGGCCGATGACTGCTCCGAGGCTCTCTCCTCTCAGCACTCATCCCGCGAACCCTCAGTACCGTGCTCTCAAGGCTCCAGAAGACGGAGGTCCAGCTCATCCTCCTCATCGTCTCCTGCCTCTCCCCATTTCTTTGATTCTCCCAAAACTGCTTTGGGAGCTGGAGAACGGGTGGGTAAGCATCATCAGAAGCACTCCCTGATGCCTGTGCCACAGAGGTAGACGACCCCATCGGCCCCAGTATGGATCCGCGGCCTTGTTCCTCCAGTACTGCTAAGACCTCAGGCAGGGGCCATTCCTCCCCACATCATGTCACAACCAGAAATTCTTTTAATGGCTGGTCTCACAAGTGGCTAGACACGACAGCCAATGACAGCTCAACCTTGTGGCACCATTCGACACCGTCTCCACCTCGGACCCTGGGACTCCTCGGACATTTCCAATGACAAGCCCGATCCTGACTGTACACGGTGCAGTAGATCCCAAGCCCCTTTGTCCTCTTCTCCAGATGAGTACACTTTCCAAAGGCCTGTGGCCTATAAGGATGGTTCCCATGCCCAGCAGGCTTTACTCCACCGCATGGCAGCGCATCTAAATATAGAACTTGGGGTGGTCCAGGAGAAAACCAATCTCCTCTTTGATGTGGGGGAAAATGTCCCACTAGCCAAGGTATCTGTTCCTCTCCATGAAAGGGTATACAGAATTGCCAAGGTGCAATGGCAGAACCCATCTTCAATTCTGCCAGTGTTGAAAGCGGGGAATCACAAATATCATGTCCCCAGGACAAGTTTGCATTCCTCTTCCAGCACCCTACGCCAGGATCATTGGTAGTCGACACAGTAAGTCAGGAAACGAGACAGGGTCAGCCGAGCTCCACTTCTAAGAACAAGCAAGCTAGAAAGCTCGACTTGTTGGGCAGGAAGGTTTACACCACGGCAGCTCTACAGCTGCGTATCTCCAACCATCTGGCCCTTATGACAAGATATGTCTTCAACCTCTGGTGAGCTATGGAAGGGTTCCACGACCTTATCCTCTAAGATCACCTCAGAGATTATGAGGCAATGATTGAAGAAGGGGCATTGGTCTCTAAAGACGCCCTCACAGCTACTTGGGACGCTTCAGACGTGCCCTCGCGTACTATGGCCTCCGCCGTGGTGATGCGTCACTCCACCTGGCTTCTGGGCTCTGGCCTGTCTCCACAGATGCAGCTCATCATTCAAGACCTGCCATTTGAGGGCCCTGACCTCTTTGCTCAGTCCACAGATGCCAAGCTACGTGGTATGAAGGACTCAAGAGCTACCCTCAGATCGCTGGGAATGTACACCCTGCAATCTACCTGGCACTCCCTTAAACCCCATCAGTAGAGCCCTGCACGGATGCAAATAAGTGGATCCGTATCCGACCTGCATCTGCAAGAAATGGTCCGCGGATATCCGTGTTGTATCTGCGGATGCAGATATGATGCGGATATCCACATATTTGCGGGGCTCTAGCTCTGTGCAGATAAAAATATGTGGATCCATATCCGATCTGCATCCACAAGAAATGGTCTGCGGATATCCGTGTTGTATCTGCAGATGCGGATACAAGGCGGATATCTGCGGATTTGCAGGGCTCTACCCATCAGCTCTTGCAACAGCAGCTGCAGCAGTTAAAACAGCAACGAGATTACACCTAGTCTAAGTGCCTAAGTCACTTTGGAAAATGGTATCTAAGCTCCCAAATCATTTAGGCACTTTTCAAAATTTTACCCATTGTCTTTCAGTCATGGATCTGTCAAACAGACTCTTACTATAATTTTTAATTTTACCATTGATTTACTCACTGCCTCTGGTTTTCTAGTAGAGTGGGACATTAAGCCAATTAGATATACTTCTTTGTGGTCTACATTATCAGAACAGCCTGTCACCTCCAGATGGGATGAAAAAAAATCAAATGCAGTTTTAGTCAAGTAAAGATTTCATTTTACCTGTATAGGGTAACGTATGCAAAAAAGACAATCATTAACACCTGCCTACCAATTATATACTGGTCTAGCAGCATAATGCATCTCCAATTTACTTCAAATGCACTGAGTGTACTGATATTTTAAAAATTCTAAGACACCCTATGTATGATTAATAATAGGGTTGAGAATAGAAGATTACTGAGGTTAATCATAATTTGCCCTCACAATGACATTTTGGGGAAAAACCATTCAACGATTGTTGAAAAGAGTCAAGGCACATGTGTCTAGCAATGTTGAAATGATATTATTTTTGCAAAGAATTAACAGGTCACTTTTCTGGCCTGATTCACTACAGTGAGCCATTGCTCAGGAAACTCCCCTGGAGCCTTCATTCATTTTCTAATCTGAAAATAAAACCACATCTAAGAGAGTAGTTCAACAGTTCATATAATAGAGCCAGATCCCAAATCAATGAGAAGACAGAGGAAGCATTTGTTCACCACATTTTGAGAGCTGAAATATAAAACAAAAATGATAAAAAGCAGAGCCATATGGTCATCACTTAATGAGAACCAGAAAGATGTCACTGGAGGAGAATGGGAACTCATCTTTAACACTTTCCCCTAAGTGTTCTATATAAGAAAGGTTATCGTTTTATTGGATTTACTAGCTTAGTAGCACAGAAGAAATAAAAGCCCTTATTGTCAAAAGGACAATAAGGTTTCAGAGCGACAGGGAGACGCTTACTATATTTTATCCCCTCTTCTTCCCTGAACTTCTGCCTTGGAAATCTTGAACATTGGGTCTCCAAGGATGAAGAGCTGCCAACTGTGATACTCTCAAAGCAGACCTATGCTGCTAATTCATGAAGTGTCAATAAAAAAAGACAATTGTTCATTTTATCCCTCCAGCTGGCTGTCTGTAGTGATGGGTGGTGACTAATAGAATGATGTAATCCAAAGTGGCCGTCTGTAGGAGGTCACAGTTCATCTGCTTCCACTAAGGAATTGCAGATTCTACAGCTGCAGCTTTTACTTGGGAGTAGCTTGGCCACATGCATATAGGAGTCTTGTAGTGGTTGCTTCTCTCTTCCCCAAGTAAGACATAGGAAAGGAGGAAATTACAAGGAAACATAATTGGTCAACAATATGGCTGACATCCAGCACCAGGGAAACAAGGACCATTAAGGTTATCCCAATGTATTAAAAAGTAGGGAAGAAAACTTAAGGAATAAAGCGCTAAAATCCATCAAAAAAAATTTTTAAGTCCACAAAATTTAAATAGATACCAAAGCTGCTTTGGCATCCCTTTGCCCTTCGTAGGGTCTGCTGAAACATTCACTTTCACAAAGTGCAACTATTTATGCTGGACCTTTCCCTGTTCCACTAGGGGTAATGCATGACCTTGCTCACACTGTGAAATTGCTACTTTGTAGCTCTCTTTGGCTCCCTACACCCAACCTGCTGTGCTGCTTCTCTGATCAATTGCTGTTAATGGAGGTACTAGGACCTGGCCTCCTGCTGCCTCAACACCGCAGTAGGTCTTTCTGGAACACAGGCTCTCTTCCTCAACCATGCTCTCCACATTAAGATTTTTTCCACTGGCTTGCCCACAACAACGTTAACTTCATTCAGGTAAACCTAACAGAGGCACGCAGCACTGCTGGGAGTCTACAAAAGGGGTTTATAGCAGAGTTGATCAAGTTTTCTGAAAGAATGGTTTTTAGTCAGAAAACACTGATTTGACAAACTCAGTGTTTCCCAGGGACATACAGAATTCAATGTTTTTAGATGAAAATCAAAGCACTTTCATTTTAACAAGGTGAAAGCACTGTTTCCACTTAACATGATGCATAAAAGCTGAAACACTATGGTTGAAATGAGGTGCTTTATTTTTCTGAAATTTTGTTTCACAGGAAATTTCCCAAAAGAAATGACTCAGGATGAAAGGAAATTTTAAGATCTTTGAATTTTACATAGAATGAAAATTTCCAGAGTTTCAGCTAGCTCCAAGCTATCTCAGTTCCACACGCCCTGCCCCCAGGTTAACAGGCTGTTCCTTCAACATACCCTTGGTAATGACCATCATGCCTGACAGAAAGAGTGTTCTTACTGCACTGGGAAGCACCATACATGCTTTCTCAGTTCTAGGGCAAGTATGCCTGCATTCCCCTCTCTCCATGGTCCCCCCCCCCCCCCCCAGGAGTCCCTCATCACATCTGAGGTCTCCTGCCATCACCTGTTTCTAGATGGAGGCTCTTGTCCCTTTCATTTCTGATTTGAGGATTTGAAGGCTGCACAGCTTCCAGCATTACACTGAAACAGGCATACTAGATTGCTGGGGCTAACAGCCCCACCTGGGCTTTGCTTTCTTATTGGGAGGCCAGAAATGATGTATTACCAGCATTTACAAGTTACTACACAGCTGTTTTTGAGCAAACCTTTCTTCTTAAAGTAAAAGTACTACAGAAGAGAAACAAAAAATAATAAAAAGTTCCTATATATTTGCTAAAAACTTTCCAGAGATCAACCACCCTTCTGATGGTGCCCTGGTAGTTCAAGTCCTGCCAACCTTTTAACAAAGATTCAGGGACTGCCTTTGGACAGAGGTTCTTTCAGTTTGCTGGATCAGAAAGAGACCCCTAAATCAGTTTAAGATCATACTTTTATATCAAAAGCCCTTTTCTTTGTCTCTTAGTTTCCAGAAAAACTGCTTTGAACCTGCATGCATAGACCGCTCTAGGGGTTGTTAACTCCCTTTGGAAGTAGTTAATCTCATTGATTCAAAGTAAATACCTCGCATTGTTTAGTTCCTACAGGAGCCATGGTCACTATCCCCCCAGTGAAGTAGAATACAATCAGACTAAAATCATTCAAATATCTAATATGAAGTGGTCCTCAAGGATACTGCACATGACTGCAACCTTTGTCACAAATGCCTGATGGTATTGGTAGGGATTAAATTTGAATTTTATATTCATTATTCCTTTTATAGATGGATACAAGGATTGGCTTGAAAATGAGGGACTTTTATAGCTGTATTAATTATCCAGCAATCAACTTGTTTCAAAAGAGTCATTTTTATAAATCACTGAGAACCAGCATTTTTACAACATTAGTCATATTTCAGTGCAGCTGTCCCCAAAAGAACCAGCAGAGGCATATGGACTTATTTTTGAACATCTTCTAGCTGCATAGAAAAGAAAGTATTAGGTTCATCCAGTGCCATTTTTCCAGCTCTGTCTTGAAACTCTAAAGTGAACGTTTAAAAAAAAAAAAACAAACAACTGAAACAATCAATATTTAAAATGGTCATCAAATCTAGCAAAAGTAAATTGGATGCTCTCACATGTAGAATAGTTTTAATCCATGAACGTGTGGCTTCCTTTCCATGGAAAAATGGTGTTCTTTCATTCAAGGAGCAGAGGACACTTAAATCTGAGGCAGAGATTCTCATTCTTTGGTTCACCTTAGTGCAGTGTTGATACTGTAAACCGAAACATGCAGGTGCCACCACATAGCCACACAAACAGTTTTCAGGCCCATCCACAAAAAGCCCCAGAGATCTCAGACTACATGTATGTAAAGGGATCCCGCCCCCTAAAAGATTCAGAGCCTTAAAACAGGAATTATTTCCTAGAATTTCAATTCTGCTAAGACCTGACCCTGCATAGAGAACAGTACAAACAGAACCCTTCAGATTCAATGAAAGGATTATCTTGCTGCTTTAGAAAGAAAAAAAAAAAATAGAAATTTCAGAATTGCCAGCCCTAAATGTTCAAATATCTTAAATCAGATCCCCCCAAAAATTCATCATTTAAAAATCATCCAAAAATAATAATACAAATAAAGAGCACAACTGACCTTGGTTTCCCCTTTTCAAACTTCTGTGAATCTTCTCAGGGTCAAAACACAATCTTAAACATTCACCTATATCCCAGTTTGCTGCTCACAGGGCATTCCATTTGAACTCTCCTACCCTCTGGGGCATGAGGAGCTGCCGTTCTTTCTTCCCCCCATCTAGACAGAATAGGCCTCCACCCCTCAGGTACTTCTTACATGCCGCTTCACGAACTCCTGCCTCTTCCATATGTGCAACATTCACTTGTTCCGAATACTACCTTCTTGGTTTCACAATCCCTTCGCCATCACATTGTCTCTCTGCCATGGCACATTCCTTAGCTATTGCTCCCAGCCAGCCTCCCGCCCATACGGTTCCCTACGATCTGTCTCAGTCAGCCTTCTCCTACCTTTGCATAGTCTCCTATCCAGTCTCTCAACATCTTCCATGGTTGCTGCCTTCATATACTCTTTAAAAAAACCTCTGCATTCTCCTGTCTTCTGCGTGGTCCTCATTTGGACATCAAACTGTCACCAGTTACCCTGAGGGCAGTTTGGTTTCATCCCTGGGAGAAAATAGGAGAAGATATCCCTCTTTTCTGGGAATGGGCTGTAGCTTCAGTTCCATTGACTATGATGGCAGCTTGTGGCCATTTGGGGTAAGGGCAAAGTTTGATACAGTTGAAAGCAATAAGAAATTCTTGAGAACACTAATGATGTGTTATTTTTTTTCTTAAAAACTTGTGAGTGAGCAATGTCCATATTTATTTTCCTGATACAGACTGAAAATCTCAGGCTCCAAATAATTCACCTCAAAGAACAAACTAAGGGAGTGTCATATGCTGTTTCTTTTTACCCTATTTATTGTAAAAGTTGTATTATTTTGAAACATATTTAAAAAACTGAAACCACTTTTCCCCTAATGTGATGAAACTGATAAATTAAGACACAAGAGGTTAATAATACTTATTGTGATAACACAGCAACATTGCAATCTATGAGGATAAGTCACAACTTTGAGGCAAAACAAATTATTCTTGGCCTCCAATTAATATAGTACTCAAATATACAAGGAGGATCTATCTTTTATACTAGTTTTCTGAACAATTATTTACATGCCGCAACTTCAGTAACTTCTCTTCCCTCCTCTCTGAGTATCTTTTTTATTGACCTATGAAATTAATTAACAGCTGTTGATTCAAATTGCTCCCTTGGGTTTTTTAGGACTGAGATTGTTCATTTGTATATAAATCCACAAGCTTAATCCTAAATGTTATTTTGCTGCAAGAACACAATGTATTTTATGTGCAATAACACAGTTGGCTAATACTTAACTTAGTGGGAAAAAAAGCTAAAAGAATAGTAAGGTTGCAAAGTCAAGTAATGCCAACATTAAGAGTGCACACAACCTTCTTTCTGACCAATTAGACCTATGTTATAGTACAGTTCTCTATTACACAATCAAATAATGATTTCCACAGGACTCCAGGTTCCTTCAGTACACAGGTTATGTGGCAGGTGTTGAACTGAGCAAAAAGACTGAAATTTCTGTCCTACAGGAGATATCAATATTTATTCTTCCTATCAACTGGGACCAAAAAAAATTTGAAATATCACTATCTGTAGAATAAATTCTGAAATGTTTTGATTTGGTAATGCTCAAACAAAACACTTCAAGTCAGATCAATCTTAAATTACATCTTTCTAAAGATGTCAAAGTGCATCATAGTTCAAAGTGTTTCAGGTGCTCACACTCCTCCATGAGGGAAGGCTTCCTAGCTGTACTACCTCTTCCATGCTGCACTCAAACCTGTGAGACTCCTATAATGCACTACATGGCTCAGACAGAGAGGAGATCAAGGTGCATTATGGGAGACATAGTCCAGCAAGAGAACTCAGCCCATAGGAGAGAATGGTCACATGAAAAATCCAAACTGCAACACTGATGTGGCATTGCAGAACCATAGGCAGATGCAATTGTAAGCCAAGCTGACAAAGCTAAACACAGTAGGTACTGCTAGGCTCAAGTAATGTATACTAATACTATATACACACAACATTAGTATGAGTATGTAATAATATATAAAACACTAATATAGTATGTATTGCTAGCCTCAAGCAATTCATGCTATATATACTAACCCTAAATAGATACTAACATTGTTGGACCAGAACCTATCCAGAGCCTGTCCTGTCTGGAATAGTTTAGTGACAACTTTACTTTCTATATCAGTGTTCTATACAGAATGTGTGAAATACTACTGTATAGTTCTGGAGACAAAGAAATCAGAAAAATCAGTTTGGTTCCACAGAACTGAATCTGACGAGAAAAGTCTGTGGGCACACAGCATGAATCGTCTTCTTTAGTTAAGAAACACTACCTCACATGAAGTTTATCAACTTATCTTCGATCAAAGGGAGAAGTGTAGTGCACTCCCATTGTAAAATACCAGTAGCTAAAGGTAAACAGCTCATCTCCAAAATCTCAAATCCATGTTGCATATACAAATACAGAGCCACCTTATGCATTTAAGTTCAGACCTTGCACAAATGTTGATCACTCCCTTGTCTTCCTCTTGCCACAATTATATGAACTACCTAAATCTCTTACTACAAAAAAGTTTTGAAAGGCTGTAGTCTTATCAAAATAGTAGTGAATTTAACATGTTTTTAAAAAGTTTTATCATTTAAATCACTTTTTATCCAATTTGTTGTAGGAGTTTTATACTTGCAATGCAAAGCATTTGACAACCCTATATAAATAATTAATAGTTGGCAGATTTTCAATTTATATAAAATTCAGTGGCCATCTGCCAATCCTGACCCTCCTTCCTCTCTTCCTGCAATTTCCACAGATCTCTTCCCAGCCTCTAACTGCTTTGCCAACGCCTTTCACGAGAACAGTTTTTAAGGTCTTTTCTATTTACGCAACACCTCTAAACAACAAACAACTATCCTCACAGAAACATCATGGTACTTTGTGCAGCATGTGTCCAGCATGTTCTATATGCTACACTAAATACTACATGCTTATCATTTTTGTAAAAGTAGCGAACTGGGCTCCAGAAACTGCAAGTTTCCTCCTGGCTGTTTCCTGCTAGTAATATGAAAGTTGCCAAAGTAACTTGAATCCCTTCTCTCTCCACACCCAATCCCTGGGTCAGTAACCTTCCCAGCTCTGACAGCAAGGACGTTCTGAAAAAGAATGACAAAATCTAAAACAACTTAGCTTATATATGTACAGTGAACAGTTTGCCAGAGATCTGAACTATGACAACAAACAAACAAACAAACAAACAAACAAAAATTCAACCCTTCTGAGCCTATCACTATATTTAAGAGCCCTTGGGTTATAGGACTGATTAGAATTTTATACTTTAAGTTAAGAACAAAACCCAACCTACCCCACACCCCCAGCAATAACTATGCAACTATTTGTTCAACTTGCCCTAAATTCACCTACTCTCTTCTCCTTCCTGTACAATCTCACATTTATATCCTCAAATTATATCAGATAATGCTGCCACAATGGTACCTCACAGTGTAGTACAGCACATTTGGTGGCTTAAGAAATAATTCACAAGCTTATTTTTCTAAACTTTTTTTTTTTTTTTTTTTTTTTTTTTTTTAAGTATTTTATCATCCACTTCTTTCTACAAGCAGCACTATAGACCTAAAATGGCCTGCTTGGCTCTGTAAGCTTTCCCATTAGCTGTCCAAGCCTGGCACAAGAGTTTCACATCTGTGCCATATGTTTGACAGCGTTAACAATGAGTTCCCAGTTACATTACGCAATTTTCATTTCACACCTTTTTAGAAGTCTCCGCACGCCACATTCTACCATGATGATGGACAATTTGAGATATCTGTCCGGCCCTCTCATTTGGCAACAGAGGACTATTAGCAAACACAAAAGCCAACCTTTCAGTTAGGTAACTCCCATCATCCTCTCAAAATTCAGACACACCACACTTCTAGCACTGCACTATTTGACTTGCATGGTCAGATTTTGAAACCAGCCTCTGGAATCATGAGTACAACACCCATTTGTATAACTTGATCTCAATTATCCAGCTGCACATGTAAACAGACAGACTTCAAATGTGTATTTCAGAGGCTTAGTTTGAAAATTTGGCCTCTTCTGCAAAGAATATGCCAAAACCAGGATTTTTTAAACATTTCCTACCTTCCAGTTACTTTACTTCCTATTCCTACCCTCTCAAACACATTTTGCAGACTGCTTGAAATACTGTATTTATTGCACACTAACTGGAAGAAGTGCTTAATAGTAACCTCAGCTGTGTCCAAGCAATATCAGCTAACAGCTGTGTTAGCAGGATATCTGCCACTGCTTACATGGATGTGCTTATACTCTAGTGCATCTTCAAATTATCCCAGAGAGAAGATGAATGCCTGGATTTCACAATGGGGCCTTCTTTTAGACATGTACAAAATATTTTAATCATCAAGATAACAATGGATTTTATAAATCAAATGTACATTTAAGTCTTGAGTTACTTGCTTAAATCCAAAGGGGCAGCCATGTTAATCTTGTTCAGTAAAACAAACAAGAAGTCCCATTGCACTTAAAGACTAACAAATGTATTTACTTCATGGGCTTTTATGCAAGAAAAATACCACTTTATCAGGGATTTTCTCTCACAAAAGCTCATGCAATAAACAAACTTGTTAGTCTTTAAGTGTCACAGGATTCGTTTGTTTGTTTTACTTGCTTAAAGTTCCAATGCATTTAATTCTGACAGTCACTGATGAATTTTAAAGCATTCCATCTTTCCATTTTGTCAAGGTGTACCCCCAGCTACACTTGCTAGTTTTGTTGTTGAACAGTACTATAACAGATATTCTAAAGTGCTAATAAAGCACTTTGAATCAGTTCAAAGGTACAACCCTCTTTCTTTCAATAAGAACATGAAATTTCTGAAAGCACATATATACTAAGAAAAAGACAGAATAAAGTCCTTAGACTATTAGTTCATATGCTAATGTGATTCTCAATCTTTTCCATACCATTACATTTTTTTCCATACTAGGACCATCCCCTGGGTTCCCTTTCCATGCGACCCCGAGAAAGGCAGGGTGACTGAAATACCTCAGGGGAAGAGTATTGCAAACCCTTGCTTGAGAATCCTAACCTGCCAAAATTAAAACATGAAATAATACCAGTGCAAAATACAGTTTTTTCTTGCTTTTAAAAAGATGTATCTGCAGTGAAGCAGAGACAGAGTGACTCCAGGAAAAACTATTTAGTGTTTCCATTTTTCCAGTAAACATTGCTGGGCACTGTTAAAAGAAAGTGTTCTTTACTGCTGTTCTTCAGATGCCATCTTATTCCCGCAGCTCTATACTATTTTTTTGTAGGAGACATATAATGGTGGTACTTCCAGAACTCTCATCCACACCTCAAGCATTTGAGATTTATGCCGCTAGAAAGCACCACTCAGCTTGGCTCTTTATGAAAAAATAGTTTTTTCCCCCTTTATATTTGTTTCTAATCAAAGAAAGTGCAAAATGTTAGCAGTTAAATCATCATCAAGTTTCAGAATCACACAGCTAAGATAAATGAAGCATTTCACACCTCTAAAAATTATTGTTTAAGGCTCTGTGCAGACTCAAGTAGACAAAACAGTATTGGTTTTCAGCCTGTTCATATTCTAAAGATTATCTTCACAGTCATCAGAACCAAAGATTTAGGATCAGCGTCTTATTGGTGTAAATTGTCATGGCACCATTTCATCAACAGTTTTTGGTTTTAGGCCAAAGTTGTGTTCCTAAGTCCAGTGAGTCTTCCACAAAGAGAAGGTTACTTACCTGTAAGTGGAGTTGAGACATGTGTTCCCTATCAGTATTCCACTGACTGTTACAAACATGCAGCATGTGACCAGAGTTGGAGAATTTTGAAAGTAAGACCCATTGGTCCATGCATGTGCTCTGACTCGTCTCATGCTTCTGTCTGAAGCAATGAAGGGCAGCGCAGACAACTGTCTCCAGTTCCTCCTCTATCACAAAACTGACCAATCCAAACAGGGGGAAGAAGGGCTAGAAGTTGAATACAGACAAAGACCACACATCTTGAACAATCTCTGGTTACAGGTAAGTAATCTACACCTTCAAGTGATGGTCCCCATTGTAGTTCACTGAGGGTGAATGACAAACTGTAGTTAAATTGATGGAGGGTGCAAGGATGAAGACACAGAAGTCATGCATCCATCATGCAAAAAGGAGGCATTTGTCATCAAGTACCACACTAGAGCATAATGTGTTGCAAAGATATGCATTGAATTCCATCTGGCTGCTTTACATATGTCGATAAAAGGTATGTCCTGGATGGAGTCTGAGGTTGTAGCTTGAACCCTTATGGAGTAAGTCCATAACCCCACAGGCACAGGCAAGCCTGACAGTTGTAGTACAATTTGATGCAGTTAGAAATCCACTTGGAGATTCTCTGGGTGAACCCAGATTGCCATCAGACTCTCAGCTACAGCAGTGAACACTCCAGGGGGTTTCCTGATAGGTCTCATTTGCTTTAAGTAGAAGACCAGGACACAAAACACAGGAGGAATGAAATAACCATTCTTTTGCAGAGGCTTGTAACTTTGAGAGAGAAACCTATAACTAAAAAACTGGGTTATTGTGAAAGTGAAATATCACCTTAGCTTTTACCCTAGATTTCTACCTAGAGAGGACTTCTCCTTGTGGAATACTGTGAGCAGTGGGTCCACCATCCCAGTGTCAATTTCCCTGACTCACCTTGCTGAAGTGGTAGCAACTTCCATTGAAGAAGAGGCATTAGAGGGGAGCTTTATTAAAGATGAGAGTATGTTCCATTGTTGTATAAATTGGCTGGAGAGAACAGAAAGTTCCAAAATCTAGTAGTTAGTGCATGTGTAAAACAGAGCAGTCCTACACAGGTGGATGGAACAAGCTGATTGCATCCAGGTGTACTGTCAAAGTACTGAAGACAAGACACAGTGAGTTTAGGAATCAAATGTAGTCCAGGATCATAGGTGATTTTCATGTGGTCCGGAAAAACCTCTTCATGTTTGACCCAAAAATAAAAAGTGCCTCAATTTACCCTAATACTATTGTCTAGTGGAGTCCTTTCTCCTCTTAGAGAGAATGTCATGTACACTCAAGCAGTGTGCCTTTCCAAATACCATGCTCTGAGATGACACAGATATAGATTGGTGTGCTTTATTCTGCCCTCATACTCAGTCAGGAGATGAGAAGTTCAGGATGAGAACCAGGAGACAGAATGGCATGTGGAGAAGGTTGAGGAACCAGAATTGTCTGGTCAGAAAAGGACAGTGAAGATGACCTTCAACCTATCCTACCTGATCTTGTAGAGTAGGCGGGGGGGAGCAGTAGTGAAGGAAACACACAGTTGAGTTGAATTGATCATGTTAGGAAAGCATCACCCTGGCAGTGATAACCTAGAACTCCTCTGGAGCAGCATGTGGCACACTTACTGCTGTCCTGAGAAGAGAACATGTGTCTGGTGGGTGTCCCCTATTTCTTGAAGATTATGTGAAACACACTATCATGAAGCTCCCTTTGCAATCAATGGCAAAGCATCTACTGAGCAACTCCATTAGTACATTCGGCTTCCCCAGAAGATAGGGCAATCTGATGATTGATGCACCAGTTCCAGAGATTGACCAATTCTGTGCAAAGAACAGAGGATCTTGCTCCCCCTGGCTTGTTGATATAGAAAACTGTAGGGGTGGTGTCTAATGTGATCAGGACATGAGGAGAGCACATGAATAAGTGAAACAATTTGCATGCCCTTCACACTGCCCCAAGGGTCCTGCAACAGGCAGTCCTCCAGGTGGACTCTCCATTGCACTACGGATGTCCTAGTGAGGATAATCTTGCTCTCAGAGGAGTGGAAAAGGGGAATGCCCATGCATATGTGGTGTGGATCTCCCCATCATAAAAAGACAACAGTACCTTAACCAAGACCTTTGGCCTGAGGTCCATGGAGTCATGGCTTGTAGAATACACAGACTGGAGTCATGTCTGAAGACAGCAAAAGTGGAGCCTCATGAAAGGGGTCACATAGGTGCACAAAACCATGTGCCCAGAATATACAGGCACATCATGCCTGGCTCTTGGGGGTTGTTCAGGATGTGAGAGATGATGTTCATTGCCTGAAAATTGGTCTGTGGGCAGGTATGACTGTGGCATTACTGAGTTTAAAACAGCCCCAATGAAGTCTAACAACTGAGTGGAGCCAAGGATCAATTTCTTGGTGTTGATGCTGACTTCCAGTGAAGCAAGGCAGTTGAGTAACATGGAATTCGGCATGAGGGATCAAGACTTGACATCCAGGAGCCAGTTAGCAGGGTAGCAAGAAAGCCATAACATCTGATGTAAGTTGCCGCTACTGAACACACTACAGTGAAGACTCTGGTAGAGGTAACTATGCAGAAGGGAGGTTAGAAATGGTTGGTGCCCACATTAAATCTGGGAAAGCATTTGTCAGTGGGATGAAGTTTGACATAAAAGCAAGTATCCTTTGTATCAATAACTGCGAACTACATACCTTTTTTTTCCTAAGGATGCAATTATTGCTGCTAACATGACCATCTCAAATTTGAATTTGCAAATGATGCACTGAGGTGGTTGTGGCCAAGGATTAGTCTCCAACCTTCTTTGTTTGAGGGGATCAGGAAACAAATTGAGTAGAACCCTACTCCTTGGTATTCTATAGGAGCATATTCTATTGAGCCTCATTAAAATGAAGAGTTCACCTCCTGAATGAGGATATTGTCATGAATGGTCCCTAAAGGGGACCAGGGAGAGGACCTTTGGAAGAGGTAGCATGACAAACTTGACAGCCATGTTGAATGACATTCAGCTCCCATTTGTCTGTTCTTATTACACTCCAGGAACAGTAAAAGAGTACTAAGCCAACTCCCAGTTGAGGGGTGTGAGGTGTTAGGCTCTGTGAGCTCTTCAGCCCATTCAAAAAATATTTTTGTACTGAAATTCAGTTTGTGATGAAGAAGCTGGTGAGGGAGGGAGGGCAGGGAACTGAAATCCTTGGGTTTTCAGACATTTTCACACAGGGTAGTACTGCCTCTGGTTACACAACTGAGGAGACCTGTACCTGTGGGTGGATAACTACTGATAGAATGTTTGCATCAGGGCAGGAATGTATCTACCCAAGGAGCAGAGAACAGCCCTAGAGTCTTTCAAGGTATGTAAAGACATCTATCATTCAGTTGTAAAGATGGGATTCAGAGGCAAAGCCCCCTATTGTACTCTAGACGTTCCCCAGAAAACCAGAAATGTGAAGCCAGGACTCCCTCTGCATCATAACAGCTGCAGCCATGGCCATGGCAGAGGTGTCAGTCACCTCTCTGGAAGACTGAAGGGCAATTCTGGGCCAGCACCTTCTTCACCTTATTGTGCTGTGAGCTTCTCCCAGACAACAGGGACAGTGTTGATGGTTATTGATGACCAAGAAGGATTGTGAGTAGAAGGTGCCGAGTTTGAAGCCCGGAATCCTAGGCATAGTTTAAAGCACCAATCCAGGATGAAGGTGACTGGGGGAAAAGCCTCAAAGGTAGCCTAAAACTAACATTAAAACTACTGTATAAACTATTAAACTAGGAGAGATAAGAGTTAGTGAAACTGTAGGTAAAACTGTTAAAACTGTAACGGAGACAAGAATGCTAACAGTTCCAATCAGACTATGCAACACTAAGAAGGAACCAAAGATGTGGTCGGTTCACTCCTGCCCTTTATCACATCGAATGAAAGCATGATGCAAGTCAGGGCATGTGCCTGGAACAGGGGACACTACTTACAAAACTGTCCAATTCCAGGCTCATGGAAAGCATACACAACCCTCAGTGGAATACGATAGGAACAATTACTTGAAGGGGGAAGAAAAAGTATGGTGTTGCTGATCCAATGCATCTTCTCCAGTTCAAATTTGTTTTTATTCAATGTCAATTCAATACGAGTCATAGTCTACCAATGTATGTTATGAGCCACAGAATATATGCACTGAAAAAAATTTCCTCCTCTAAAAGGGTACCTGTTAAAGACAATAGCATAGCTAATTAACAAAGTCAGACAGAGATCCTATGAGGCACTCATTGTGGTTCCTCATTTGGTATTAAGTGAATTTACTGTGCTTATTACCATAAAGATCAAAGTATTTAATAATTCCTGAGCTGTTTTGAAGAATCTGACACTTTGTACAATCCAAGGTAGAACTCAAGAGAAACAGCATTTATACTGGTAATTCTCTTGTTCTAGAGCTATGATCTATTTTAAAAGATGCTGTGAACAACGCAATCCCAAAAAGGGCACCCTAAGAAATGATAGTTCTAGTGCTACTACCAAAGCATAATGAATTCAAGGTTTTGGAAAAAAACTTTTTCATTTCTGTTTTCCAAAAACAATAGCAAGCCAAGGCCACCAACCTCTCCTCCCTTTGGAAATGAGTGGCACTAAATCTATGACTTCTGACATCTCTACAATGCAAAAGAAAACAGCACCTTTTGCACACACAAGAGTACAGTAATATCAGCTTCTGCTCTTCTTCTAATGTATTTTGCATTAATTTAAATATCACCCTGTGATAATACCATGCAATTCCTCCTTTTATTTAAAGAATAATAAAGGAAGAGGCAAGTGGGTGGGGTTGAAAGAAAAACAGTTAATCTTTCAATGTAGCTGAATCCAGCTCACTTGAATGTTAAAATAACTAAATAAAAACACCACAGTGGACCATGCTGCACTTTTCAGAAGCCCCATATATTCCTTAGTGTTTGAGTGTAACTGGATAAAATCATTATGTCTCCATTATGTGATTAAAACAGCTCTTGACTAGCTGTTTCTATGTTTGCCTTTGTTTTCAACTTCTCTGTGGCTCCGAATTTTTTTCCCCTTGCCCCCATTAAAGGCAATCCCAGTCAGAGCTGACTGTTTTGCCTCTTTACACATACCACTCAGATCTTGAGTAATGAGGGGCATTTCATTTAGGTGGTGTTCTTAACAATGGGATCTCATCCAAATGCCATGTGTTGCTTTAAGTGAATGTTAAAACAAGGTAGGCTAACATTAGACAAGTGTCCTTGGAAAGTTATTAGCAGAAGAGATTGTTTATTGCTGAAACATTCTTAAGCAAAAATAGAAATGTATTTAGCACAGTGTCAGAGTTCCAGCATAGAATGTGTCTCAATTATTTTTGCACTGTCTAGGCTCTTTTCAATACTAGTGACTGGCTCTAATGATAACCTCACTCACCCTTTCCCCTAGCTTCACAAGAACAGCCAACAGCTCTTTTATATTGTGAAGTACCAAAAACTATTTCAAGACCCTAATGAAGTATGTCTTGCAGAATGATATAATAAATAGTGTGTACTATTGTATCTACAAATCATACCTAAACTAAATTTCTCAACAGCCCTATGTGGAAGGTAATCATCTTCATTGTACAAAATGGGAAACTGAGGTCCAGAAAAGTGGCTTGATTGACATCAAAAAGAGGCATTAGCAAAAATCAGGCCAGGAATCCAGGAGACCTCACACAAAGAGAGAAGCAAAACAGTAAAGCAAAGTGAAACAATTTAAAATATTATAAATAAAATTCAAATAAGTAGGAGATAGAAAAAATTGGCCTGAATACCCTCTCTGGATTTACAGAAATGCATTTGTATAGAGTTAAGGAAAAGAAAAGCATCCCCAAGGAATCAAATGGAGAGAAAAAGCAGGGAATAAACACAGAAGAAACAAGCCAAGAAAGACACAACAACCTGAAAGTTGTGCATTTCATGTCCTTGACTAATGCTCAAGTATTTTATTTCCATGTCTAATACACTATCATATATTTGCATTGTGAAGGGACAGAGGGATGAACAGGATGAGTATTTTGAATACATATGTTATATAAAAATTTTTAGCTCCTTTGGATTCTTTGCTTAAATATGTACAGATAGAAAATGATCTGAAATTCACAAAAATGCTCCCACAGTACTCCTTCATATGGAGGACTGGTGACATCCATAATTCTGCTTTAGACAATACTACTTTGAAATGTTTGCCTTTCTGTTTAGATAGCCGTCCTTCTGCAAGGCCATCGGGTGGACATACTGGGTTCCACATGCCTACAGCAAAGGAAATGGATGGTGGCCAAATGATGCTCCCTTATTGCATATCTAGGTAACTTGCCACCCTATCTTTAAACCCCTTCTCCCTCCTTTCATTAAACAAACTATTGTGTCAGATGCCTTCTTTCCCCCGGGTTTCCATCAGGACAACGGCAAGAGCAGCAAGTAATGGGAAGGAAAAGAAAAGGTGGTGGCTGGCAGAGTTTAGCCTTTCAATACAGCACATTTGAGTGCAATCTGGTGAGAAAGGACTAGCAGCCTTCAGGCTCCAGACCCTTTAGGGTAGCAATGCCACAGAAAGTCAGGAGTAGGAAAGGTATATGGGATGGCCAGCTTCTAAACCTTCAGAGATCTCCTCTCACCACTGAAAATTCAGAGCTGAGCTGACATCAGAGCATGGTTGTGGGCAACCTGTCTCAATCCATTAGGTGGCTAAAAGGGTATTTGCTTCAAAGCATGAGCACAGGGATATCATCAGTGCAGAGCTCCACCCCATCTTAGCCACAGTATTAAGGGAAAAGAGGTACTGGTTAGGCAGCAGGGACAGAGAGACTAGGGAGCCTGGGAAGAGGGGGAAAAGGGAGAGCTTATGACCTGCAGTGAGGAGGGGAATAGGGAGATGGCTGCCTGCTCATAAGATGGGGAGCAGTGCTGAGAGATACAGCAGAGAAGAGAGTGGGGATGTCAAATTCATCTATCATAGGAAGGGGAAGAGCAATCAACTGTTTAGTAAGCATGAAACCTGCTGCTACTTTTAATGTATCTCAGGAACAATAGGGAGGGAAGGCAGTTGCCAACAGCAGCATGGGACTGCTGTTGCAGAGGGAGAAGCCCCATAGTAACCCTGCTAGATAGATGCTGGAATTATATGAAAATTTTCACCTAACAAGACACCCTCTGATCCATTCTGGGATGCTCTTACTGAGGAACCCTAGGTCAGATTTCCAATGCCATATTCACCTCTCATCTCAGTTTGACACAGGTCATCTGTAAATCAAGATGACTTATGAAGGCAAAGGCAGGAAGGGTCACCAAAATGACACTAAGGGCAAAAGACATATAGTCTTACTGAACCATGAAAGGACCAGATCCAAAGGGGAAGGTTTTCCATTCTGAAAATGCTCTTGTTGCACTAGCCTTGGAGAACAGAAATGGATACCAAACCCAACAGAAGAGGCACCTCTTCACTTCAAGGTGGAGTAGGGAGGGACTGCTTTGGAGTTGCCTGTTCAGAAAGGACCACCCCCCTTCTCTGATATAACTGCATCTGAAAATTTAACTTGTCACCAAATGTTAAACAATTTTCACATGGATTTTATAAAACTCTCCAGTATGTAGTTCATACACGTGATTGAGGCCTCATTATGAAGCAGTGCACACTTATGACTTCTGATTCTTGAAAACATCAGCATTTTTATCTTAAAAATCTTCAATTTTTCCAATTGGAGTTTTGGTGGCGTTATTTTTAAATCACCTGAAAAATGACATAGAATGCTATTTTAAGTACAGTACAGTGCTATTTATTGTAAGATGCCAGTACAGGAGTAGGATTTGAACAGAAGTCAACAACTGGTCTAATTTGGTAATATTATAAGCATACTCCAAACATTTACTTTGCAGGGGTTTTCGGCTGACCATATCCATTTCTGGAAATAAGTGCTGACAGGACCGTTTAGCCATTTGGTTTATTGGCTGGGCAAGTTAATTATTTGTTTTCTAATATTTATTACTAGGTTGTGATCATCTGAATAACTTTAAATAATTGTCGGAATGTTATTTTATTATTTAAATATAAAAAAATAAATATAGCAAGGAAGTAGTCATCCTGACTTAAAAAAAAATAAAAAAAAACCCCAACACTAAAATGCTACAGCTGCTAAACATCCCACCTTTGTTGTATTATTGTATCTGTCCTTAGCCTCAGAAGCATGTGCTCTCTCAGCAATAATACAATCACATACAACTGCATATGCCAACACAAAAAAGTTTGCAAAGAACACATCCAATGAAAAGTGAGGAAGACAGGTGACAGCTAAATTCTATCTTACATTTCTCTTTTCCTCTCATTTACATGGAAGACATATCTACTTGCATTTTAGTGAGGAAAGGAAGAGCTGGAACTACCTTGAACTACTTTCTGTACCCCACAGTTCATGCAGTGGAGATTATTTCAGTTTATCATCTCTTAAACATGTTTCTCAAAAACTCTTTGGCAATTATGAAATAGCCAACAAAGTTGAACAGTTTACTAATAGAGCACAACTCATCTTCCTCAAGTAAAAGTAAAGTTTGTTCCAAAACAAGCAGTCTATTAAAGTAGAAAATACCATTGATTAGTTACTGAGCAGCCATCAGATGATGTTTCAGTCACTGTAGTTTTCCCCTCCATCAATATTTACCGATAAGTTTCTAAAAAACTAAACAGAAATTTGTCACAAAACACTCCTGAACTAAAAAAAAGGAATACTAATTCTTTGTTCTGGGCTCATTACCGCCTTGGGTTCTGTTGTTGTTTCAGCTGTTCAGTGTCCTTCTGCTTTGCCTACAAGAGACTGCCTGCAGGAAAATTTCTGGATGATTTCCAAGACCTTGAAAGTTAGCTAAGTGAATTTTAGTGTATATTTCATTCTCTTGACATCAGTATTTTTTTCATTAAATTTATGTGAAATTAATAACTACGGGGAGAGTGGAAATAAGGAATGGTCCTTATGCTCTGAAGGGATGGAGAAACTGAAAATCCACTTTTGGCCTCCTAAAGTAATTTTCCCCATTTGTATTGGAGTCATCAAAATTCAAAACAAAGACCCAAACACTGGCCTGGTCTACATTTGCCACTCGTTTTGGCAGCAGTCAAAAGGGCGGTATGCAAGCTATGTAAAATAACGTGCATCACTCTTCAACTTTCTAATGACCACTTATCGCTGCAGCTCCATTGCACTGAGTTGAAGAGAAATACCATCCTTTCAACACAGCACTACTCTTCTTAGGGGGTGCAGTTATTGAGTTGAACTCCAGAGTGATTGAATGGGTCAAACCCGAGAGATTGAACTGATGGTGGTGAATTTGCCACCATCAGTGCAGAGTTGACCACTAACTGTTACACCACATCTGTGAATTCATTCCATAGCCTAGCAGTGATCATCTCTCTTCTAATTATTTTTAAACCTGCATCTGTTAGATTAGACCACTCTGTTCGGTACTCAGTGTGTTCTCTCAGAGAAAAAAAAACAGCATGTTCATAGCACCAGCCTTCTGCAAGTGTTATGAAAACTGTTCAAGCTAGTTGAGAATATTCTATCAAAATTACTTTTTAAAATAGAAACTTCTGTTCCTGCAGAAGAAGAATTAACTGTTTCTGTTGGAAAACTGAAACAATGTTTTGTTCCTGATCAATTCAACCTAGAAACAAAACATTCTGATTCGCTGAACTGAAACAAAACATTTTGTTTCAAATCAGTTCAGCATGAAACTGTATCTGCCTAGTATGCCATGGTGGTCTTGGGATTTCTCATGTTCCCACTATCTTCTGTGGGATACATGCCTTGGTTAGATCTACATGATGGTCATGTCTTACATGGTACAGTAGTCTCCCCAGTGACTAAGCCTTATGTGGTCCACCATTAAGGGTCCAAGAAAGGAAAAAACAGATGCACCTGCCCATAAACTGAGACAGCCATGTCCAATGAGAACTGCATAATTCTAATATATGATGCACCTTGTGTATCGCAACATCTGCTTCACATGCTATCATCTCACTGCTGCCTTGTGCTCCGCCATCTATTTTTTGTAATCACTCATCTCTCTCCCTTTATTTAGGCCGCAAGCTTTTTACAGCAGGGACCATCTTTTACCTGTTTTATAGTGTCTAGCAAAAGTGGATCAGGTATCTAGAGGCACTACTGCTACCAAAATAAATAACTGAATGAGTTATCATTTGCCCATGATACCAGAATTAAAACAGAGTGAAAAGAACCCAGAAATGTGATCTTGAATGATCAGAAATAGGAAGGACCTACAATTTTCAGATGAAATATAATATGTCACATCTAGCAATGCACTGTCACTTAATACAATGCAAGTTAATTGGTACTCAACTAACCACAGGTGCAAAACTCCAGGGGTGACAATCTCTTAGGGGCTAAAGTGAGGTAACTATGGTAGTACTAAAAGTGGTAATGGTGTCCAAATGATCAACAGTTTCTACACACATCATTTCCAACATTTCTATGTGCCATGCCTCTCTCTGCTCACCTTTGTAGAAATAAAGAGTTGTTAGGTTTACGTGCCTCATCACCAGATATAAGAGTCTGTCATGACAGTTACAACAGTAGATATCTAGTATGGTATAGAAACAGCCTTTTCAAAGTGTCAGCAGAATAGAAAAATAAATGAACTGAGTACTTGCAGGCACAATTCTCTATGCTCCCTACTACCTCTCACTTGTTTCCATTTCTGTCTGAAGAAGTCTTTGAACACCACATGTTCCTCCACAAGTTTTGGCTTCCTCAGTACCAATTATTCCAATAAAATTCAAATAGTTCGCACCCAACGTAACTAGTTCCTGAGGAAGAAAGGGGCGGTGGCAGAAATCCATCCTGTTGGTAAATTATTTCCCTATTATATGCAATCACTTGACTGGTTGAACTCAAATAAAAATGACAGATTGTATACTAGCTCCATGGAGGAGTTACAGGAGTTTCCTGCAGAGATCAAAATCATGGGGTCAGGCCAATTATACTTAAGCCATATCCCTAGGCCAGTAACTGTTCTGAGATGCCTCACTCTCAGCATAGGTGGCAGGCTTCTTCAACCTTGTCAAACTGATATATGCAAAACAAAGAACTGTGAACTACATGAAGTGCCCACTCTAACATAGGTGGAAAAGTCATTTAGTTAGTCCAAGAATTGTCTCGTGGCTATAACCAGAAGAGACAGCCTCTGTCGAAAAGGTCTGACATACTTTTTTCCTATCAGGGTTTCAACACAGAAGATGGAGACTGTTAAGCTAAGACCTGCAAATAAGTTGCTTATGGTTTTTAAGGTAAGTTTTCTGTAATGTTCTTGTTCTGAATAACTAATGCTTTGATTTATGAAGGTTGACTGGACACTGGCGAACCCAATCACTGCTCCTGAGAAAAGACTGTAGTTGCTGAACAGAAGTCAATTGGTTAAGCTGATAATGATGAATTGCAGCCTAAACCCCCAGTTAGTGGGAGAAAGTATCACAAAATCACACCCTAAGAAAGGTGATCGCAAGAGGCCTGAGATTTAAAGGGGGGTTTCCTCAAGGAGGCCAAAGAGAAGTGTGTGGTACAGTTACCTCAGGAAGTATGACACTAAGATCAGGTTTGAATCATATCACACACATGCATGTGTGCTCACATCCCCCTATACTGAAAGGCTGCGCCGGAATTTAAGACACTAGCTAAGCGGAAACGCAACGTGTCTGAGTGAGTGACCTGCTACAATACAACAGACATCACAGTGAAAGAAAGGTCAACACTAGTAGAGAATATAAAATATTTCCACTATAATTGTTTTCACTGGGCCATAATATATTGACCTTTTGGCTAGAATTTATGGGTAAAATCCCGAGTCTGATCCTCTGTAAGACTCTGAAAAAATGTCCATTAACTTCAGTGAGAGACAGGATTTTGTTCCCTACAAATAAAGGTGAATTATTTACAGACACTTTTTTTGAGAGGTATGGGATTCTAAGTTAGGCCAAGGTTTTAAAAAGCCTCCCACTTACCTCCATCCCTCACACTACTGCTTTATTTTAAATAAAGAGGAATATTGCAAAAATAATTGCGTTTTTGAAATACAGGCACATGCACACTGTGCCAAACATTCTCTAGTCATTCCTTTGTTAAATGTGAACATTGTCCATATATATTTGTTATTATAAAGGCAGTAATATTGTACACTAGCACAAAGCTCCCATGAAGACTTAAGGCTATTCTGGGAAAGTGAAAATGTGAAACTAATAACCTTAACACTGTATTGGGGATAGCAGTGGAGTAGGAAAGGGGGGGTTCTCCTTTGAATTCTATACAGTCTATGGTGTATACACATGTAGTGTTTGAAGTTGCTTACTCGTTTTAATATACTACTTCAGAGCAAGCCTCAAACTTCATTTCTGGTGTATAAAATATAATGAAGTTTCAACAGGGAGAGGATGTCACTGCCTAGCTTTAAGTATGAGTAGATCTAAAGTCCTCCAGACTCCAGTCTTATTCCCAGTTTGCTACGGGATGCAACTGAAGATGTTTATTATTTATCAAAGCCTGAATGGGCTTGGACAGGTTAATCCTGCTTAGCTTTTAGCTGACAACCATGATGATAGGCTGCATAGCTTTAAACTATACAACAAAGAAGTTAGGCAGAAAATGACA
Organism: Podocnemis expansa; assembly: GCA_007922195.1. NCBI lineage: Eukaryota > Metazoa > Chordata > Testudines > Podocnemididae > Podocnemis > Podocnemis expansa. The sequence goes on from ML681982.1 coordinate 1,869,587, forward strand.
AATGCCAGAGGGGTAGCCATGTTAATTTAGTTCAGCTAAACAGACAAGCAGTCTGGTGGCACTTTTAAAGGCTAACAAATTTATTTATCACGTGAGCTTTCATGGGAGAAAATCCCACTTCCTCAGACACTTGAAGATGGGGAACTCAAAGAAGATGGTAACTTTCACCCAAGGAATAATTTTATATGTATCTAGAAAAATACCTATTGCCTTAAACTAATTTGTAAGCCTTCTGAATTTAAGTAAGTGAATTACTTTTATTCTTTACTGGAGCCGAATTGCGTCTGACAGTATAAGACATGGAAGACCAAGGTGCTTACAATATGAACTAGAGCGATGGTAAACTCTAGTACTGATACACATACAAGTACATAATTTAAAAAGTTTATAGCCAAAAGTGGAAACATCAGTGCCACTTCAAAAAGAGTATTTATAAGGAGAAAAAGTATGGAGTGGTCTGCTTGTAGATTAGACAAGTCAGACAGTTGTACCAAATGCATAAATTTGCTTCAAACCTCTAGAGAGAAATTTACTCTCTCAGCTGTCATCTCATTAAGAGTAACTAGTCTCTCCTTGCCACTGACCTAAATGGGATTTTGTCCATATACACTGTAGAAATATTTCAGGTGTCTCTTCTGTGAAAAAATTCCATGATCCTTTTGTTAGATTTGGCATAATTAGACTAAATCCTATTGCACTGTGGTTCTCAGGATCACTAAAAGTTTGCTTCATCTTTCCTTTCGTGTTGCTTTGAGAGTTCTACAACATGCTATATAAACCCTTGGAGTACTGTACCCCCTCCTCTACACCAGACAATCCAGCATCCCAGAAACAAGACTGGTCTCTTGACTTATGAAAATACAGTAAAAGTTCAAAACAAAAAATGTGGTTTCCTAATATTATGAGATAAATGTGGTGCAGCAGGAAGGACTAGTTGAGCCAAGAGGAGACATACAAGCATCAACAGAGCCAGGAAAATGTCAGACAACCATTAGGTAGGTGCCCTGAATAGTCAGGGGAGCTTTGGAGAGGTCCTAGAAACTTTGACTCCTTGAAAACCAGAAAAGAAAAATACACCACACACACAACACATCTTAGATTGCAGAATGTTATAATTAGAATGAACAAAAATCCACTGAAACTAGAATTAATTAGCATCTTAACATGTGCTAATTTTGCCACATCAATACTACTTAATTTGTTCAGAACATCCAAAAATGTTCCAACCTAATAGCACATTTAAAGATATTACACAAAGTGTGATACTGCAGGCTAAGTGTGTAGTCAAGGCAGTGATGAGTAGAAACTCATCATGATACCTTGCTGAAATCAAGAAATGTAACTGCTTATATGTTGGTCGTGTTTGCCTTGGCATTAGTACTGTTTATAGGCAACTCCATTATTTCTAATACCAAAAGAAGTTCTTGCTTAAGATGCACAGTGTTCACCTAAAATATTATGGCTATTCCCCATGAAGTGCTGAGGGTCACAACTAAACTTAGGACATTCAGTAGCTCACAGGATCATGCCCTTATTTTCAAGTACCGTTTTTCTATCTTGCTAATTTTTTTGGAGAAGTGAAAGAAAATCACATAAGTTTTAGCATATGATACAAAATATTACCATTTCACATGTAACTGAGATTGGTAGCTTTACCAACAATTTGAAGAATTCTATGTCACGATAAAGAACAAAAAATGAAGCTGTAAAGCAGTTGTCCCCAGTCTTTTCAGTAACATGGCATACTTCAATAAGACAAACTATTCCATGGCACACCCACTTTTTTCATCTAAACTCATTGCTCAAAAACATCACATTTACTATGGTTATAATTTTATTGGAGAAGTTTGCAACATAGTGCATGTAACAAGCTAAAGGAGGACAAAATGCATTAATGTTTCAAATCCACTGGAAAAAGATAAATGGCACCTCACTTTTGCCCTTTGGCCAGCAGTGTTTAGAATGTTCACCTTTTAGAATTGAAAGACTGATACCTCACTTTTAATTTCATAGTTAATTTTCACGAGTTCTAAGAGTGGTAATTTTGGTTGGATAAAATATTGTTTAAGATGAAACAATGCCTGTTTTACACTGATTTTCACTATCTTTGTACAGAATTTCATGGTACACTTCAAGAGTTCTCATGGCACATCAGTGTGTCACAGCACACTGGTAGAAAACCACTGCCATAAAGAAAAGTAGTTCTACAAGAAGGAAGATAAAAACTTAAAAACTAAGCTACTATTTGAAAAGATTTAGCTTTATTCCTTCAGAATGCATTTCTTGAAAGACGCTCATTCTTTGGACCATATTTGTGCTAAGCCCAATCAGTAATGGGGCTAGTTTGCTATTAGCTGTTTTTCCAGATTTGCCACCTAACTCTTTATCTCTACTATCACAATCATAAATACTCATTTGCTGATCTCCCCATTTTTCCACTCCAGTCAACACCACGCCCAGGCCCATTGGTCAGTTTTAAAAGTGGCTCAGCTGCAGAGCGAGGGTCAGTTATGATTCATCCCTAATTTTGCCTGTCAACAGCCTTGTTCTGCTTTCCAGATATTCCAGCTGGTTGCCAAGTCCATTTTGTAAACAAAATCTCCCTTTTGAAAAATCACCATATGAATATGTCAACAGGTCATGAAATATTTTCATTACAAACCTTGAAGAAAAACTAAGCTCTGAAGTAAGAGTTTGAAAAAATGTCTATTTCATTAGGCATGAGTCTTGCTGGAAAACATTTACTTTGGCAACTCCCTTTTCTGTTGGTGGCCCAGAGGTATCCTGACTAGACTATCCTGGTGGGAGGGTTCACTAACTCCAATAGGGAAGCTGTAGCACATGAACAAATCACCAGAAGGAGCACTCTGCTGTATGAATTAGTAGTGTACAAGCACATTAGCACCAGCAAGGCAAGCCAGCATTAGCAGCTTAGATGCTGCATTAAGGTGAAATTATTAATGCCAATTTAAAAAAAAATGACCTTATTAGGAATATTTCATTTGAGCATCTTCAAGCCGCATCGAAAACCTACAGTGCTCTGTGGTACATATTATCCCCCTGTTCATGGCAAACCTAAGGCAGCAGACAACACCAAGGCCATGCTTGGGGGAGGAATGGTGAGTGGGGTGACTGCTCTGAGCCCCGTGGTTCCACGCACCCCATGCCGCCCTGCTACCGGCAGGGCAGGGCAGGGTCCACCACACTGTCCCCTGCACTGCCATGCTGCCTGCTCCACCCGCCCTGCTGCCTTTGGGAGTGAGCTGAAGGCAAGAGGCAGGGCAGGAAAGCAGAGCCCAGCCATTGGGCCAGCCTGCCCCAATCCCAGGGAGGAGCAGCCAGCCCAGGGGCAGGACAGGAGCGCATAGCCCAGCCTCTCCCCTGCCCACAAAGACAGCCCTTTACAGTTTAGCGGTCTGAAGCATTCAGATCAACCATGAACTTTAAGAGGCGTACGCCTTCTCCATTTGCCATCAGATGTTCACTAGGGCCCCTCAGCTGCCTGAAGGCTTTAATTAGCTTCCCAAGGCTTCCCTATAGCCTTTGAAGGCTCAACAGCCTCCCACAAGCCAAAACACGCTCATTAGGTCCCCAAAAGCCTACAGGCTCATGGTGGCAAGGAGTCAGGAGTGGCCCCAATGAATTGCTGAAGACAAAGGGTGGGCCCCTAATTAATCTATACTGTTTGGGGGTGAGGAGGTGAATGGTGACTCCAAGAGCCTCTGAACATTCGCAAGAGGGCAGTGTCCATTGCAAAGCTCATCAAAAGGCTCTGCCCCTTGCAAACATCCTCCCTAAATTCACAGGAAAGAATGGATTGCCTCCACACTCAGCCCTCTAACGGTCTTGTTCTCTCCAGCCTTACTCCACCACTGTAGATCTCAAAATCTGCAGCAGCAGGATCCACTCAGGAGGTCTGCACAGAGCACAGACTGAGTGATAGGCCTGTTGTTCAGAGCAGCATTCCACTGTTCCTGTGGACTTTCGCATCTGTAAAAGGGGACGCCCCCACTGAGCCTTGGGTAGCTTGTGGGACTACACTCTACGAAACGCAGAAGCAGCTATGAGTTTGAATCCTGGCTCTGTTCTGTATTAAATACTCCACTTCTAGTATGTTTACAGATAGAATATTTTAGATGGATCATATGGTTAAATGTAGCTAACCAGATAAAGAAAAAATATTCACTAGTGAAAGTACACGACTGAGAAATCAGGAGCTAAGGTCTCTCTCTCTCTCTCTCTCTCTCTCTCTCTCACACACACACACACACACACACACACACACACACTTTACATCAAGCTTTGGTGTGACTCTACCCTGCAGTAGTTTATCATGCATGGATCCTATTGGTGTGCTTTAATCCTCTACTGTGTCAAAGGGTAGCACGTTAATGCATTTTGATCTATGCTGCTTTGAAAACAGGAGCAGATTAAAGTCCACTAAAAAACTGTCCATGAACATCAGTTGGATCAGCAAGGGCTATTAAAGCATTAGCAGCCTACTGTGGGGTAGAGTCACACCTGTTCGCCATGAACTCAAAATGTTCATTTAAACAAGCCCTTATGTTTGTATCCTGATTCCACCACAGACTTCTTGTGTGACCTTGGGCATTCATGTCTCAGTAGCTCCATCTGAAAACTGGGGATACTACTTACTTACCTCACATGTCTGTTGAAGTGTTTACTCAAGCCATGTAAATGTTTAAAATCCTCATGAAATATAAATATTGCATACCAATTGTTGCATGAAAATATCAATAAAACACCTGATTGTGCACTCTCTCTCTCTCTCTCTCCACTCCTTTACTTATTATTTTATTTGTTATTTAAATCCCATTTAGGTTGTCCATTGAAAACATATCTATTTTCCATAAAAATGAAATTTTTTTTTTTTAAACAGCTTGGCATGGCAAATGCACAGCCAAATGAAGGAATCTGGCACAAGGCAACACAATCGCCCCACCAACAGAAGAGATCAGAGGTTATAACTGATACATTCATATGGATTAAAAGGAACTGTTTTATTTCCTTGAAAGTGAGAAATCATGCCTTAAAACAAGAGCATAGTAAAGTTATTTTATGAACTATCTGAAGAACTGCATCTTGGGGCCTTGCAGTCAATGGAAGAGAATTCTTAGTCCATCTCTAAATACTGCTGGCTAAACTGCGCTCTCTGTTACACAGCTATAAATCTTGAGGGATTTCACTGAATTCAGAATTACAAAAGGTTAACAGAGATTTCACCTGTTTAATAATTTCATTTCTCAATCAATTTGTGGCCGTCGAGAAAACTGTCCTACAGATCTGCATATTACAGAGAAGAGGTTTCCAGTGATTAAAATAAATGCTTCATATTTAAATAGTGCCTTTGATCCGAAATCATACTTAATAGTTGACTCTCTTTAGCAGGGGTCTCAAACATGTGGCCTGTGGGCCGCATGTGGCCCCTTAAAGCCATTTCCTGCGGCCCGCAACAACACTATTGTTACCAATATTTGCAACATTGTTGCATGAAAAGCTTTCACTGTTTCAGCCCTCAGGCTAACATACTAGTCCTTGTGTGGCCCTCTACTAGTCCTCATGTGGCCCTCAGTGATTTGAGTTTGAGACCCCTGCTTTATAGTACCTTTGATCAGAGGATCTCAAAGCCTTTAGACATTACTTTAGCCTCACAGTTTGTGTACAAGGTTGACAAACATTGATGTCTCCATTTTACAGAACAAAAATCAAATGAGGCATAGAGTTGGTAAATGGCCAGTATTTTCAGATCTGACCACTGATTATGAGTGTCTCAGATTCCAGGTGTCAGACTCGCACACCTCAGTGCTGATTTTAAGTGCTGAGCAATTACACTTCATACTATGAAAAGTCCTAAAGAGCTGTGAATGTTGGCCCCTCAAAGCCAGCTCAAATTGCCTCTAGACAGGTGCTCCGAAACTGAAGCTAATTTGGGCTGTAACCATTCTATTTACAGTCACAGAGCTTATGGCTGAAGCAGGAGCAGACCAAGTCTCCTAACTACCCACACTGTTTCTTAGCTACAAGACCAACAATGGAAGTACTGAAAGAGTTATGATATTATAAATTGTTTAATAATACAAAAAAAGCCACTTCAGGATGCAATAGCTGGCTTGTAATATAGCCCTGGTCATCAACAGACAAACTGTTTTACCATTACAGCCCCATATTACAAATAGGTAAACAGAGGCACAGAGAGATGGAGTGATCTGCCCGAAGTAATCCAGCATGTCAGTGGCAGAACAGAAATAGAACAAATTCTTATCCCACTGATCTGTCCACTATGGTAGACTGTCTCCAAAATCAAAATGATTAATCATGGGACTCTCATGATTATGCAAATGTTTAAAGCTTACACAAAGCTACCAATGCATACGAATGTAGATTTCCATTATCCATTATACAGCCACAGCAGTGTAATACAGACTATAAGAATTCCCTCCTTCTCTTTTCCACCCACAATCAAAAAATAGTTATGAAGCTGCTGTAAACAAAGAGCAGTCCAACATATATCTTATGAAAGCACTGTAATGGTACAGTTGGTCTGCTGCAGATAACCAGCATTTTCTGAAAGCCAAAAAGAGAAGAGGTATGTACACTGGCTGTGTATTAGAGCTCTACAGAATGAAGGTTATGATTAGCACCTTTTTATAGCAAGCTCTGGACTCTCTTAATGAAGGCAAGTTGCTAAACTCTAATTGCAATAGAAAGCAGCATTTACAAATACACAGAGATTGTGTATATCAAACCTTCATATGCTAGTTTCAATGGATGTGCAATTCCCACCCTCATCCTAAGCTAAGCAGTCTCCATTTTATGGAAAAACTGTCTTAAGTCTTTCTGTAAAGAGCTTTCAAACATCCTATACAAATAAACCACAAAAAAGCTGACATCCCCATTCACTTTAAAGGCAAGGAGGCCATCTCAAAAAAGAGGGACCTATAGCCTAGACTTGAGGAGTCTGTTTTCTTTCCTCTTTATTGAAGATGTAAGCACTCAGTGAGAAAAGCAGCTCTGCTGGACATGTTATAGATCTTTGACTGATCTTGGATATAACAAGTGGAGGGTGAATGAATGACAAATATTCAAACATACAACATTTTACAATGCAAAACATACTGAATTTTAAAGGAGTCTTACCATGATCCACCTGCATGCAATTTTTCTAAGACTTGTTAAATGTTTAATAGGACTATAGAGTACTATGATGTACAAGGTCAAATGTAGGCTTGTTAACTGTTCCTAAAGATTGAGAATGTTTTATAAAGTGAGACTAACAGAAGGCAGGGGAAACAAATGAAGAGTTACTTAAATATCACATTTGGGCACAGTTCCTTCTCTCTCTCTACACATCAAAATGCTGAAGACTGGAAATATAAGTCATCCAAAAATGACTTTGACATCTTACCAGAACACTGACCACCATTCAAATGATACTTGTATTCCTGATGGTCTGCTTGTCATTACAAAGCAGACTTTAAGTTGTGGCATACATGCAAAAATTGATTGTTCTAGCTCTGCATACAGTACTTGTAGAGATTCACATGTGTGATAAACTGATTCACATTGCACTAGCAGCACACACACATGATTTTCAACAGGTGTGGACAAGATGAGTTTGTACTGGCAGTTTAATTACAAGTATATGGTGCTATGGGGATTTCAGGGGTGTGGTTGCCCAGTTAGGCATTTCAGTAGAAATCTTAAGAAAGCACAGCTGGAAAGAGTTTTCCAGTTAGGGATCTTAAGGTACAATTTTCCTACAAGAGGAAATAAAGTTTACTCTAAGATGGCGTCATATGCCCCATTTGTGCACCACTTTTCCCAAATATGAGACAAAGGCAAACAGATTAAGTAAATGTATATAGCACAGAAAAAAGTCACATTTTAAATGCTAATACTAACCTTAAGATGAGAAAAGAGAGGGGAATATTTTTCTTGGGTCACAAAGGCTATAAAGTTACCACCGTAAATATCAGAGGCAGACAAATGAAAATCAGTAAGCCTTTGGCCTGCAGGACCTGGTATGGAGTGATGATCTAGACTTTTATAAATGCATTCACTGCTGAAATATCAGAATGGTGCACAGCAGAATGAGGAAACTGATTGACACAGACTTTCTAGGGCAGGTGACTTCCTAATGCCTGTTACGTCCATCTCCAGTGCTGGTCTGGAAGGACTCTGTTGCCAGAACTACTAAGATGGCTATTATGCTGGTGACTAATGCTTAGCAGACATGTCAGACTCTCCAGGTGTCCTTTAACTTCCTCAGGAGTTCAGTTCTTTGCTTTTTCACTTGACATCCTTGAAACAGTTGTTCAACTATGTAGCTGAGAAAGCTGAACTTTTGCCTCTAGGTCCTACATTTCAGGCCACACCTTGCTCTCTCTTCGCTCTTATTTGCCAATATTGTAATGAAGACATTTTAAATAGCAATCCTTTTTCAGGTGTTTTTCAAATGGTGGGACTACAGTCCTATGGTGCCTTAAAAGACAACAAATTTCTTCAGGCATAAGCTTTCAGAGGTTGCAAACCACTTTGTCAGATGTGTCTGATAAAGTGGGTTGCAGCCCGTGAAAGCTTATGCCCGAAGAAATAAATTAGTCTTGAAGGTGCCACAGGACTCTCACGTTTTTTGCAGTATACAGACTAACACAGCTACGCTCTGGAATATGCTGGAATTATAATTCCCAGGTCTCCAAGGGAAGTTTTGCCCTCAGTCAAGCAATATGAGAGTTTCTCATGAGGCACACAGCACCATTATCAAATCATGACAGGTTTATATTTCAACATTAATTATTCCAGGGCTCAATAAAAGCCAGGTGCCAGGATGCCATGGGCACACAGGAGTTGTACCCTGGTGCCTAGCTGTGCAATGGTACTCCAGGAGGCCACACATCCCCTGGCAGCCAAAAAAAAAAAAAAAAAAAGTGTCAAGTGCCTTCAGCAGTGCACAGCTTTTATTTGCCAGCAGCAGAAGGACTTGTGTATCCTGTACCGCTGCAAAAAGGAGCAGCAGGAAGCCCCTTTAATGTGCCACACACATCAGCACTCCAGTTTTGGGTCTAGCACTTAGGTGTATAGTGCATTTGTGAAGGCCTGTTTTAATCCAATATCTGTAGTTAGTACTCCTTCCCATGCTTCTAACTTGCTACACAACTAACTAGAGATTTATGTGAATACTGTAAAAACACTTGTAACACATATTGATCATTAAATATATTTTTTAAAAAATACTTTTTTTTTTTTTTTTTTTTTTTTTTTTTTTAACACTTTGAACCAGCCAACAAATGATGTCTGTCTTCAGGCCCTAAACATTCTGCCAAAAATAATACAATGAAGTTCTAGGATTAGCCCTTGGCATCTTAAAAAGTGAAATCAGATGTCAGGATAAATCTGGTAATACTTGACTGTCTTTACACACACACGCACACACCTCTCTTTGCATCATCTGGGTAGCACAAAGGAACAATAATGTGGCTGCAGTCAGACAGCTCAGAATTCCCCTAGTAATAGAAATTCTCAAGCAGCATAAAGCCAACAGAACAGGTTTCCATGTTCATCACCACCTAACTGTGGCACAGCGATCTTCCAAGGTGAGGCGGAGGCAGAATGGAACTTCCTTATGGCAATTCTCAGTTTGCAAATTGTCCTTGACTATAGCCAGCTGTCATAAATGAGAGTGGATCCTCGAATTAAATCAGGGCCAGGCCAGAGTAGTTTCAGAATGAAGGAACCATGACCAGCTTCCTAGCTATCCATAGCCCCCCCATGTCTTGGCACAGGTGAGAATCTGACCTAGATATTCCTGGTTTGTTATAAATATTAATATTGCCATCAGGTGTGATCTAAGTCTGTGTGGGGGAAAAACCCTGAAAATAAAGAGTCAGATTCAAACTATTGATCTGAAAGAGAGAACTGCTAAGAGGGGAAACAAGAAATGCAAAAAGGGAAACAAAAGAATAGCACATGAAGCAGCAATGAATATAGAAACAAGCTGAATGGTACATAACATCTTAATGTAGAGTGAAATATTTACAGGGTAATAATATCCTCAATGGCCAGTTAGACAATTCATGGATTTACAGCTATGCTTTGGCAGAGCAGTCTTGACCTACTGTTAAATCCCCTCTCTGCAATCAGGGGGAAAAAACCCTGAATTCAATGTCTCCAGCAGCACTTACACACCATGAATAAAAAGCTTGCAGTCCATGCTCCACACTCCTGCTGGCACCTGACAACACTGCAAAATTGCACACAATGTGTAATCTATGTTTGCCATGTTGTAATAAAATACTCCATATGCATCTCTGACATTTCTGTGGTATCCAAAACCCCATTACAACATCCCTTCCTAAACTTTTACCCTCAGCAGTCTGGCAACCATTTCCCATAGGTTTGGTGACAACTCTCTCCAGACTATGCATTTAAACTGGCTACTTTGGTCTGACAAGTCATTCTTCTCCTTAGTGTTCCTTTTAATTATGCTATCCCTTGCTTTCAGGTATCCAAAGGCTTACTATTTATTTGTATCATGGTATCATCTTGGGTTCCAGTGAAGAATCAGGGCTCCATTGTGCTAGGCACTGTACAAATCATATTGAAGAGATGGTTCTGGCTCAAAATTCCTGGCAATGCATGTATAAGATGACAGAAGAATGATCAATAGACAGAATGGGACAAGCACATGATTCTGCTAATTCATTTTTATTCTGCTTACAGAGCTTTTTCCATGATATAGGTTGTACGTGGTCCAAATGGATAGGCCTTAAAAAAAAAATCAGTGCACCAGTAAAAAGGCAGCTAAATCCTTCCATCACCATTTGGACATAGCTGAAGAAGACCAAAAGGGATTTTTAAAAAAAGTCCTTGCTTTTAGGTCTCTCACAACCTCATGCGGGACATCACTTTATCAGAGCTATCAAATTGAAGATTCACCATACGTAAACCAACTCCATTGGTGTTAATCTAGAGAGTTGCCACCTTTAACAGTTGCAGGACTAGAAGCTGCCTTTACAAAAATTCACTGAAGTGGAGTCAGCAGGTTACCACTAAGATCTTCTAAACAAAAGGACAAATGTGAGCCCATTTAACTGCTACTGATTAACACACACACTGGAAATGGAGGCCAAGGTCATAACCTCTTGAATCAGCTTTGTAACTATCAAGACTAATTAAATGATGCTACATAGTTTGGAAATAAGCAAATAGGCCAGGGAGCATCCAGCTCACTATGTCTAAGTCTTTTAAGGAAGGTTGTTCTAACACAGCCCAATTCATAGCAGAAGGGCATTTGCGAAGCATCCCAAAACCACGTTATTTTAAAATCTTCAGTCACGTCTGCTCCACTATCTCAGAGCTCCATATGGTCTCTTTGAAGACATTTTGGCATGTTTGGAAAGCTTCTAAATGGAGGGTCCCTTGACTTGGGCTGTCAAAAAGTTGCACAGTTAAGTATTTTTCCTTGGGAAATTTTGACTAGCCATCAGTTCTCTCCAAGGAAGGATGAATGTTGTTGGTAAGAGGTCCTTCATCAGAATTATTCCCTTTTGGTAGACATCAGGGATTACAAGGTTAGCAGAAAAGTTTCAGGAAGGCAGTTGGTAATGAAGGTCTGGTAGTTTTACAAGTCAAGTACAAGTTCCCCACAGCTGAAAAGGCTCCATAGCAGCCACCAGCCCCCCCAACCCCCTTAGGCAGCACAGAAGTTCTTTTTGCTTTGGGAGAACATATTTTTCCAAAGCTGTCACTGAGCAGCATAGTCTTTCATAGTCTTCTGAAAAGTATTTGGCAGAAATTGCCTGGAGATTCTAAAGCCATGGTGCTCTCTAACCCAACCACAAAGCACCTTGCCAAACCTCAGGATACCCAATTTCTATATGCTTATGCACAGCTGATGAGAAAATAGTATGACAGCATGGTGGCATTGAGAAACCATGGCTTTGTACACTTTGCGGTCAGGTTTTGCAGGATCAGAATTCCAGTTGAGAACCACTCCCTGACAATACTATGTTTTTTTTCTATGATGGGTCCAAATTCATCTCTGAGATAACACCTTTAAATCCTATGCTGTTAGAACCATGACTGCTCAGGCACAATAGCCCAAAATAAAGTCAGAATGGGGGCCCTAACAACAAGCCAGACAAGTTGCCTGTTTCAAAACTGAAGATGGGTCAGAATCAACAGTGTAGACCAAAAGGTACCTAAAGCTTTGGTGAAGGGAAGCTCCAGAGCCAATCTTTGCTACTCAACCCTGTCTCTATGTTGAGAGACAAGACCCCAGTCATGGTAGTTGGCAAATTGAGGGCAATGCACCATCACTAGACTATCCAATAGCCATATTAATGGGGGGAACTCTGGCACATCACAGAGATTCTCAGTATTTAATTTATCAGTAGAGTTGTATACAAACTGAATCCACCTTGGATGTGCGACCCAATCTGATCTTGATTTTCATCATACTACACAACTAACTACATTGAGCTCTCAGTTTTAACCCAGAGCAGCTCAAGAGGACAGTGGAATTATTCCAGATTCACACCAATACTACCAAGAACAGAATTTGACACCTCAAATAACATGAAGATCACAATGTGATCACAATGATTATGTTAAGCATAATCACCACCTAATACTATATACCAGGGGTGGCCAAACTTAGGGAACTCAAGAGCCACACAAGTCGATTATTAATTCTTTGAGAGCCTCACTGAGGCCTATAATCATGTATTTTTACCTACTCCAAAATTACTAAGCTTAAAATTCATTGCACACTTTAATTTTATCATAAAAATAGGGCAAATATTGATCCTACTAATGTCAGATACTAATAATTATTTAAGGTTACCATGAAACTAGACCTATACAGTAAAAACTTAGCTGTTGCTAGATACAGAACACTAAAGGCTTGTGGCAAGATTTTTTTTTTTTTTTTTTTTTTTTTTTAAATCTGGGCAGTAACTTGTCAATGCAGCAGGTAAAAGCTCTCTCAGATGCTGATCTCTAACTATTGCACAATGTTTTGAATTTCATTGTGGAATATGATGCTTCACAGCAGTAAGTTGTGCCAAAAATTGAAAGTAATCTACCTTCAGTTTTGAACTTTTCTCCTTTGTATTTTCATTTCTTAGTATTCCACATCATGTTTAGGACTTGTAAAACACGATTTTGTCTTAACACGTACACTGCAATAGGGCCTATGAGAAAATCTAAACATCCTATGGCTTCTCTGACCATGTCATGCTTCCCTCCCTCACCTCCGCTGCCGCTTCCCTGCCGTCTCTTACCATGCTGCTGCTTCTCTGCTCTCCCCGACCATGCCGCACTTCTGCCCCCCACCCCACCCTGGCCCTGACCATGCTCCCGCTTCCCTGCCAACATTTCCGCCAATAAACTTTTTCACTAGAATACTCAGGGCCAGTGAAAACAAAAGGTGTGAGGACTCAATCAGAAACAATTAATTTTAAAATGAAAGTAATAGTAAGGGAAAACACTGTTCTCATCTTAATCCTGTGAAGAGATGCACACAGGGACACCTTTTCAACTGTTCAGAATCACAACAGATCAATGAGAATTTATGGGGACAGAAAATGCAAGATCAGAGCCTGTTTCAATAGGTGCTTTGAAGTCCATGCACAGAAGATATTATGGAAAAAATCCCACTGAGTTTACTCAGTTTGGGGTCAGGCCTGTATAAATTCTAAATATCATTATTTGGTTTTTATAATGCAAAGTAAAATCTTTATTGGTGAGAGATTTTTTTCAGAAAGTTTACAACACAATTTTCCATCCTCAGCCCTTTACAACAATTACTCTCTTGTCTACTGGGCTCAGATACCCTTAGAGTCATTCATGAAGACTGCACTGAAATATAAATGGATTTTGACTACTGGTATACAACAAAGGAAAAATAATACATGTTGAATGCTATTTAATCAGTGGAAGTATAGTGCTGCTATTGAACTTTGCAGCGAATGTAAATTATCTTGGTAATTGACTTAGTTATATTAATTACAATTTTCTTATAAAATAAATGTACTAGCAGTTCCTTCTGCAAACAGATGACATACTGATGTTGCAGGCACATTTGTTCAATGGACTTAAGGAATATTTTTTCTAAAGCCAGTTTTCTGTAGTGGTGGTCTATCCTAAGTCTAAATCATTTTGTACGCTGAAAATGAACCATGATCCATAATAAATACTTGTAACATTCTTTAAATTAATAGAAGTATTTTTAATAGTCTTTTGACAGCAGCCAGTGATTTTGGATGCAATACGTGTCAATTTTCAGTCATTTCTGATTCTTATTTAATTCTCAAAATAGAAATACAAGAGCAATAATTTTGCATTATATTACAATATCTGGAAATGGCAGGTGATTTTTAAAAAAACAGAAAATCAATTGTAAATTAATTTAAGTTTAAATTGCTAGATTATCATCACTTATCTGTAGTTCATTGTAGACTTGCTCTTGATCAATTTATGTTGCCAGTTTTAAAAATATTTACCCAGAAAACAGTATCAAAAAAGGAAAGTATTTAAAAAAATCATGCACTCAGGTCAGACTTTTTCTTGCTGGTGCTACTTTCATTTTGCCTCTGTGGGCATCCAGTTTGTCCAATGAATGAAGCCTGTGATGTTGTAATTAAAGACTGTGTCATAATGCAGACAGACAAGGAGGGTAGAATTAATATTGTGTGGGTAAACTATAGAATCTGACATGTCTTTGCACCTGATGACATTGCTTTTCCCTGCAGGCTCTCACAATGCTGCTCCTCTCTTCCCCTCCCCTCCCCTCCCAGCTCTTACCAGGCTGCTTTTTACCCCGCAAGCTCTCACAATACTGCTCCTCTCCTCCCAGCTCTTACCAGGCTGCTTTTCCCTGCTGCCTCTCAAAATGCTGCCCCTCCCCCAGCTGACCACGCTGCTTTTTCTGTTGGCTCTCACCATGTTGCTTCTCCCCTACCGGCTCCCACCATGCCGCCACCTCTCTGCTGTCCCTGACGATTGCAAATTTCTCGCCCCTGGCTCCCGCCATGCCGCCCTTCCCTGCCGTGCTGTCCCAGGAGCCGCATTTTTTCTTTAAAGAGCCACATGTGGCTCACAAGCCGCAGTTTGGCCACATCTGCTATAGACTGCATATATTAACTAACATTATAAAAGGGGACAGATCGACTTGGTAAATTCTTCATGCAGCCCTTCACTAATCCCCATGCGGGTCTCTTGGTGATTTGAGTTTGAGACCCCTGTATTGGGAAAGTGTTTGTGTTATTTAGTATGTTACATGTATTTGGATTCCTCTCCCGAGAGGTGGAGGCTTCCTTTGTATGGTATGTGACTAAACAGTGTTGCACAATTTATTTGATTGGCATGTTGAACAAGGACACCTGGCAGGCAGCCAAAGGACTGGAGTCCATGTGGAGACTGCGCGCTGTGCGCAGAGACTTGCAGGCTGGGTGCAGCGTTTGAGGGCCATGCACGTAAGTTCTGGAAGGTGGTGAGGGACTTTGATGGACAGCATCCAGAATATTCTGTGGTAGTGGGCAAATCCTGCCTGCTGATTAGTTGGCATGGCTAGTTTTTATACCGGTGAACTGTTGAGTGGGGTGTTCTTCGGTTGGGGCCTGTGGAGAGAAGGACTTTGTCACACTTCTTCGGGGCACCGATCCTCATTGGAGGATCAGATGCTACCCGAGTATTTGGACAGGAGGCTATCGGGTACCTCATCCAAAAGTAGCTCATGTCCGACTCTGCTGGGAGCTCCAGGGGGTCTCTTTGCCAGTCTGGGACCCTAGACTTTGGGATTTACAGAATAAGGACCTGCCCTGTGGGCCAGAAGAAGATGGGTGACAATCCAAGGTAGGAGGACTTTGGACTGGGATCCAGAAGACTACGAGGACCCTTGTCAAGGACTGTGGACCTGGGAATAAGACCCCAAAGACCTGTTTTGGGATGCTGTTCTGGGGCGAGAGGACCTTTGCTACAGGACTGGCCACCAGCGGCCCCAGAAGCACACTCTTCAAGCTGGGAGGACGTCAGGACCTGGACCCAGAAGCAGGGGGACACACTGGTTGTGAACAGCGCCCAGCCGGGCAAAGACCAATTGTAAATACCAACTTCTGGAGGGTTTTCTGTAAGCATGGGAGGATCACTGGCTTGGGCTTTGCTCTTCTGGTTACCACTCAAGTAAGGACTTGGTATGTGTTTTGCTGTTTGTTTGGTTGTGGGGATTCTCCTGGGTGGGTATTTCCTTTATCTTGTACAATAAACATCTTGTTATCTACCTCAAACTAAGGTCTGTGTGTTTTCTTTGCCTTTAACATCAGTTGATAGATGCTGCTTGCAGTGTCCAATACCCGAGTGAGAGAGGGGTCTTTGACAGGGCTGCACTCTCTAGCTGAGAGATCAGGTACTTGTGGCATTAGGCCAAGGTGTCTGAGAAGGATTTTCCCCGAACACCGGGACTAGTGTGTGCCGTTTGGAAGAACATCCAATCCTCCTAACGCTAAGGCAGTTTGCCACATCCCTCAGTAACCTGCTCTATGAAACTGATTGTTAGTGTTGATATTTCAGCATACATAAGCAAATGCTACTTATTTGAGGAAAATTCTCTAAATTATGAATATGATTACTCACCTCTGCCTGGCCAGAAAAAATTAGACTCTATTGTAAAAGGGACATCTTCAACAGAAGAGAAAATGTAGTTTAAAGCCACAAAAATGGATAGGGGAATGCAAGAACAGGCACAGACCCAACACTATTTTTAATCCCACTATTTTAATTGAAATCTAGTCAGTTGATTGGAGGAAATGTTCAGAAATGCCTTCATGAGTTAACTATTTAAGATTTTCAGTAACACAAAGCCCTAAGCCACTTCAGAATTTTGAAAAAATTTAAGTGTCCCTCAAATACATGGGATCAGCTGCTGCTGAGAACATATTAGAGTGATGTTATTGGTACCAGATGACCAATGTATTAGATTGTCTGTTCCTCTGTAGCATGTTTGTTCTTTTATGAAATCTGTAGGCTGCAGCAGGAGTCTATGAAGGGACTCACATGGAAGAATTAGAGATTGTGTGGGGGAGAGAAGGGAGAAGTAAAGGAAGAGAGCAGGAAGAACCATTTTTCACTAGAGTAAGATTAGGGAGGCCACTGCTGTCTCTCATACCACTGGACGTTTCAGGCCCTTTAAAATTCTTATTACACAGGTAGGATTTCCTTCCCAGCCTGGGACTAATCTCCCTTGTTCAAAGTCTGTGTCTCTCGTGTGTTGACATGGGAGAGGAGAGAGGCCAAGCGATCATCTCACTGCCCCCCTTTTATACTTTCTTCCAGCTGGCAGAAAGATCCTTGCTCTGCATGGGGGTCAGGCAGTCCCCACTGCACATGTGCTCTCCCCCAAGGAATCACTCAGTAAGCGGATTCTTTTTTATGGACCATTGGATCCGACTGGCCAACAACAGCTGTTCCTTTGTCCCTAGTGAAAGGCCAGCTGTGGGTATCTCTCGACCATACAACATATTTCAGTGATGCCTATAGTAACACCTCTTAACTTCACATAGGATGATGCTATATAATATTCTGCTGAACTGTGATGTTCAACAGATCAAGACTTCTTAAAGGACACCTTACAAGGCATACTTTGTACAGAACACATCATAGTCATGACGGTGGTGAATATAGGGGTTCAGGGTGCTACTTTGACATACAGAATGTCACAAGGTGAGGGGGCTGCCTCACACCTACTGCACATCCCAGAGGCAGTTAAACTGTAAACCAGATACTTCATGCCTTTTGGGATGGAGTCCTGGGACAGGAGTGGATTCAAGCCCTGAAGAGTCTGAAGGTTTCCAGCACTCAGAAGTGGAGAAAGCCAGGCAGAAGGTCTGAATCTTGAGTGTGCACCTAGGGACCTATAGGTTAGGACAGTGGTTGGATTTTAAGAAACATTCTTAGGAATCCAGAACATATATACTTGGACTCCCTCAGCAATCCCAGCTGATGGGCAGGAAGGGGCATTTGCTAAATATCTGTGAATGAACCTATCCTGTAATAAACTTCATGAAGTCTACTTGAAATCTATTGGACTATGAGTGGGCATAAATCTCACCATAGGATCAGAATCATATTTGATTCAGTCTGCAGAGCCAAACTGGCTCTTGAACTACAAGAAAATGATGAAGTAAGAGGCAAAGCGAAAACCCACTGAAGTTAATAGAAGTCTTTCTATAGACATCAGTGGGCTTTGGATCTGGTCTTGTACAATTAATTGCCAAATGGAGAAGAGATGACAAGGCAGGAAATAAATGTTATTTTTAAAGTTTCCAGGAGGATTACTACACACGATGGAAAAAAATAAAAATTTAAAACTATTTTAGCACGTATTTGACAATGCTTTCCCTTCAATGAGTTAGCTCATCTTTTTTCACTGTGTGTCAGAACAGTTTTCAAACAGTTTAGTTTGCAACATATTTCTTATAATCTCTTAATTTTATGATTTCACTTACCACATATCTTTTTCTGGCAGCACATGGGCATTCTGAACTGATTTTAGTTTAGTTTTATTGAAGGAAATGACCCTTGAGAATTCTAAATGTTTGGTAAGCTAATATAACCCTCATTGGCTGCTAGTCAGAACTGAAGTTACTTGGTCAGATTGCAAGCCCTTTACTAACTAAATTGCCTAGATTTTTCTTCCTATGGCTTAGCAAGAAGTCTTTTCTAGCATGCTCGCTACAGTCCAATAACTGCTAAGTCAGTCTACAAACATAGGCCACTTTACTTGAAACTGTACTTTCTTTTATTAAAAAAGCATCAGGATTCTGCACTAGTGGGAAAAAATATTAGAATTTAATCCTTGCCCGTTACTTCCTTTTGGACTGGATACTCTATCTACCCCATTCACCTTCCCAGATACTCCATTGTACTTTTTCAGGTCACATATCAATTTTTCTGCATCTGTTCTGAGCACAGGCCACAGATCCTCAATAACCGACAGAGAGCTGTAAGGTGGGCTCCAGTAATGGAACGTATCCAGTATTAGCCAGGAGAGCATCTGTAATCCACCCTCACTCAGTGTAGGCTGCAGCAGGTTCATCAAACTCTGTGGCCCAGCCATGCATCTGACAAAGTGGGTTGTAGTTCACGAAAGCTTATGCTCGAAGAAATCTGTTAGTCTGTGAGGTGCCATCGGACTCTCGCTGCTTTTGCTGTACACTGACTAACACGGCTACCCCTCTGAAAATTTTAACATTTAAGTTTTTCTTGTTGTCACACCTTATAGTTCTAATGTTATCAATTAATGGCCTACTTACAATCTTAGCCTTACTTTGAGTATTTTTTTTTCAAAATACTGCTAATTCTAGCTATTTCAAAAGTTAAAACCTTAGAATATTGACATCAATTTTAAAGTCAAGTGTGCAACTTTTAACTGTTTACTTTATACCTTTACCCCCCATCCCCCCACATGCGAACTCTGCAAGTAGTCCATTCCTCTTTGTTTATACAGGAGAACCTCAGAACACCAGAGTTACAAACCAACAAGTCAACTGTACACCTCATTAGAAATCAGAAGTATGCAATCAGGAAGCAGCAAAGACCAAAAGTAGTAAATAAAGCACTGTACTGTGTTAAATGTAAACTACTGGGGAAAAAAAAGGGGGAAATTAAAAAAAAGATTTGACAAAGTGAGGAAATTGTTTTTGTGCTTCAAAACAAAACAAGGAGTCTAGTGACATGTTTAAAGACTAATAAATTTGTTTATCACATATGCTTTTGTAGGAGAAAAATCCCACTTCATCAGACTTGTCTCATTTAAAATTAAGATGGTTAAAATGCAACATTTTCTTCTGTATAAGTTAACTTAATACAACTTTCAAAGTTTATGTTCAGTGGTGAACTTTTGAAAGAAAGGACAACCAAGACATTTTATTCAAAAGGTACAAATATTTCAGAGTTATGAACAACCTTGCCCCCTGAAGTGGCTGTGACTCTACTATAGTTAGCTCCTAGCTAATTATGGTTAGTGGAACTAATCACAGTGCATAGCATTAAAGAGATCCTTTGGCAGAATCAGGGCCTTTTTATAAAGATTACATATTAGGCTACTTAGTTTGCCAGGATCTCTTTCAAATGTGTAGGGCTTGCGTGTGGCTAAAGATCAGAACATTTTTAATCATGTGATCTCTGTATTGTGTACAGTAGTTTGCTACCACGTGTGCACCATTAGCTAATGATGTCTATGTTTCCATTATAAACCTCTGGTATACTCAGAAGGAAACATTTCTTGTTGTGAAACTTGTCTGCCTAACTTACATACAAAGCCTTCTCCCCTGCTCCCATTCCTTACCCTCTTTCTTTTTCAAATAAATGGGAGAGAGTTTGCACAGATGCTCCACAAATCCTTGTAAGTTTATTTATGATTAAAATATCAGATTAATTTAAAACAAATTAATAACAGAACATTCATTCCTTCTCCAGAAACCTGGTGCCTGCCCGTCTGAACCATTTGATGAGCACTACTGTATCCCTTATGGGTGCACATTTATCTGCATCCCCACATGAGATGCCTGCCCACACTAACCCCTGGTAAGCCAGTATCATGCCAGAAGGACCATTAGAGACACGATTAGACAATTACAGCAGCCTAGAATCATGGTGCTGGAGAGATGAACTAGCAATGACAACTATTCCGACAGCCAAGGAGCAGTGAAGCACATCATTGTGACCTGTTTGTCATTTGGAGGCCTTCATTCTAGCTTCCAAAGACACCTTCATCTAAAAGGTCTATTCCATGATAGATGGAAGGGGAAGGACAAGAGCAGGATTACATATTAAACTTCACTCCAAATGTTTTTATTGATGTCAGCTACAGCATGTCTACGAGCTTGACAGAAAACATTGGCCTTGACAGAAAAAGACAGCAAAATCAGCTAACAGTTGAAGCCAGATAAAATTTTTCTTTTTAACAAATTTGAGGCATCGGACTCTTAAATCCAGAGAATAATCTGTAAGAGCACATTTTTAAAAAGCAGACACTTCACATATGTAATAACACTTTCCCAAAGGAATGTCATGTAGAGTTTTATAGTGTGGTCAAGTTAGTTGGCTTCGTAACAGGTTTTAGTGGCTCCAAAAAGGTACATTACAAACTTGAGGGTAAATATTGCTTTCTAAAAAAATCCTTAACAGGGATAATAAATAAGCAAAAACCTATCCAACATGATAATTTAACAAATTATACAACAAAACCCATTTCATAACCATGTCTCTCTCCTCCTCCTTTCCCTTTCATTATTGCAGACACATACATTTATGAAGCCATACATGAGAAACTGAGTTAAAAACAATCTAAATTTTTCTAGCACTGCTTCAAGAGCACTATGAAAATGATGCTCAAGGGGCAGCACAAACCAAAACATCTGCAAAGGGTTGCATAACAAGCCAATACCGGTAAGAGCTTTGCAAAATACTTTTGTTACAAAACCACATGAAGCTTCCCTGGATTCAGGTTTTATTATGCAAGAGAACTTCAAAGACTGCATAGACTAGTCTTTTCCAACAGCATTTGGAAACTCTCCCTCAAATGGCTGCTGTTAACTGGTGACGGGCTAGCAGCCGACATGGCCCAGTGTCTTTGAACTGCTGAATAGATACTGAAAAGGTAACAGGCTTCTCCACTCCTGCCCTCTTCAGTAGGCAAACAGGCCACTCAGATCCACTACTCTGGAACAGCAGGCCCATAAATATATTGCTACTGCCTCCTTGTTCTAGTTCTTTCATGCATCCTGGAGTGCACTGTACAGTTAAATAAATAATCACCATGATAAAAATAGGGAGTTTGTCTGGGGTTCTCATGAATCAAACTGCAAACCAACCCAAGGACTTAACAGGCTGAACTTGATCATTCATTCAGGTTCACAAAACCTGTGCAAACCAAAGCAAATTCATTTCTCACAAGGCAATTGCTACTACCTTTTTCCAAAGCTTCCATTGAATGGTGATGCTAATGTGTCTGAAAGAACAAGATATTAATAGCTTTGTTCATATTCGTGAAGCCCATTGAAATTTTTGGATTGAATTAATCAAAGCTCACAATCCTCTTACAAGGTAGGAGTCACAGGGTGCACCTGAGCTCCAAGCCCTTTTCTGCCAAACAAGCCAGAAACTTCCTCAACGATGCAGTCACCCATGCCATTTATGGTTGGTTGTTGCTCCCTCCCACCCTCCTTTCACAAATGCCGCCCCCCCCCCCCCCGCACACAGCAGTCTTGGGGATTGTTTATAGCCAGTCTATCTCCATTCAGCATAAGCCCCTTCCTTTTCCTTCCTGCCAACCTAGCTATAGTCCCCTGCTAACAAGGCTGGCAACTGCTCTTTATCTGCCAATTCAACAGATGCCTGATTGCCCTGGTCCTCTGCACATTCCTAAGTGACAGGTTCCTGCTCCAGGACCCTCTCGCAGAAGGTCTTAATCCAGTTCTACAGAAGGGCCATACAGAGTTCAAGTAATTTCTTCAGGGTTACATGGGGAGTTTCTATTGCAAAGAATAAGCAGAATCTCACTGTCCAACCTCTAAATTCACAGCTCAAACCACTAGAGTATGCTTCCAATTCTAAAAATGCATGAGGTCCCTCTCAGCCTGACCAACTGTGTTCAAAGTAGTCTTGCAAAGCTCATCTGTCTCCTGCTCCCTACCCCCATGCATTTGAAAGATAGAAATACTTATGAGGGTATTTAGTGGATGGAAAGTTTTGCTGGGGGCCATTCTTTCATCATCATGTTAAGCACTACGGGGACTGGATCTTGCCGCTAAGCAAGTCAAACATTTTTATCAGTGAGCTAAAAGAAAACCTAACATCACTGATAAAGCTTGCAGGTGACATAAAAATTGGGATCATGGTAAATAATGAAGAGGACAGGTCACCAACAGAACAATCTGGATCAGTTGGTAAGCTAGATGCAAGAAAACAATACACCTTTTCATATGGCTAAATGTAAATGTGTACGACTTGGAACAAGGAATTTAAGCCAGGAAGGGGGCTTACAAGAAGGGGGACTCTAAGCCGAGAAGCAGGGACTCTGAAAAAAGATTTAGGTTTCTGGTGTATTTGTGCTGCATGTGAACTTCCACAGTAACCCTAGCCAAAATGGCTACTGTGATCCTTTGATACATAAATAAGGGAACCTCGAGGAGAACTAGAGAGGTGTTTTCATCTCTATCTTTGACACTGGTGAGAGTGCTGCTAGAATATTCGGTCCAGATCTGCTGTCCACAATTTGACAACAAGGTTGATAAACAGGAATGGGTTCAAAGAAGAGCCAAGAGAATGATTTAAAGATTAAAAACATGCCTTATAATGATAAGCTAAACAGATTGTGCTCTTCGCGTCTAACAAAGAAAGTTAAGAGGTGGCTTGACCACAGCATAAACATTTACAGAAAGAACAAAAAATTGATAACAGACTCATTATGCTAGCAGACAAGTATAAAAAGATGGCTGGACTAGAGCCCTGCATGGATACAAAAATTTGAAACCGCATTGGATCCGCATCCGCTCAGTGATAGCATTGATCCGATCCAAAATCCGCATGTCAGGGTTTAGCTGCATCTCTAACTGTGCCTGCAACCGAGCTTGGACTCATATGCAGGATTTCAGTCTCTGATTGGTTCATTCCCCATATGGGTTCCACTCACTATTTCCTTTCTTGTTTGTGGTTTGCTTGCTGTGCTATCAATCATGTGTCCTTGCCCACCAATGAAATTTCTGATTGATAGCAATGGCTTGCCAAATGGAAAAGAAAAGGAAGAAGTGGGCAAGGGAATGACTCAATCAAAGGCCAGCAGTGAATCTCCAAGCCCCACCTTGAGATTCTGATTGGCTGGCAGATCACAATCTAGGATTGGCCAGAGTGCTTCCTGGTTCCCCTGCATGCTGCTGACACAGATCAGTGCAGGGGCTGCGGCAATGGATTGCACTGTGAAACGGTAAAAATAGAAGCTGCATCCATGAGTCGATCTGCAGCAGTGGGTCTGCAGTTATCCACACACGCACCCATGGATGCGGATAACTGCAGATCTGCAGCGGATACCCGCAGAGTTGCAGGGCTTTAGGCTGGCATTGAAGGTAGACATATCCAGACTGGAACCAGGACACACACTTAACAGTGAAGGTTTAAAGGAAGGAAAAAAAACACCCTACTGAACAATTTACCAAGGGTCATGGTGGATTCTTCACAGCTAGCAATTTTAAAAATCAAGATAGACTTTAGTTCAAACAAGAACTATTCTAAAAAAAAAATCCATGGCTTGTGTTATATAGAAAGTCATGGTAGAACATCACAGTGGTCCCATCTTACCTTGGAATCTATGCATCTAGGACAACAATATGCATACAGAGTTCAGGACCTTAACATAATAAGTACTGAACTAATAAATAAGATCACCCAAGCTCTAGAAAGCCATCCTGAATGGGGTTATATGAGATGCAATGGCTGCCGCCCCCTTTTCTTTTCCAACAAAAGGAAATTTTGGATTTGGAGCTTCAATTATATCAAGGGAGCCAGCACAAATAGTTAGGTGCCTTTTTTGTTCTCTATACACTAAAAACAGAACATGTATTTAGTAACTTCCCTCACTGGACTCTTCATAAATCTACAATAGTAGAGTAACAATGATAACTAATAGTAACAGATTACCATTCAGAAATCTTTACTCAGCTGTGATAGCTACTACTAGCTGATGAACCACAATTCTGAAAGCCATATTATTCTAGTCTCCTTCAGAGTAATATCCTATTTCAGTTAAATCCATGGGAATACTCATTGAGGCAAATACAACTCAGTCTGAGCAAAGGTGCTAGGATATGGCCCTAAGTCATACCCACAGTCTAACATATTACCTATCCCATCCCCAATTTCTATTTTACCGTGCACTGTAGTGCCGGAAGGTTCCCACTGAAGTGTCCCTCTCTATTTTTGAGTGTAAAATGAATCACAGTAATAGACTTTGTTTTCAAGCCAGGGGATGGAGTGGTTGAATGACATTCATTAACAACTCATTAAGTTGTTTATGCCAAGGCGGCTTGCTGTGCAGTACTTCATACAGCAATTCCCTGTTCAAACTTGGCTTAATCATGTCTTTTTGGCATGCCATAAATTGCAGTGTTTGTTCTTTGCTAACAGTTGCATCTCTGATTTGCCATGAGGCATTCACCTCTAGTGCTCCTTACTTGCACTGCTATTGCTCAGTTTCTTTGCTAAGCAGTTCTCATAAGGGAGTACTGTGGGGCCTGTGTATGCTGTGATCTATCAGCACCATGGCAGTGAAGCACATTCAACAATTTCAAAAGTGAAGAAAAGATGTGCAGGAACTTTCATCTCAGCTCTGACGACATTTGCTCTGGCCTTAGGTATCATAACATATCCCCTCTCTCTCTCTCTCTCTCTCTCTGTGTGTGGATATATATATATATATATATATATCAACAGTATGGATCCTAGGAAGCAGGCTGCTCAGATGCTTTGATGAGTAATACAAGCTTTACAGAAAAATCAGCAACAGTGTTGTTAATGGGAGGAGGATGGAGGTTCTATCCAAAGCAACCAGAGTACAAGAAACTGAACATGGAGCCTGAATCTCCACTGTTTTCCCCTTCTGTAAACATTTACATCTGTGGCAAGTGGGTGTAAAATGTTACCATACTGATTTACAACTCTCTCCTGCACAGGTATAAATGACTACAAAGGGCAAAGCAGATCAACCACATAGTAAGTAGATACATTCACCACAGTGTGCTTTTCTTGAAATATCATTTAGACAATCTACTCCAGAGATACACAAATTATCTACAATAGGGGGATGGGGGGGGGAACTGCAGTTAATGGAATAACCCTTCAATTTCCTCTTTTTACCACTTTGCAGATTTACCGGTAGCTTATCCAACCCTGAGCAGTGACAACCTAGGATATTATTTGTATGTCCTAAATACTTAAGGGCCAAATTCCAATTGCCTTACTTGCACCAATAGTCCTGTTAATACTAATGGAACTATAACAAAGTGGCCTTCCCTTTAAGGGTGAAGAGACTTGTGACTGGCCACCTCATTAATGAGCTGCACCCTACCACATTCGTGCTAGGTGCAGGACTTTAAAAAAAAGGAAGAAAGTCCAGAAGTTGTGGGCAGGCTAGGGAGAAGAGCAGACAAGCGGGACTATGACTGGAGAGGTGCTAACTCCTGCTTTAGGGTCAGTGCCAAGAAGGCAGTCATGCGTCTGGTGCTCTATAAGAGGAAATGGGTACTGAAGAAGCACAAGATTGTTATGGCTTATGTTCTATTTGGACTCCTGGGGGTGGTGGAAACCTGGCAGTCAGTGCTCTGATAAGAAAAGAGCTGTGAGCTGAACCCAGGAGAGATTCAATATCTTTCTGTTTATGAAAGCTTTATTCATGTTCTTTTGTTCAAGTTAATTTGGGATTAAAGTCAAAGGTGACCATTTGGGGATTTTGAGCACCCTAGAAGGGCACTGAATTTTTAAGTGACCTGGCTGAAGGACGAAGCTCCAGACTGAGGCAACCAGCCACCCTACATGCTCAGCCACAAGGGAGCAGTGGCCAGTGACTCATTCCTCGGCAGGTGGTGTTTGCTCTGGGGCTCAGTTCTATAATACGTATTATTCACATTAGTAATCACATTTCCACCATCATGTGTGACATTAAAAGAGATTCCATATGAATCAGAAAGGTTTTTGAGGTTTTTCATTATATTGTGAGCAAACTAATAATCTTTCTACAAAATATGCATTGTAAGGAATCATTCGAAAACTGAATTCAGTGGTCAATAACATCATGATATAATGTGTGCAGTAATATTATCTATAAAGTTATAAATGGAACCTGAAATTAGGTTTGAATTCTGCTTACCAGATAAATCTGGATAAACCAGTTTCACAAAGAAATAATGACCTGAAATTTCTAGCCCAGTATCAAACTTGATGGACCCTCACCTATCAAACGAACACTGTTTGGCAAGGAAATGGGGTAGGAACAAACAGAAAGCAAACCTATTTCACCTTGACTCGTGACCTCCATCTTCACAGCGGGGGGGGACGGACGGACACAACTTTACTTAGGGGTAATCCACAGGAAAATGCATTTCAAAGAGTGATAGCACTATCAAAGTGAGGGACAAAACCCATCCCAAATTCTGATTCACTATCCAGCTCTCTGATTCGCTGAAGACAACAGAAGGTACAGCCTTGGGAGCAGATCCTGACCCAAGAGTTTGGTCAGCAATGTTATGGGAGATGCTTGGTAAGACATGGATTTCACCTTGAAACAAATCTAGTGATTATGTTTTAGTATTTATTTTTCCTGTAACCATTTCTGACTTTAATGCTTTATTTCCAAAGGGACAGCCGTGTTAGTCTAGTCCAGCAAAAAAAAACACGGAGACATGTGGCGCATCTGACAAAGTAGGATTTTCTCCCACAAAAGCTCATGCGAAAAATAAATCTGTTAGTCTTCAAGTGCCACACGACTCCTTGTTTTTTTTTAATGCCTTATACTTGTATTCACTTAAAATCTCTCTTTAGAGTAAAAAGGATTCTTTAAACAATACTAATCCAGGGTTGTGTTTAAAATCGAATTGTGTAGGAAACTACTTGGAGTACCAAACTTCTGGATATTGATCCCCTACTGAATGGCCCTAAAATATCTGAACTGTCCAGGTGAGGGCTGAACAGTGCAAAAGATGTGTTTGAGGAGAAAATTCAGAACTGGGTGTCATCCTTCAAGTGAAAGAAACAAGGATCCCTGTGGCACTTTTAAAGACCAACAAATTTATTTGTTGCATGACTTTTCGTGGAAGAAAATCCCACTGTCAGATGCTTTGAAGAATGTGACATTTTCTCTCAGGAAAGCTCATGAGACAAATAAATTTGTTAGTCTTTAAAAAAGTGCCACAGGGATCCTTGTTTGTTTTGCTGAACTAGACTAACATGGCTACACCTTTAGAACTCTTCAAATGATAACCAATGCTGGTGGAAACTAAAGTATCACTGGAGCATGGTAGGCTGGAGTGACACATAGATGCTCAAGGTGTGACTTGCCTGCTGTCTGTGAGGGGCCTAAATCGGGAGCTACAGCAGCAAAGTACTGCGAGGCACCCAGCTTTCAGGGAAAGGGTGACATAGCCCCTCGCTGGTCTGGACTGCACCCCAGATTGTCATATTATTATTATTTTGTTCCACATGATGGGACACGACCACATCACACTGGAAAACAACCAGGATTAAAGAACAGCTCTGGACTCAGCAGTTATGCCCTAACATATCTGCAAAGCCACACAAACTGGAGACAAAACTTTAAAAAGGGAGCAGAGCAAATCAGAGGGAGGCAGCAGAGGAGAGTACTCATTGCCTGAGACTTCACAACAAAGACCTCTATAAACACACGAAGGAGAGGCCAGTGATAGACTGCTGGTCAGGGAATAGGCTGAAGTGATTTATTCCAGCCACATAAAGGAGCCTGGGATAGGAACTGGCTGGGGGGTGGGGAGAGCAAGGACGGATTAATAAGCAGCTTCAGGGGTTGCAGGGCCCACCTCTTCAAGCCTAGCAAAAATATACCAGACATCCATCAGCATGAGCACCCATCACATGGTGGATAGGCTGGTCTCCCAGGCTCCAGTACCACCCTGTCCCCATGGCTGGCTGGTCAGTGGACTCCAGACCCTCCACTGGACCCAGCAACCCTCTCCCTCACAGCTGACTGGTCTGAAAGCCGACCAGAGCCCCACCACCTCAACTTGCTCCCATGGCTGGCCAGTCTGCAGCCACCAGTGGGCCCTCTCAATGCCAAGCACTGGCTTGCCCCACTTGACTGGTAGGTCTTGGCCTGGGCCCCAGTACCAGCACACCCAAGTTCAGCTCCACCATCATGGGGGGGGCAGTGCAAGAGTGGGCAACCCTGGACCCCCAGCAGCCTTCATCTGGCCTTGGGAGAGAAAGAGGTTGTGCGCAGCTCCTTAACACCCATGATGCCAACTGGAAAAGCATGTCATTTGATCCTAGACTGGAGCCTGGTGGAGAGGACTGGTTGGGGCTTGCTGTCTACTCCAAGACCATGTTACAAAAGCCTTTACGTGGGCTTAAGGTGACATGCCAGCTGGAAAAAAAACCTCATCACTGGAAGGCCCAAATCCAGCTGCTAAATAGAAGGACTGGAAATCCTCAGGGTGGGACACTGAAAGATAGGACTGTGTTTCAAGAGGGAGACAGCCTGCCAACATCCACCTGACAACTAAGTAGCACTGTCAGAGGCTATGCACCTTCTACAATCCAGTTAGCACTACTTGATATGGTACAAATCCACCAGTGTACACTAAATCTTGTACTATATTGCAGTTAGGGTACATGGTTTCTTTTTGAAGGTGCAGAGATTCCAAATGGGAGGAGAGCATGTCCCCAAACAATGTAAAATGCTCTGGAAAAATAAAGTCTGAAATTCATCCTTCTGAATTTTTTTTCTTAGTTTTCCTTTTGCCAATACTTCTAACATAACTAGCACAAGGTACAAAAGATTATCCCCCTTAAAGAAGTATAAATTACAAACCAAATAGCATACAATTTAAAACTGTGCTTAGATGCAGAATGTGATGGTGTAAATTATATGCCAGCTCTGGCCATGGCAATAACATTAGTTAAGAACTGACAAACCCAAACTGAATTGAAGGGAAATGTCCTTCCTTAGACTCAGTGCTACTTCACTTACTGGGGTGGTCTTCAGCAATCAGCTTCCTGATAGACTGAGCATGTCTTCACAGACCTGATCAGTTTATTGGGAAGACTGATTTGACAGCAGCAAATTTGTCACCATCAGTGACAACTAGCCCTTTCCCGCTGAGAAGTGCTTGGAGGTTTAAAAGTTATCTTCCCCTCAAGATACCAAGCCACTTCAAACATTTAGCAATATCTGATATGTTCTGGCACCAATTTATAATTCATGCGTGAAGCCTGGTGCAGAAGTTCACTGGCAAAACCAGGTCTGAATAACCACAGAATTTGGCCAGTCTCTTAAGGACAGGAAATTTTAAAAAAACCATGTGACTGGTCATTAATGCAAAAGGGTAGAGGAAACCATCAATGATATCTTCACAACCCAGAACCAGATTTACTTACCTGATTTTCTTTTATGCAATGAAAAATCGTCACACTAGCATCTAATAGGGACAGGTGAAGAATGACACTGTAAAGCTTTCAACTCCAGTAATGTTTAAGAATGCATGATACATGTAAAGTCATTCTTCCTCAAGAAAGAATTTTTCTCATGAAGTGAGATACATATATCCACATAACAGCATTATCAAACAAATCAGATTTAGTCACAATCCAAAATCTCATCTGAGGTTTATTAAAACACATGTATACACAGACCTCTAAAACCAGTGGACACTGTTCAAGTTAGCATACAATAAGCAGGAGTTATCTCCTCAAAACAACAAGAGCACGACAATCAGTTTACTTTGCCTCCCACCAGGAACATTGCTGGTGCTGGGCTTACGGGGCTCAAGCCTCAAGTCCCAGCACCTGAGCCCCAGGTCTTTTCTGGGGCCAGCAACGCTTCTGCCTCCCACCCCATTCCTCTTTGCTTTTCAAAAATGCTTAGTGTCCACCTACACAACCCCCGGAGCAACAAGATCAGTGTGGTTAAATTTACTGCTTGCCCAAAGTATGCTGGGTATTTTCAGAGTAATTTTCCAGATGTAGTCATAGAAAGCAGCCCTTGTATATAATACCTATCTCCTTTTACTTTTAAAAAAAAAAGTCAATTAAAAAACCCCAAGAGACACTGTAACGGAGGAGAGGTAAATGTGAATAGCTGGTTCGCCTTTCATAACCTGGATGGAAATTAGAGTGGAGCCTGGCTCTTACACAGAACACTCACTTAACAGGAGAGGTTTACAAGAGCCAAACAATCTGTCTAACAGCAAAAGGCATGTTGTAAAAGAAGAGGTTGTGTTATATGACAGCCAAGCTACTCAGCAGAATAGCTTTGAAACAAGGGCACATGCTGGAAAGGATCCCAAAGTATCCTTTTTCCCCTCCTATCAGTTAAAACTCAACATACTTTCCAAAATTCTTAGATGCTACAGTAGTAGCATTTCCCAAGGCACATTTTATTTCATACATACAAGGAGGAAAAAAAATTAATTCCTGTTACTGTAAGTTTTTAGGAATAGCTTAAACAAATACAGGTCAGGTGTGGTCTAGGTATACTGGGTCCTGCTTCAGCATGAGAAGGGACTCTACTTCACTAAACGACCTCCTGAGGTCTTTTCCAGACCTACAGTTCTAGATTCTCCAATGAAATGGAGTATATAGTACTGAGCCAGGTTGCTAGTCTTCATATGGGATGAGATACAAAAGATGGAGCAGTCAAAAGAGAGCTTGGGAGAGCCAAGAGAGCCACATTGCTCCCAAGGCCAAAAATTTGCCCATTACAGTACACAGGGTAAGATGCAGCAACATGCAATTAAATAATCATTTTACTGCAGTAGTACCCAGAACCCCCAAAGAATAAGTTTGAACAAAGAGCTTGACAGACAAGGAGCATGATGGGAAACAGAAGCAACAAGATATGAAATGAAACTTGGTCAAGATAACACCACAGATCTGTGGCAGTGTCAGGAATGAAACTGAGCTACCCAGTCTCCTAATGCAAGGGTCTGTCCCTAAATCCCACCTCTCCCCACAAAGGACCAGCCAAAACACCATGTTGCAAAAGCAGAATGAGTAACCATTCTTCAGCAACAACTCCTTGGCTTTTGCTATTGTGACACACATTGAAATAGTTACTATTGCACTGTGTAACTAGGTCACCCGGCCCACACAAGGGCCAATCTGCAAATAGCTATTGCTAAGAATAAATAGCACTAAAATGAGTGCAATGATTGTGAAGGTTTTGGTGCTGCCTGCTAATAATTGATATTGTATGTGACCTGATTCTTGGTCTATTATATGCATAGACCGAGTTAGCTTAAATAGCAGCATAGAGAGTCAGCAAATGCCCTGAAGAAGCTGGGAAAGGGAGAGATGGAACAAAGCAGATGCTTCTCCCCAGGGCTGGATTATCACAGAGGCTATAGGGGCTGAAATCCTGGCCCCAGCTGAAGGGGGCCCCAGCCTCTAGCCCCTATAACTTCAATGATAATCCAGCACCACCTGCCCGCTCAGCTCTGGCAGGGCAGGAGTGCTGAAAGCTCCTGTTTGCTGGCGCTGTGCGGAGGGGGTGGAGCAGGGCCCTGGAGCCAGAGGCCAGCTTCTGTGGTCCCACCTGGGCCTTTGGCTGGCTGGTTCACCCCCGAGGGGCAGAGCAGGGCAGTGCCTGCTCACTCTAACCAGGGGCAGGGCCGGCTGATGTAACCTTCACTCCAGCCCAATGCAGCTCTCCAGGGCCCTTGGCCCTGGGGCGTGCTATGCCATGTGCCAGCTGGCCTCCTCTGGAAGACTGACCAGAGCAGGGGGTCAGGCCCCAAGGCTGGTTAATCCAGAGCTGCTTCTCCCCAAATACCTGAAACACTGCAAGAGCCATTCACTTTGACTTAGAGCTCACCAAGACAAGCAGAGCTAAAAACACCTGGCAAGAGAGAATTAAAGCTCTGACTAGATTTATAAAAGGACATGTTTCTTCTGAGAGGAGGCATTTGTAATAGACTGTCAAAAGAGGAGATTGACATGCAGACTCCCAGACGTCAGACTCCTTGGTAAGACAGAACTGCCTAAGACTTAGTAAAGCAGTCAGACCCATAGTTCTTTTGGGTTGTTAAAAATCTTTTTTCCTCTTAATATTAGGAACAAAATTCAAGATTAAAAAAATACTTTTGGCTTAAGAAACTTCTTTGAGGTCACTGTACTCGCCCAAAGGGAAGAACCAGCTGCAGCCAAAGCCAGATGGAGTGCTGGGGCGAGCACAGTTAACCTGCAGGGTACTGCAGCCTGGGAACTGATCTAAGAGTCAGAGAACCATAGGATTCACCCAGAAAGGTTAAACACATGAAGCTTTATTCCTGACCAAGATGCTACAAAGGGTCAGAAGTGCAGCTACACCATAACCATGACAATAAGCATTACATCTAAACCTGATTAACTGATTGGTCTCAAAATGTAAAAAGGGAATCATCATTGAGCAGGTGGGTTTACAGGGGGAGGCCTATATTTTACCTTTTTTTGTGATGACTTAGATAAAAATAAATCATACCAGATAAAGATAACATGATAAAAATTGGGGGAATAGTAAATAATGAAGAGCCCAAGTCACTGATACAGAGTGATTTTGATCAGTTGGACAACCATGCGTAATAAAACATATATTGTTTGCTTATGTCTGAATGTACATATGTGCATCTAGGAACATGACACATAGGCCACACTTACATGATAGGGCATGCTACCATGGAAAGCAGTGATTGATAAAGATTTGGGAGTCATGGTGGGTAATAAGCTAAACATGAACTCCCTGTACAGAAAATGGCCAAAAGAGCTAATGCAATCTATGCACGCAGAAGCAGGGAAACCTTACTCTGTGAATAGCATGTCCAGTTCTGGTGTCCACAATTCAGGAAAATGTTGATAAATCGGACAAGGTTCAGGGAAGAGCCACAAAAATGATTAGAGTATTAGAAAGCCTGCTTTAGAGCAGGGCTCAACAAAACTTGAGTGTCAGGTCACTATGGAACACAGGAATTGTAC
Organism: Podocnemis expansa; assembly: GCA_007922195.1. Classification (NCBI taxonomy): domain Eukaryota; kingdom Metazoa; phylum Chordata; order Testudines; family Podocnemididae; genus Podocnemis; species Podocnemis expansa. The sequence continues at coordinate 1,903,352 of ML681982.1, forward strand.
GCTGGTGCCCAGCTGTGTCATGGTACTAGAGGAAGTGGAGTGCTCCCTGGCACTAATGCCCCCCACGCTCTAAAATCAGCCACTGGTGCTTTTAGCAGCACATGGCTTTTTTTCCTGGGCTCTGGAATGCCGCTACAAGTGCTCAAGGCACTGGGGCTTCTGTGCCCCAAACCACCATTGCCACCAAAAGGGTCTGCAGCAGCGGCTGGACCACTGTTGAAAAGTGGCAGTGGTGGCATTTCAACAGTGGGGACTCTCTAATGTGCCGTACACCTAGACGACCCAGTTTTTGAACTAGTGTCTAAGCATGCAGCACATTTGTTGAGGACTGCTTTACAGTGATAAGCTAAATAGACAAAGTCCCTTGAACTGATTATGGTCTGTAAGTACTTATATGGGGAACAAATATTTGATAATGGGTTCTTTGATCTAACAAATAAGGAGTTAACACAATCCACTGGCTGGAAGTGAAAGCTAAACAAATTCAGACAGGAAGTAAGGTGTAAATTTTTAGGAGTAATTAACCAGTGGAACAATTTCACCAAAAGGTCCTGGTTGATTCTCTGTCACTGACACTTTTTAGAAAATCATCCAGTACTGATTTTAAAAAGATATAATCTAATAATTGTTTTGGGGAACTTCTATGTCCTATACTGTAATATATGTCAGACTAGATGATCACAATGGCTCCATGTTACTGTGAAATCTACGAAAATCTGTTTATATTGGCAAAAATTAGGGTCTGGGTTATTTGGTGACTTCATTAAGTTATGGACCACTCATCATTTTCTCTCTATCAGTTAATAACATTCATCCCTACTAAAAGTGTGCTGACCTCCTCACAGCCAATGTGTTTGGGGGAGGGAGAATCACCTTCTAAAGCCAAAAAGACTCCATAGCAAGGATCATCTCTTTGTAAGGCAGAACTATGTAGAACTGTGTAATGCTCTAAAGACTTCCAGCCAGGTCCTCAGTGCTATTAATCATTTTTCTTCATTGAGGATCTGGCCCATTATTTCCTCTCTCTCTCTCTCTCACACACACACACCTGTCACGGGGAAGAAAACACGCCTATTTCTTGGGGGTGTTGATTTAGTTCTGAAAATAAGACTACTGAAAAGTGGTATTCATACTCACCTGAGCTGCTCCTTCTATATGCAGTGTTGCATGTTTTGACTTAACTGAAAGATGAAAGCACCTACTGCTTGCTGCTCCCCCTCAGTCACATACAGCCAGCAGAGGCAAGACTTGAATGCATTCTATTCCTTCTTGTGCATCATTAAGAAAGCAGTTTGAGATGGTCCACTCGCAAGATCAAATATTGCCGCTCATAGTAACAAAGCTGTACACTTCCAAAGGGGTGGCCGTATTAGTCTAGTTCAGCAAAAAACAAAGAAGAAGGAGTTCTGTGCCACTTAAAGACTAACAAATTATTTATTGCATGAGCTTTCATGGGAGAAAATCCTACTTCATCAGATGCTTTGAAGATAGGGGAACTTACAGAATGTGTTGCTTTGGGGCTAAATAGGGACTTTGGAATTTTTGTCCCTCATTACAACCACTGATTTGACTTCATCTTCCTCTTTATGCTGTTCCCCAGTGTTTGAATCTTAACAAGTACCTTAATTTGCTGTTACAGTGTGACCTGATCCCACACATTTATTTTCCTCCCATTCTGTAAAGTTCCCCCATCATGAAGGTGATGGGGAATGAAGTGGGGTTTTCTCCCATGAAAGCTCATGCAATAATTAAATTTGTTAGTCTTTAAGTGCCACAGGATTCCTTGGTTGTAAAACTGCACAGGTGTAATAGAAAACAAGTTGGCTTCCAGAATTCTTCTCTCTAGTCAGGAAATAAAAAGCACTGGTTTGATTTTTGGCCCCTTGGTTGAGTTTTCAGGGCCAGCAATTACACATATCAGCTTTTCAACTTGTATAATTTGGTACACTGCATGTGGATACGGAAAGCACTCCAAACTGAGGCACTTCATGATGCAGTTTTTCAGCATAGGACAGTACTTGTAGCTCAAATTATTTATGACATCTAAATCACAAGGACACCTACCATCCTTGACAATTTATCTTTTAAGTATATTGAGGTGACAGGCTTAGGGCCAAACCCTGGACTGGAATAAACCTACAGCACCTGAAGTTGGGGTCTGTAACTGTGTTGTATTTAAGCGCACTTGTTTGTGCTGTTCACTTAAACAACAACTGCTTAACTATCCATCACAGTTAGCAATTTTAACATGTTTAAAATTGTTTTTAAAAATTAGCATATTTAACACCAAATCCTACTCAATACCACATCATGTAGAGTCCAGAAAGAGGAGCTCCCAGGTGCCCTTTCTATGTATATAGATGAATGGTTAGAAGCCAGTAGAACCCCACTAGATCCTAGGATATCAGTGTGCCAGGTCAGTCCAAACCATACGCAAATTTCTGAGGATTCTTCTCACTTCTTGAAACAGTAGGAGACACACATCATCATCTTTAAATTACACTGAATAAAGACATCAGCATCAAGACAGCAACATAAGTGAGCTCATTTGTCATGTTACAATTCAGTAGCCACGGCTCAGCCTTCCATTCAGCATATAATAAATAATACAGTGCAAGGGCATAGCTACAACTGGGCCTGGAAAGATCAGGCCTATCCACCACAGCACCCGGCAGTGGCATGAATTTTTCTGCAGCAGCTGTGGGGCCCAGCAAACAGCTGTATGCCACAGCTGTGAGGCATCTGTCGCAGTCAGGTCTGCCAGCTGAGTCCCACAGCAGTAGCAAAGAAACTCGCACCACTGCCAGGCACTGTGGAGGATGGGTGTTCCAGTCACCCTGCAGAGTTAGGTGCCCAGCCAGAAAACCCCATGTGGCTACATCCCTGCTATAGTGGCACTCAGGACAGAAACATGAATGGTATGCAGAGATTTAAGATAAAGAGATTGAAGTCAGAGAAGCCGTGTAATTTTACTATTTTGTTTTGACATAAATGCACAAGCCATTTTCAAGCTCTGCAAACAAACATTGATAGAACAGGATCAATTCACTTAGCACCTACTGTAAGGGTCAGTTTAAAGTCACATGCAGCCTGCAAGCCAAATCCTTTCAGCTAGGTTTATGCTGCACTGAATCATATGATAGAAATATGCAGGAATGAAGTTTGTTTGAAGCTTTCAGCAGTATCTTCAATCAGCAGTACCAGGGCTGGGATCAAATCAAAGGGTAATGCATAGAACTATAACCCTCAGTATGAAAGATCAAATGAAGAGATGCAAGCACGAGGATTCACTGCTGCACTTATTCTTTCATCAAAGTTTTGGTTCTTTGTCAGACAAACAAACAATCCAGCAAGTTAGAATGGCTCAATTGCTGGTGGATTTTTTACTTTGAAGTAAATCATGATTTGAGGACTTTAATTTAGGCATAGGTTAAACATGTATTGAAGACAAGGATAGGTGAGATTCTGTGGTCTGCATTGTGCAGCACGTATGACTAGATGATCATATTGGTCCCTTCCGACCTTAGATCTACAAGTCTAATGCATGCCCCCACTGAATTTCAGAACATGGACTTTCAATTTGGAAGCTCATGTGGGACTGGCAGAGTAATTTGCTAGAAATTTAAGAGTGGCAGTTACATCTGTGGTCTCTTTTGCTAGAATTATTCTTGTAAAAGATTTATGGGATGCAAATATCCTTTGGCTTATCAATAAAAGAAAACACTATATACATAGTAGACCTTCAGGCAAGACTTTTCTCATATTTATCTGTATATATTTTCACACAGATCAATGAACAGAAATGTTTCCTTCAAAAATTAGATAATGAGACAGATTTTCTAGGTAAAAAGGTATAGTACTTAGTCTTTTGGGTGATAATATTTTATGCAAATAGTTTTTATCCCCAAAGGACCCCAAGGAATTATTCAAACTATGTACTGCTTACACCATAAAATGTACACAAGAACACACAAACTTCAATATGACTGAGTTAGTGTCACTGCAGAACCTCTATTTCTGTATTTTCTAATTTTAGCTGCCATACTTTAAAGTTGATTTATCAAAACCTTCTAGCCTGTAATTTCCAATAAAAAAAAAGTGGAAGGAGAAAATTGCTTATGCTTAACAATACTCACACTTTTATGCTCCAAAATAAACTTTCAAGCTAACACCTCACTGATGGGAATGAAATTGTCATGTTTGCTGCCATTACTTTTGAGTGAAATTGGGTGAGTTTGGAAGCAATTTCACAAAAGATGGATTAAGAAGGCAGCAGCACTTTAACAAGGCTGGGATTTCACTCTAGCATCACAGTTAACACGATGACAGTAAGACTGCTCTCCATTACCCAAATATAAATTTGGAGTAATTGCATAATTCAAAAGAACTTTGAAGTCACTCCAAAAAACTTACCCCACTATAGATGACAATATAATCTGGTCAAAGCTATTTTATTTTCCTGAAAAATCAGAATGAACTGAATATTGCAAAAAGACACCAAGATCAAAGGGGTCTCAAGTTTTCCTACACCCATGATGATCTTCTTTTCTAGATCAAGGATTTTGTTGTGTTTGTTTAAATGAGACATATAAAGTCTCAGTATGTAAACTTTCCCAACAAAAAGCAGTCTGTTGGGCCAGCTGCCTGGTAAGGTAGGAAGCACGTACTGTCATGTCATAAAAGGAACATGACTTCATGGGAAAGGGAAGTATCTCAAGAAACAGAATTGCCCCAAAACCTTTTCTAGCATTAAAATTTAGTAAACCATAAGTTCTAAAACCAGATTTATTCAACAAATAACTATACCGTAATTGGGTAGTATCTCATTAAATGGTTTGTGGGCCATCTAGCTCATGGTAGTCTAAGTTTTAGAAGCTGACAGAAAACCACCAGAGCAGCAGTATTTATAAGTAATGAGCTCTTGTGTGGTAGCACATGCTTAGTAAATACTTACCTGGGACCTGAAAGTGCTGCTGTGGTTCCTCGTATTGTTTTTATTGTGTGAAGAGCAATAGACAAGTCAGGAAAACACATCAGTCCTTAATTCAATGAGTACTCTACAAGATACATCTTGAAATGCAGAGCTGTTAATTAGACCAAATTCATGGGGGGGAGGGAAATCCTACTGCTCATTCTATAAAATCATTCATGAACAATATTGCAATAGTGCCCAGAGGCCCTAGAGCTGTAGTGCACTATGAATAGTCCAAATGGGAGTGAAAAAAAGGTCTGATGATCTTACCAGTAGAGCCTGTTGCTCCTCATGATTAACAGAAAAATAACCAAACTGTATAAAGAAAGAAATTCAAAAAGTTATGGTTCGCTTAAAAACAACTGGAAACATTAGGATACAAGAATGTCAATTACTGAAGCCACAAAATCACTTCCTGAAAAACTGGGACTTTCTCTACGAGGTCTCTCCTTTCTGTATTTACCATCACCAATTTATCTGCACCGTAGACATTCAACACAGTCCTCGTACAAGTTGGGTTGGTGGCAAATTTCAGTAAATCTGGCAATAAGGGATTTTAGTTCTTCTAAGAAACATGAGGTTGAATTATCCAGGAAGCAAAATAGTAGCAATATCCATTGATAAAAGCCTTTACAGGAATCTGATGTGTTATTACTCATTTAGGACTAGGGTTTTGTTGATTTTATTCTAAGTGATTATTTCAGACTGGATATTTGGACTCAACAAGTAGTAATAAATGAGAGATTACTGTTCTATAGCATCTACAGTAATATTGTATCAACATCTTCCAATGTATCTGGATCACTTCTTCTCAAGGAAAAAATAAAGTTATTTTCAGTCTACAGAAGAAGGATCTTTCAGGCTTGACCATGAACTAGTCTCAGAAAAAAATGCTAGATTATGGACAGATTCTGATGTAATACACATGAATTTTGTTTACTGCATAGTTTTACTTAAACTGGCTGTTAAAACTGAACTACAAAATTTTGGTTTTCCTGTTTAGAAGTTTTTGTAAGTTTCCCTACATAAAGAGATACAAGAGGCTATTTTCTGAACATTTGAACTAAATTGGTTTGAACAAAGTTTTGAGCTGTAAATAGAAGAAAGTCACCCTTTTATAAAAAAAAAAAAGTATGATTTTTGATACTTGAACAGCTACATTTTACATCTAAAATGCCATACTTGCCATGGACTTAGCCTTCACTACACAAGAGCTTTTAACAAATCAGAACAAACATGACTTAAAAAAAAAATCAAAATTTATGGAGGGATTTAAGATGATGTGTGGTTGTATGCACTAATTCAGAACTTTCACTGCTTAACCTATTTGTGAACTAAACATTTATTTCTTTAAATCTAGAGAAGAGAAAGGTTAAATACAGTTTAAACACTCACTTTCACATATTTTTTCCTGTTGAGTACATGGTATAGGTGACTACCACTCAAAAGATCCCCCATTCTTCACCATGGAGGCTCTTTTGATAGAACTATATCATATTTTATACACAGTTGAAACACTGCTTCATGCATTTTGCTCCCAATACAACATCTAAAGTAACTTCTTAAATCAGAAGTTGTTCTCCTTTTGTGGACTACAGATTTGAACTTTAGCATTAGATAGTAAAGGAAGTTCCTTGAATTGAAGGAATTAACTAATGCTCAGAAAGAGTTGGGTTTCATATATGAGAAAAGAACTAAAGTTGAGCAAGCATACAGTCTTGCCCTTTTATTTTAGAGAAGATTAAACCATCATACAGTGACCAAATACAGATCTTAGTGAGAGATGAGACTCTGCCAACAAATACTCCTCTAGGCTCACTACAAGATGCATGGCCCCTGAGCCTTAATTCCAGCCTTTTTTCTATATTAGTGATAGTTAAATACAAAATTTCCCCAGAAAAGACTGCCACAAGTTCCCTACATTGTGCAGTTTTTGTTGAAACAAACATGATGCCATTCTATATTAAAACATTCTTCTCTACTTATCATTGGCTATTTTTGGGTTTACACTGAATTTAAAGTGTCATATCTCAAAGGAAACCTTTCGAAAGCAGGAAGTCAACATATACCAAACACACACATGCAAGGAATACAAATTAAATGCCCAATCCTGCTAGGACATGCTCAATAGGAACTCCAGCATTAGTTAAAATGACTCCCTGAAGAGCAAGAGAACATGGTTTGAAAACTTTACAATTTCTTCATTTCATCTGTTTTTTTCCCTTGAATTTCACTTGCCTGAATATACACTCATATTGGCCAACAGATTTTTTTGTATGACAGCTATAGTCTATTATATCAACTATATAAATTGATGTCCATTCCCAGTTGGTGAAACAGAAGCTGTGTTGTCCAAGCTCCCAAAACAAGCCAATGTCAGTACAAGTAGTAGAATCCAGGCATGTGATTGGTCAATCTCATCTACACAGCTCCTAAGGCAAGGCACTTAATCATTTACCCCCTCCATTCCCTTTATGTGCCTTCACTTATACTGTGAAGAACTGTCCAGATGAGTATCCTCTGTGATATGCACCACTCACTCTAGCCCAGTGGTTGTCAAACTTTTCTTCAGGACCCCTCTGCCATGTGGCGACCCTCCACTGAAAAAAAAAGTGGCTGCTGCCAGAAAACTGAACGACCATGGCTGCAGGGGGGCTAGGAATCCCTCATGGCTTTCATTCTCTCTCTTGAGGCTTCTATTGCTTCTGTACACACATCTAATTTGAGATCACCTACATGGTACATGCAGATGGTGATCCCACATGCCATACTCCTGTCTCAAATCAGGAAGAATGTCAAGTCTCTAAAAGTGCATGTAGAAGCCTGGAGTGGGGGGGGGGAAGCTCCTGCAAATGGGGGGGTGACCAGGTGGAGAAATGAGATGGAAGTGCCGAGACAGGGGATGGAGAAGAGAGCCAATACCAGGCTGGAAAGAAAGGTCCTGGAAGTTCCTATCTTCTGCTGAGCCTGTCCAAATCCCTCCAGGTCCTGCTCCCTTCTTCACTGCCCAATCCCAGGAACCCAGAGGGGTTGCTTCAGTTCCACTTTCACCTCCGCTCTTCACCTGCTCCCCAAAACTGCATAAGTCTCCATGACCACACAACTGTCCACAATATTAATGATTCAATGGGTGCTCCTCTCTGCTTGGTCTCGTGACCCCTGTTGCTGTCAGCATGCACAACAGGGCTATCCACTCCCCTTCAGATTGGGACCTTGTTATAACTTCTCCTTCCAGCAGATACATCCCTGAGCTGGATTTTATTCTGTTACTTAGGTTTTCAAATTGTAGAAAAAAAATACCACACTCTCTCATCCAGGCTCCTAGTAGAACAGTTTGCTTTTCTCTTCCCTTTTTAATTATCAGTCAAAAAAAATCTCTTGAAAAAGTTTTTATTCAAATCTAAAAGTTGTAATTTTTGTTGCAAGCAAGGGAGTTCTCAACCCACTGAAAAAAAGAGGCAAGTCCTAATTTGCAAAAATAACTAATCCCTAGATCCCAGAAATGATGGAATAAAGGGGTGTTCAAAGTTTTTTCTTTTCTTCATTGGTTCTATTGATAAAAAACACAAAGGTTGCTTGCCGGTGACCTTAATCCTCTCCATATGACTGAGAGGAGCCCAATGAGATACTGACTCAGAAAGGAGGCATAGAGATTGTTTGAACAACAGTTAGCACCTCATTGTCAATCCTTCATGACTCACGTTCGTGTTTGTCTCAGGGCTCTCTACTGAAAGACAGATACTATGTTACAGCAGAGAAGCAGCTACCTTCCTCTCTTCCTTTACCCCCACATCTTCCCTGCTAGCAGCCCAGTCCCTCAAGGTCCACGACCCCGTACTGGGTCGCAATCTGAACTTTGACAAATACTGCTCTACCCTACCTTGGTCATATTCCCACCTCCCTCCCCCCCCAAGAGATTGGAAGAGAGGAACTAGACAGCCAGTCCACCTGCTCTGGACTTTGGGCAGCATACAAGAAGCCACTGGAAGGGCTCCTTTTTCCTCTGGAACAGAAAGAGTGTTGGATAAGGCAGGCTCTCCCATCGCCTTTTTCCTGGAAGGCCATTTTGTACAGAAAGGAGGCAGACAGAAAATGAATTGTCAAATAAGGCAGACACTGTTAGATACTAGTGTTGCTTCATGAACTGGCAAAAAGGCTTTAGGGTCACGAACTCCACAACCAACTACTAGTTCCTCCTACATTCCCCATTTCAGATTGCATATTTCATCAGTAGTTGACTAGATATATTGAGGTGTGGGCTAGCCAATCTCAAATGACTCCTTCCTATGCTTTTGCAAACAAAGGGATGATGCATACTTCCCCGTCATTTTAGCTCCTATATATTACAGTCAAGTTCCAAAGGGGCAGCTGTGTTAGTCTAATAAAGCAAAAAAAGCAAGGAGTCTTGTGGCACTTAAAAACTAAACAGATTTATTTATTGCATGAGCTATCGTGGGAGAATATCGCCTGATGAAATGAGATATTCTCCCACGATAGCTCATGTGATAAATAAATCTGTTTAGTCTTTAACTGCCACAAAACTCCTTGCTTTCTTTATATGTTATAGGTGGCAAAAAAGGCAACCTTAACTATAGTGAGTGCTGAACACTCTTATGACATGCTTTCAATTAAAATTCAACCATATGGGCTGAAACTGTCTATGATGAGTGTCCTTGGGATGACTACAATTGGAAAATCAGCTAACACTGTTTAGGTTTTCTCTCAGAGAGTGATTAAGGAAACTGCATTATTTTGCCCACATTAAATTCTTGCAACTGCTGAAATGAGAAATTCTAGTACCTCCATGCTTTGGAGCAGGGACTTGAAATTTTGACAGTGAGAGGTGGCATGGGAAGGTATATGGGTGGGTGCGGGGGGGGGCGCGATGCGAGGGTTTTTTTGGCCACACCAAGGAAAATCTTATGTAAGAATGTACTTTTTAGCCACATCTATGAAAACCCACTCAAATCTTCATGAATAATAAGCTTCTGGAAACAAAAATCACAGCTTGCACATGTTCAGTAGCACTTGCTAAATTCTTAGAAAGTTCTACTTGCACTGGGCATGCTCTAGCCTGAGGCTGCAGGGGCCAAGCAAGACTTCCCTGATAACTGTTCCACCAAGATGCTAAGAACTGATGTGGCACCAGGCACAGAATTAAAGGCATTGAATCTTATGTGGAAAGCAGCATACAAATCATTTTATTATAAACTAACTAGCACAGAAACACACAAGGACCAAATTAAAACTAATTCTGTATTTCCTAATTTTTCAGAAACCTTCCAACATTAAGTTGGAAACCTTAATGTTCTTTTAATTACTTATTTTGATTGTAATATCAGAGAATCAATGTAGCACAAATCAAATAGTTCACTTTCAAAAAATCAACCTATTATCCCAAAAGGACGTAATGGAAATAGTCATCTAGACAGGTCTGGGGTAGAGGTACCTTTCCATATTCAAGTTAGAGAAAGCATTTGGTTTTGGTACATAGATGATTTTTATTATATATTACACAGCAGTAAAGCCAAAATGAATCACAAGATAAAGAAAAGCAGAGCTGATCAAAATTTTTCCATTAAACTATGAAGGAAAAACTGAATTTTCAACCAAATACATTTGGTGAAGAGTGCTATACATGGAAAATTTTTGCTTTTCAACAAAACATTTGGCCCAAAGACAGAAAAGCTTTCAGGTGTCAGCTGACATTTTTTCAGTTGTTAGTTTTGTTTGTGTGGGACTGTTGTTTTGGAGACAAAAGGTCAGAAGTTGTGGTGGAAACTTTCCTCTCATTTTTAGCAGATTCTCTCCCCTAACCCACAAAAACCAGCTCTAATTTAAAAAAGTTTTTAAAAAAGAAAAAAAAAGAAACTTATTCTGATAGCATGCGCATTCTCAAGGCCTATGTGATGGCAGAGAAAGACTAAAGGCAATTGTCAGTTTTATGGTAGAACCCTCGTCCTGAGCCAAACGGTCAGATCCCTAGTTATGATAAATAATACAGAACACCAGTGGAGTTATGTCAGTTTACACCAAGTGAGATCTGGCCCAGAGTTCCTTCACTTAACATAGACATCTACCCAGATCTGATCAATCAGTCAGTCAGCTATATATAGAAGTAGTCATACAAAGGTTTCAAGAATAAATACTATGTTTAAAAAAAAAAGTCTGTGGATATTTCTTCTCTTATTTACCTAGTTACCACAAATTTTGGAGGGTCCCTCCCCACAAGTTGATTCTCCCACAGGGCCCAATCCCACAGTTCAGTATGTGGGAGTTTGGCCAGAGACTTCTATGGGAGTATTATCAACCTCAGCTGTATAAAAGTTCATGTCACATACCACAATGCCAGCTCTAGCTGCTGGTGTCAGGAATACTTTACAAGTATCGTGGCAACCAGATAGTTCAAAATAAGCACCACCAATCCTCATGCAGTACAAACACTGTACACATTATCTCCACAACAGGGAGTTTGTCTGTGTTCTCTTCTGACCTGGAAAGTCCTCCCAAATTTATTTGCAGCTCTGTGCAAAGGAGAGGGTTAAATCCAAAGACCAAGTTACTGTAAAGTTTAACAGCTGTAATTGCTCCTATAGTATTATTACTTGGCACTTGCTCATTCTAACTGCACTCTGACAGTGCATCTGTTGTTGGATTATGAAATCTGGACTAGCATGCTTAGTTGTTTACTGTAAGATAGAAGATATAAAAATATAAACAGGAGGGAATATTGGTCACAGTTGAAACCACAGAAAAACAGAAGAGGGAGAAGATAATGTATGGATTTTTCCACCAGCATCTATCTGGACAAATGCTGAGGAAGATCATGTAAAGCAGAAGGAATGAGAAATACTTTAAGATGTATATGGGTGGAAAACCCTATCAACTGAAGCATGTATTCAGTGACATAATTCAGTTTTTTGGTATATAAGGCATGAATTAACAGGAACAGGGAAAGTATTTTCTATTGCTTTAATCCTTTGACACAGACTGCAAAATTAAACTGGGCTCTCCATTCTAGAGTGAGTCAACTTCAAAGTTATTGTACTGAGGCATGGCGATATCAATATATTGCAGGGGTGGCCAAACTTATGGAACTCAAGAGCCACACAAGCTGATGATTAAGTCTTCAAGAGCAACACTGAGGCACATAGCCATATACTTTTACCCACTAAATGGATTTGCTGACATTCTTCCATGAGCCACACTTTTCCATTCAAGAGCCACATGCAGCTCCCAAGCCCCAGTTTGGCCATGCCTGATATACTGTATCACTATGCAAAAGTTAGCTCCCCTCAGTTGAACTAAAGACTCACAGGATACCCAGGTCAAGGTGCACATTAGAACACAGAGATGGCTGAGCTAATATAAAAGCAGTAGAATCAAGACAGAAAGCAAGCTATGGACTCTGATGAAGTGTGATTTTCTCCCACGAAAGCTCATGAGAAAAATAAATCTGTTAGTCTTAAAGTGCCACACGACTCCTTGTGTTTTTTGCTGGACTAGACTAACACAGCTATCCCTTTGGATATGGACTGACTGCACTGATGAGTGGTGGTGTGATCCCAATATTCGCTAAGCTCCAAAGAGATCTTCCTCAATCTGCTGTTTCCCAGTGTTTTAATCTTAACAACTGCTTTGATTTGCTGTTACCCTGTGACCTGATCCTATGAATTTCCCTTCCCTGCATTTATTTTCCTCTCATTCTGTAAGTCCCCATCTTCAAAGTATTTGACAAAGTGGGATTTTCTCCCACAAAAGCTCATGTGACAAATAAATTTGTTAGTCTTTAAAAGTGCCACAGGACTCCTTGTTTGTTTTGCAATACTGGCTAATTCACATATTAGTCAACTGACTCATCAGTGTAATGATCTTGAGGGTTTATTAAAGACGATACTACTGGATGAGTAAGGAATAGAACTTTAATCATACAGACAGGTATCCAGGTGTATACCTGGGAGCAGCCATGTTAGATCTTCTCTGGGGCACGTCTCCCAATTTACACAACACTAGCCCATGTGAGGGAGTGTCTCTAAATTCACAACCTTCTACAAGCATATCACTACAATCAGCATCAATATAGGATACACCAATAAAATATTACAGTTGAGAAAACTATGAGGAAAGTGCCCAGTTAGCTGCACTTTTGCAAAAGATGCAGAAAATTTTCAACTAAAACTTGCAGGCAATACTAATGATTTACAGTAGTCATGTACCGGGAACTATTGTGATTCACTACTTGCAAAATGCCTTGTGCACAAACACAAAGTTCATTTGCACAGCATCCCTGTAGATCTGACACCTGACTAAATGAATGAGAAGTTGAAAAGAATTTCCAAATAGATATTCAATTTGTCATACCTGGCTAATGAAGTATAAGAAGCAGGGATAAAGGGATTGGAAAAATACCAAAACACAGGGTGGCTCAAATTTTTAACAGTCCATATGTAGCTTTGCATATATATCTTTTACAAATTTTCACAAGCACAAGTCAGTCAGGATTATGTACACAAAAATCCCAGACTCACACAGCAGATGACATTGTATTAACACTAAAGCATTTGGATCAGGCTTTCCTAGGAGGAAAGTTCTCTGTTGCAGGAGGACTACTGAATATCTGTTAATAAGTGAGGAAGACAAAGCTCTATTTACCCATGAGCCAGCCAAATGGGGCAGGACCCAAGACAATATCCAGCAGTAGACACAGATTGAGATAATTCTTCATCAGCATTTTTCCATTTCAAAATGATTCACTCATATGGTACATTTTGAGTCTGTAACCACGATGAGACTAATTCAATTTTGAATGTACTTGAGGTATTCTATTTGCTGAATTTGGCATCACACATTCACTATTAGACAGGAATTGGAAACCAGAAGCAAAACTTGTAATCTCCATTTGAGGAAATGGAAGATCCATGACAACAGAGGGTTCCAGTAATGGTGAGCAAACTTTCTTCTTTTCAAATTGCAAATAATTGATGGCAAAGCTCGAAGATGTTACAAAACTTGCCAAAATGCCAAGTAAGTTAAAATAACTTGCAAATTTGATTGTGTGGGTTACCACTGCTGATTGTTTGGGCTTATTATTTCTTTGTTTAATTTTACATAAACCCCATATAGGACCAGATTCTAATATGTTCATGCAATCTGAGTCATACCTTGCTGGGAGAGGAAGGACAAAAATCAATGGGACTCCTGATGAAGTTAATTAGTTACTACTTAATCTGAATAAGGGTTGCACAATTTGGACATATGTTTTAATGCAAAAGCTTTCATTAAAGTGCAATGAAATGTAATGAAAATCTGATTAAAGCTGCCTCCCCAACTTGAAAGTGACTTAAAAAAAAGCTTACAGTATTTCATTGTGCAAATGACTGTGGTTAAAAGAACAACGTGGGAACTAGGGTGGGTGAAGACATGTTAGGGCGGCAGCAAAGCTTTTCTGTAAGGCAGACCTAATGATTGTGTCATGTTGGGGTACCATCTTGCTCTCTGAAGAGAAGAACAGTTTTGCCATTGACTTCATGAGCAGCGAGGTCTGACATGTTGCTTTCTTCTACTATCAGCCCCCAAAATAGCCAAAACAAAATAAAAAGTAGCCTTAAAATATCATAGAATCATAGGGTTGGAAGGGACCCCACGAGGTCATCTAGTCCAACCCCCTGCCATAAAAAGCAGGACCACTCCCATTAGATCATCCCAGTCAGTGTTTTGTCCAGCTGGGCCTTGAACACCTCCAGAGATGGAGATTCCACCACCTCCCTTGGCAGATTATTCCAATGCTTCACCACTTGCCTAGTAAGGAAGTTTCTCCTAACATCCAGCCTGGACCGCCCCAGCTGTAACTTGAAACCAGTGCTTCTCATTCTGCCCTCTGTTACTACCAAGAACAGTCGAGCTCCATCATCCTTAGAGCATCCCTTCAAGTAGTTGAAGGTTGCTATCAAATCCCCCCTCAATCTTCTCTTCTGCAGGCTAAATAAGCCTAGTTCCTTCAGTCTTCATAGGGCTTGTGCTCCAGCCCTTTGATCATTTTTGTTGCCCT